>JARWLC010000015.1:93648047-93838047 GCA_033318265.1 Phyllotis vaccarum | reverse complement strand
AGCTATCCGAGTGGTCAGAATGTTATCATGTTCAAGTAAAGGAAAGAAAAGTTTTTCTCCAGCAATTCTGTTGTGTACTTTCCCTACACAGACTCCATGTCACCTCCAGGGACACCTTTTGGCTGCTATTAGGAATTAGATCATTTAATCTCAAAGGCACTAGAAGCATCTTCGTCCTCAGAGTCTGATAAAAGCTTATCTAGTACTTGTAAACATAGCATCTTGGTTGGCTTTAACTGAGTTTCTAAGTAAGTGGGGAAGTTTTAAATAACTAAAAGTATAACTCATACGTACATTTGCATCTACTCCGAATATCTTGCTGTGAATGAAGTTGTTGCATGGATCTGTTTGACAATGATTTATTCTCCTCAGCACTTAGGTAACACTTTAACAACAGGGTACCATAAAGTGAAAGGGAACAGAGTTGAACAGTCTCTCCAGGGGCTGCTTGGTGAAGCATGAAGGTTGAAAAGGAGTTAAGGAAAATTGTTCTGACCTGAGGAGCCTCCAGTTCACAGGTCACACAGCATATTTCCTTTGTTTCTTGTGATAAAACTGTATTTGATGATTCCTCAGTCAACAAAACATTTCTGAAAAGATTAATGTACGAAAAGAAAGTAGAATTTAATTTTCCTTATAATAATTTTGAGGTAATGTTCACAAATTAAGCTTATTTGTATGTGACTTATTAAAATATTTCCTTATAAACATTCCACTGACAAGGTATTCATGCTGGTTTATAGTATTATTTCTATTGCTTCTATGTATGGACATATATTGTTGAAAAGTACATATATACACGTATATACACACACACACACACATATATATATATGGTATACATGGTTGATGGAAACAATTGTCCTGAAATTTTTTTCTAAACCACCACCAAATTTCAGAAAATATTCAAGTTTCATCTTCAATGTATGAAAGATATTTTCTTAATTATATGAGTGTATGATACATATTTAAAAATATTTAACTGTACTATAAATGATTCTGTATGTTTTTATAATACAAGCACTTTGAAACAAACATTGACTTTTTAAAAATGAAAATATTTTTAGCAACTGGTGAGATACTTCAGTGGTTAAGGATGCCTTTGCCTATCTCACATGCGGAGAACATGACTTTGGTTTCTAGCACCAAAGCCAGGGTGCTCACAGAACCTGTGATATCAGCTTCAGGGAAATATACATTCTCCTCTGATACTGGGAGTGTTCGTACACTCAAGTGCACATACCTAAACACAGACACAAGTATTTACATAGTTTGAAAACTAAACATAAATTATTAAAAAAAAAAAAACAGTCTGAGTACTTGAGTTTTTTTGATTTGATGTCTAGAAACACACTGGAAGTAAGACCATCTCTTTCACTTGCCCGCTTTTATGCTGAGACAAGAGATAATTCCATAGCAGACTTGTGGAACAGGCAACAGCTGTTCCTCAGTTGTCCCTTCAAGGCCTTGGGGAAGGCTCTTACCTAACTAATCAGTCAAACACAGTCACTGATGCCAATACTTATATTATTTTTTTCCAAATCAGAAAAATTACATAAAATCTATATGCCATTAAAGTCTGAATCCTTTTATAAGAGGGGAGGTTTTTAAAAGTATTTATTTGTTTGTTTTACATCCTTACGGTTGTTTCCCCTTTCTCCTCTTTTCATAGTCTCTCCTGAACCCCCCCCCCCCATACACACTGCAATCCACATCTCTTCCATTTCTATTCAAATAGGGCAGGCCTCCCATGTATATAAACCAAACATGACACATCAAGTTACAGTAAGACTAAGCACCTCCTCTAATATCAAGGCTCAATAAGACAACTCAGTATGAGAAATGGGATCCCAAAAGCCAGCAAAAAAGTCAGAGACAGCACCTGCTCCCAGTGCTAGGAGGCCCACATGAAGACCATGCTACACAACCGTCACATATATGAGAGTACCTAGGTCAGTCCCATGTAGGGTCCCTGGTGGTCAGTTCAGTCTCTGTTAACTCCCGTGAGCACAGGTTAGGTGATTCTGTGAACTTCCTTGTGATGTATTTGAACACTCTAGACAATTCCTCCTTCCTCTCTTCAGCAGGAATTCCTAATGTTTGACTGTGGGTCTCTGCATCTATTTCCACCAGTTTGTGGATAAAGCCTCTCTGATGACTATTGGGCTAAGTATCAATCTATGAGTACAGCAGAATATAATTAGGCATCATTACATTGGCTTCCCCCCCCCCCAGCTGTGTTAGTTTTATCTTAGGTCTCTGGGCCATCTAGCCTCTGGGTCCTGGTGCTCCAGGCAGTGTTATAGGTGGCTGGACCAATCCTTGGTTGGACACTCCTACAATCTCTCTGCCATAGCGAAGATTTTAAACCATAATATAATGCTATGTTTCTGAATGCCAAATAAATTACATGTATGGTTGGCATACACATTATACTAGGTAATATTTCATAACAAATGATGCTTTGGTTTAGTTATGAGAGGAATATAAAGGGATTACTGTCATGGTTTTCTAGCCTCTAGAATTATTGAGGCAATTGAAGTGGGACTCTTCACAGACACATTTGTGAGTTTGTTGAGGAAAGACTTATCAGAAGAGAGAAATATCTCCCAGCCCTCTGCTTCTCTGTCTTTAGTCTCATTCTCTCAGCCATGGGCTTGAATCCTCTCTTTGAGAGTCTGTTTCATTTTGATTGAAGTCATCTCAATTATTTTTATTTTAGTTAAGTGGATAGATTTAAAGGATGAATTACATTACATGCTTTTTCTTCAGGAAAATATTTACTGACTCTAAAATCCACATTCTCTGTGAATTTGCTATCTACTGGTCTTAGACTTTCACATCTACTGCATATTAATTTTTGTAGCTCTAGATCATGAACGAGAAAAGATATCAGTGTAGCAAATTGCTAAAAAAAAAAAAAACCCTCTGTAGATAATTGCTAAGAATGCATACTAAATTAATGTTGCATATTTTTTTAGAAATTATGCAAATCATGCAGAGTAAATTGCTTTATGAAATGAGGTGTTTTGATAAAAACAATTAATTCTCTTTTGTTACAAGGTATAACTGGTTCTTAGGAGAAGCACATTCAAATCTATGAGCTTCCTGGCAATTTGTGAATACTGGCTATTTAATAATAGTTTGTATTCTACTGGCAGCAGCAATGTTTTGAGACTTTAACCCCAATTTCTTTTTACCATATTATTGAGTCCAGAAAAACAATAATGTACCATATTTTATACTTTGGAAGTTATTACATTTTTCTTATCAGATTGGTATTTAAGCAGATTTAAAGGAAAAGACATTCCTACTAAGGATTCCTTTATCTGGAGTCAGTTCCTAGAATTAGGTAGATAAAGGTGCATATTCACTAAATATCAGTGGAGGCAGAGAAGTGATTAAGCTCTGAGTTTGAGGGATGTAAAGCTTCCAGGAAGCAGGGGCACACACCCTGCAAGTCAGAATTAGGTCTAGATCTAGTCAGGACTCATGAGAACCCAACAAAGGAAAGGGTTCTTCCGATTTAGTTTATGATATTGTCAGGTCAATTGATATTGAAACTGAAAATTGAATAATGGAACCATCTTGAAGATGGATGGTGAAGGGGGAGAGTTTAAGGCAGAACAGGGTAACACAAGGGAGTGAGTAGTTACTTTAGCTTACAAGGCAAGCAGATAGGCTACATGAAGAAACACTGAAATAAATCTGCACATAAATATTAATGAAAACCACAATGTCAATGAATGCTTATCACAACAATGGAAATGATGAAGTCAACCAGGACTCACATATTTATGGTTTTTAGGCCTTGCATTGAATGTTTATGGTCTATTATTAAATATTTCATATAAACCAGGGAAGCAAATAGTTTCTACTTTTTCACGAAAAGGCCCATAAATTCCCAAAGGATACAAAAATCTCCAGAAATTTCATCTAGTGGCAAAAGGGCTTAATCATCAGGTTGAAGAAATGGTCTTAAAGTCTCTGAGCTGACCCACCTTGGGACTTCTAGCCCTCATGGGTGGATGGGGAGGAGGGAGGCTGAAGGCTGACTGGGAGGGGTTGGGAGGAGGGAAGGGAGGGGGAGCAGGGAAGTACATGAATAAAAAAGACATTTTTTTATAAAAAAAATAATAAAATGAAAAAAATAAATAAATAAAGATTCGAAAAAGATTCTAATGCAAGGAAACAATGTGGCGATTAACCAAATTATATGATCATATAAACATTGATTTATCTAGAAAACATCAATTCAATGTGTCTTTTAAGCCTGACACATTCTTTCTTCTTAAGTTACATTAAAGAAGAAACCAAAAAATACTCTTACCTCATGGATTTTACACTCTTTGTGGATATTCTTTATTTGTACTTTTTAAAGTCTTTCTGGCATGTATGTTCACTATGCATATGCAGTGCCCACAGGAGCCACAAAAAAAAAAAAAAAAAAAAAAAAAAAAAAAAAAAAAAAAAAAAAAAAAAAAAAAAAAGTGTCAAAAGTCCTGGAACTGGAGTTACAGACAATCAGGAGCCACCATATGGATGCTAGAAACTCAGGTCTTCAGCCAGGGCAACAAGTGTTCTTACTACCTGGGTCTTGAATCCCTAACGCCAGATTATTTTCCCATTCATTTTTATCAAATCTATGAACCGTTGGAGCATGTGAAGGAGATGAACCTATAGATTTAAAACAGCAGCATCTCCTTGACACAGGACAACAGCAGGATATCTAGAAGGATTCCCAGTGAGAGCACATTATCATTGGTATAACACAAACCAAAGGCCAATAGCCAGACCAACCATTCCTAGCAATGAACACTTGCAGGTAAAGATAACAGAACTAAAGGATAAATTGTATGACTCAACAGGCCAGACCCAGACTTCCAGAGAGAGAATCTTCACCTCTTTTTTGGGAGGGTAGGTGGTTGGTTTATCTCTTTGTGTTGTTCGGATTTTGATTTTGTTTTGGGGGGAGGGACAGATTGCAAGGGCAGAAGAACAGGGAAATCTAAATGCATGATCTGCAATCCACAAAGAATCAATACAAGTAAAAATAAAAAAGCAAGCATAAAAAGAGATTGGTTGCAGCATATGAATGATGAAATGACTTAAGGATTTGGATGCTGAACATCTGGAGAATTTATTGACATCAAATGGAATTACTTTTAAAATTTAAAAATTAAAGTGACAGTGTTTTTTTTTTGTTTGTTTGTTTGGTTTTTTTTTTTTTTCCTTCATTCCAGCATAAGAAAGGACTCTGGTCTCAGATGAATCTCTAAAGGCATTGTAGAGACATGCTTTCTAGTATGCTTGTTAACTATATTATCTTTTAAAAGGTCTAATTGGATAATACATTTTTGTTTACCATGGTAACCACAGACACATGGTGCCAAGATCATACTCAATAAAATACTAGCTGGCTGGTCTGTTAGCGGGCAAATGACTGTCAGTAGCAGCTGGCATATGCACAGTCACTTCTGGAAAAGGACCTGTACATGTACATTTCAAATATTTCTTGGGATGCCCCTTACTAAATGGCCTACAAGGAAGTGACACTAAAGTTGTTCTCTCCCTCTCTGTCTCTCTGTCTCTCTCTGTCTCTGTCTCTCTCTCCTCCTATCTTCACCCCTCTGTGTGTCTGTGTGTATGCACATATATGAGGGGTGTGTGTGTGTGTGTGTGTGTGTGTGTGTGTGTGTGTGTGTATGTGTGTGTGTACATGTTTGCGTGTCTGAGTAGGGTAGCATGCGTGCCACAGAGTGCATTTAGAGATCACCAGAGAACAACGTATGGAACCTATGCTATTGGCCGTTATCTTCCTGGCTTTTGAGAAAGTCTCTTGATGTGGTGCATCATAGCCTAGTGGGAGCTTTTGAAAATTTGTTCTGTTCACTTCCCATTTTGCAGTAGGAGCATCAAGATTACAGACCCACTTTACCATGTCTGGCTTTATGTGGGCTCTCAGGATCCAACCTCAGGTCTTCAGGCAAGCAATTTATCTTCTGAGTCTATTGGGACAATTCTAATTAAAAAAGAAAAAAAGATTTTTTTATGCCTCCTCATGGTAACCCCACTGTGGGTGTAAGCCTGTGTTATGTCTAGTTTTTATTTTTTATTTTTGCTTCAATACTTTATAACAGTCTTAGCAGTGCAAAATGAAATAATTATTTTCTCTTTTACTCTTCGGTAGAAATCTGAAATAGGTACCAATCAAGTATGATGTGGGAATGCCTTTCTGTATGTTTTGAAATAAAGAAACTGTTTTGGCCTATGCTGGGCACTGTAGGTGGGCAAATCAGAGCATAGGTAGGAGAAGGAGGACCCAGTCAGGCTGAGATGTGATCCAGCCACCCAGGAAGAAACATTTAATGAAATAGGTAAGCCACAGGCTATGTGGCAAAAGAAATTAATGGAAATGGGTTGAATTAAGATGAAAGAGCTAGCTAGCAATGTGCTTAAGCCATAGGCCGGAGAGCACAAAGTAAACATAAGCATCTGAGTCATTTTGTGGGGCCTCAGGAGTGGTGGGTAGATAGGTGGTCTGGGACTTCAGATCTGTGGGTCTGGACCTCTGGCCAGGGCTAAAAACCTCTTGTTGCACAAGTGAAATCAAGATATTTTTGGAATTTGTTCTTTCCTGATGTGTGCAGAATTAATTTCATGCTTTACATGCATCTGTGGTCACCATATTCTTTAGCTCATAACCCCTTCCCTCATCTTCAAAGCCTGTCATTTCTGACTATTTCTCACCTTATATTGACCACTGGTATCTCTTCTCTATGGTGTTTGAGATATTTGTATGTCTTGGCGTGAACAATTAAGGGAAGTCTCCCTATGTTAAGGTCAACACATTATAAACCTTCTGTTCACATACTGTGTAATCTAACATATACCCATGTTTCAAAGAGTAGAGTAGAAAATAGATAAACTGAGATAAAGCAGGTTTGACCTTTTGTCACTTTTTTCTTGTCTAATCCTGTTGGCTCCCTGACGTTACAGGTGCCAGTCCTGAAAGGCATTAAACTCTACGTGTACTGCTTACTACACATTACAGCAGATTCTATTCAAGAAATCCCAAAGATAATTCTAGTTATAGTTGATGGCCATTGGAGGAAAGTAATGGGTATCTACCTGTCTTCATTGGGTTGTCTACAGTATCATTCTTCTTTTGTTTATTTGCTTTTGTATTTGAATATTTTTGACAAAATAAAATGCAAGATAAAGCAAAATCACCACATCTACACTAGATAGATCAACCAAACAGAAGGAAAATAGCCCCAATAGCCCTAAGAGTAGGCCAAAATAAATGAATGAATGAATGAATGAATAAATAAATAAGTAAATAAATAAATAAATGAAATACAACTAAAAAAAAAAATCAAGGAACAACTTGTTCATATACCCAGAAGTCCTCTAAATATATTATGCTGAAAGTTATTTTATATATATGCAGAAGGGCTAGTAAAGATCTAGTCCCATCCAGGCCCTGGTCTTACTGCTTCATTCTCTGTGAGCTCTTGCCGGTCTTGCTTAGTTGATTCAGAAGGCCTTGTTCTCCAGGTCTCTTCCATCCCCTTCGGCTTTATACTCACATTGCCTCCTCTTCCTCAGGGTTTCCTGAGCTCTTAAGGAAGAAAACTGAGGTGTCCCATTTAGAGCTGCATGTCCGAGGGAGTGCCTGTAGGACTCTGCATCTGTTCCTGTCTGCCGAAGGAGAAAACTTCTCTGATGATAACGGAACAAGGCACTGATCTATGAGTATAACAGAATATCAGTAATCATTCTATTGAAACAAATTATATTTTTATCCATTGTATTTATCATTTTCTATATGCTATTTATATCATAAACATACCCTGAAGATGCTCTTCTGATATAAGCTTCCTCACACTTGGTCATGGAATTTATCTTCATTTTTCATGCTAATACCTAATTTGTGTTGCTCTTATACTTTCTTCATTATCCATATAATGCTCTCCAGTTTCATAATGATCTTTTTGCAGGGATGATCCCATTCAGCTTCATCAGTTTGTAATGGTCAAACAGCTTTTATCACCCTTTGTTGTGAGCATATATACTATTTGGGGGAGGGGGGATTTATTCTTTCCTTTTACTTTTCTTTTGCATTTTCCTTTCTACCAGCACATGTTTCTTTGGGTATCTCATCAAAAGCATCATCAAACTCATACTGCAGACTTTGTAAAATGGTACAAGGCATTTTTCTTCTCTATCACTTACAATATTGTATATTTATGTATGTGTGCTGTTTATGTGTGTTTATTTGTATTTATGTGTATTGTATTGTGTGTGCATGTACACAGAGTGAAGGAGGATTCTGGGTATTCTACACCATGGATCTCTACTTCATTCTCTTTAAACAAGGCCTCTCAGAGAACCTGGAGCTCACTGTTTCCTCTACTCTGTTTTCCAGTATCCCCAAGAAAATATTATTTTCCTACCCTCCTGCACCAGTATAAGAATTATAGTTTCAGATCACCACTCTTGGCTGTTTAAATAGCCTCTAGAGTTCTGAAATTATGTTTTCATGAATGTATAGCAAGCACTTCTACCCATCCAGACATCTGTGTAGCCCTGATATTGCATACTAATCTCCTATTTGGTTATTTACTATCGTTAAGATAGCTGGACCTATCTTATTATCTTTTACTGTGTCATGTCAAAACACTTAGGGAAGTGTTTGTTAGATCAGTAATCAGTAGTAAATTGTGTTCAATTTGGCAACTAAACTCTTTGCAGTATATTCTACCAATTAGCTCTTCTTCTACTCTAGATATAAAAGATACAGAATGAGTTGCTCTTCCTCTACATGCTACTCACTTTTATTAGAAGTATTTTCTTCAACATTTCATCATTATCCTAATTACCAAAAGTCCTGTGATAAATCTCTGCCATAAACTTTGGTGTTTCTTTTTGTTTTGCTCACTCCTATCTTTAGGCCCAGATACAGCATATATGGTAAATTGGTGCACACAGACTCTCTCTTTGGCATTTATTGTGCTCTGCATTCTCTTCTCATTGATCTCGTTCCCACTTTTCTGAGATAAGCTAACATTTTTGTGTTAAATTGCTTTGAAGCATCCTTGCTTACTGGCCCCCCATAAATGTTACTCGTTTGGTATTATAATGCACGCTATATCTCTTTTTACTTTGATAGCTCAACTAAGAATTCTATTAGTGTCTTATTGTATTATCCAAAGCCTTCCATAAGCTTTACAAGCTGCAAATTTTGAAGTTGGCTACCAATATGATAAACAGAAAAGTCTCATGATCACATTAGTTCGAGGACTAGCTAATAATACTACTTAATAAATTACAAGTATGAATTTGACCTCTTTCCATTTAAAACTAAAGTTTCTACTCTCTCAGTTTATGATTCTACCCATGCTACCTGAATCTGATTTTGGGACCTTTCTTGATTGCTGAAATGGGAGAGAGGGTGGTGTGTGATGAATAGCATTGGTTTTAAGAAAGAATGCTTCTGCCATCTATGAAAAAGTGTGAGTGTCTTTATTACTGCTTATACTGGATAAATCATCATGGTCAAAAAGCAAGCTGGGTAAAAAGGATTTATCTTACCTTTCAATTCTCAGGTCACTCTCCAACACTAAGTGAAGTCAGGGCATGAACTCAAGGCAGGATCATAAAGGAAGGAACCTAGAAGCAGGAAGTAAAGCAATGGCCATGGAGAGATGTCGCTTCCTAGATTGCTTTTCATAGCTTGTTCAGTATCTTTTCTTCTACCATCCATGTTCACTTCACCAAATGTGCTACTTCCCACAATAGACTGGACCCTCTCTCATAAGTAATTAACCAAGAAAATGTCCTGTAGGTAGACCTATAAGACAGTCTGTTTGCAATTTCTTAATTGAGGGTTCCTCATTAGATTTAACCATAGCGTTTGGTAAATTAAAAAAGCAAAGCTATTAGGATATAAAGCATATTAAATAAGCAGTTATAAAACACAATAATAGAACCTGGAGAGATGCTTCGTGGTAAGAGCACTACTTGTTCTTCCAGAGAATCCAGGTTCAAATCCCAGTAATCATATGGCAGCTCACAACTTTCTACAACTCCAGTCACAGAGAATACACCACCCTTAAACAGATACACATGCGGCAAAACACCAATGCACAAAATAAAAATAAATTAATAAGAAAGAAGAGACACAATAATAATAATAATAATAATAATAATAATAAAAACTATAAACAAAAGCATAAACCTTGTAAGAGAAAGGATTTTCAATTAGCCAGGTGAGGTTGGTTGTATTCTAGTCAGAAGAGGCATCAAAGAACCTAGATTACTCAGCCAGGTCTCAGAGTCCTGAGAGATAAGACAGCATTATTTAAGGACTCTGTTCTTAGAAGCTGGTTACAGAGCACGGGGTAAATGATAACAGACCCTGCTTTGAAATGCTTCATGTACATTAGCCTAATGAAGCAAAAACACTACATTTAAAAGACTTCCTTCAATTTATCCAATCAAATTAAGTTTATTTTACTAAAGAGACATTTTCTATTGCTGATTACTGTGTCCAGTTTTTTACTATTAGAATTTAGTGTTAGAAATCCAAGTTTCTATCACCTCTTAACTCTATTTTCATTAATAAAATTTTATATTAAGTCTAGTTTTTCAATTTCCCACTGTCTTGGCTTTGAATTTTAATTTGAAATAGTATCCACTTTGTGGATACTAACAATCTCCTTTCCATGTTATCACATTGTTAGATGATATTAAAGAATCAGCTCAACCAAGTTCCCAGTTACTTTGTGACTGTTCTGTGGGTCAGGGACAGCTTCGCTGTTCTGGTAAGTGATATTCAGTTCTGAGGTCAAGATTTCCATCCTGAATTTAGCTTCTTTTTCCTGCTTTGGTTGTTCCATAGGGTAAAAAGCATTTATTGAAGATTTTTTTTCTAACTTGAATATTTTTAAAATTCTCAACAACTATGTCTAGAATTCTGTGAATACATAATGATGAGGCAGCTAATTAGAGCTTAATATCATTACATAAGGAACAGCATAATATGAGGTGCTTCAGAGTATAGTAATGTTTTTGGAACCAATCCCAATTGCATACCACAAGATGAATAACTTGAAGCAGAGAGTGAGGAGCCCTTCTCTCCATGAGTTCAAGTGATTCTTCACAGAAATGTACACCCTAGATAAAAATTTAATTGATAAACTTTTTTTTTTTTTATGAGCTTCAAGTGTCTGCAGTCACTGTTATCATTAGCGGTCCAAATGACAGTGAAGAATTTTAATAAAACTAGAATAAACACTCACATAAGTTGCATGGCTTAAAATAATACAAATACATGATCTTAAAAAGAGAAATTGACAAGGGTCTCACCAGGGTAAAGGGAGGGTCACGGCAAGGCTATATCCATTTCTAGAAGCTTTAGGAAAAATTTATTTTGGGGTTTGTAGTATGAGGTTTCTGGCCCTGGAATTTTGGGCCTAACCTCAACGTTTTGGACCCACAGACCCGCAGTCCCGCAGCCCCACAGAGACACGCAGAGGCTTACTATAGTTTTAGGCTGACTAGCCTCAGGCCCAGGCATATCACTTGCTATTCCTCTACTCTTCATCTAACTCATGTCTCTTATTCAGCCATGCGGCTCGGTACCTTTTCTCACAGCAGCATAGTTGTCCTCTGTTTCTTCCGGCTTCTCTCTGGCATTCTGCTCTGTGCTTCCTGTTCTCACAGTTTTTAGTCTGGTAGCCCCGCCCACACTTCCTGCCTGCCTTTGGCCCATCAGCGCTTTTTATTAAACCAGTGGGTAGGACAATTATTTACCATGAAACAACACAATACCCCTACAGGGCTTTATTTTTTCTCTCTGTTTAAGCTTCACAAGACAACTCTTCTTTCTTTACAACTACTACATGAAGCTTCATTGGCTTTTCTTCAGTCATCACCCCAGTCTTCCCTTAAAACCAAACCAAACAACAAAAACAGCCTGTTCTCTCAGAAACACCTGTATTTAAATTGAATTCACACAGATAACTTGAAATACTCCCTATTTGCTAGGTTCTTCTTGCTAAGGCCGAGTATTCACAGGATTTGTGGATTAATGTCTATACATCTTAGACTATCACTCTATTTCCCACCGTGGGGAATTGGGGTTTGAAAATTTGATTCATATAAATATCTTTCAGACCCTTGTGTGGTATTATTTCTAGCTTACAGATGAAGAAGGTGGAACAGAATCATTACTTTGCCTGGAACCAAGTGACTATGTTATATTTAGAATGTACGACTTCCTGGTGTACTTATCAAAGGTACTGAAGAACCAGGGAAGTGCCCCTTTTTATGCAAGTTCCTAATCCCAGCTTGGAAAGGCCTCAGTTTCAACTTCTACTTCTCAGACCTCTGAGTGCAAAGTACAAAACAGGAGATATCCTAGGGATGTCTGATAGCAACTAATTAACCATGGAATGTCCCAGCACAGGAGATAGTCTACAGAGGAAGGTTTGACAAACAGCTGGCTAAGATAACAAAAGAATTCTGGAAAGCCCCAAGAAATGAACAGAATTGTATCCACACTGAGACCCCTAATTGATATGTACCCTTGTGGTTTCCGCCTTTTAAAAACTCAGCTTGCCGAGGGGCGGTACCTCCTCTGGCTGCCACTTCGACAAAGCTTGGACTGGGTCCCTGCCGAGGCTTGTACTTTTCAATAAATCTTGCTTTTTGCATTTGGAGAATTCGCATCTCTGGTAATTTCTTCGGGGTCTTGGGACCAGGACACAACAGTATCATTGAGTTAAAACAAAAAGTAAGAATTAAAAATAAAGAAAATAGTTTTCTTAGTTGTGTGTTGTTTTGAGTTAGAACAAGATGGGATATTGGAAAACTTATTTTCCAGTTGCTAGTGAGGCCTTGTTGGAGGATGTCACTGAGTGTAGGTTTAAGATTTTATAGCCCTGTCTCACTTCAAGTTCATTCTCTGCTCCCTGATTGAAGTTGAAGATGTAATCTCTCTGCTTGCTGCTTCTGCTTTAATGCTTGCAGTTTACTGCTGTGCCCTGGTACATCAGTCTACTTATCTCTTTTGCTTCATAAGCCACAATAAACTATTCATTCTACAACTTGCCTTTGTTCTGAGCAATTTATCAGAATACAAAATAGAATCCATATACATTGATTGTACATATCAATAGTAGATACTTTGATATTTTTATACACATATGTTAGTGTTATATTACAATCACATTATCCCTGTCTCTGTCCTTTGTCCTTCCATTCCTGCTTATTATTCTTTCCTCCCAATCATGCTCTATGTGCTTGCATACTTTTTTTTTAACATAATGAGTTTTCTTTGAATTGCTTAGAGGTGAACATATGAGGGGTTATTAATGGGGACATAAGAACTTCCCAGTGTCTAAACCACTTAAGAGTGTCCCTCCTTTCTATAGCAACGAACAACAGAGAGAGGTGGAGCCTCATAAAACAGACACTTCTCTCCACATAACAAATCCAACACTGTGTAGGTTTTATGTATGTAATGGCTACTGAGAATTCAACAGTGCAATGCCCATGCCATGCCTGCAACAGAGAGTTTCACGAATCACCAGGAAAAGCAATAATAAGAAAGAAGAGCCAATTTCACAGTTGGGATTATATAGAGAACACATGAGTGTGAATTTGAGCTGTAAACTGAGGAAGAGGTGACTGTGTGTGTGTATGTGTGTGTTTTGTTGTTGTGTGCACATGTGTACAAGTGCCAGTTGAGACCAGAAGAAAGTGTTGGTTCTTCTGGAGCTGAAGTTAAAGGCAGTTGTGGGCCACTCAACATGGTTACTGGGAAGCAAATTGAGTCCATTGTTAATAGCAGTATAGACTCTTAACTGATAAATTGTCTCTCTGGTCTGCTCTTTACTTTTTGAAATAAAATTTGGAGCTTAACAATATGGTGAGGTGAGTGGGCTAGCAAGCCTTAAAGAGCCACTTATCTCTGTCCCTCAATGACTAGGATTGCAGGCAAGTTTTAGAAAGCCTGCCTTTAATTTAATTGTTGTAGAATGAGCTATCAGAGCTCAGATTGTGGTCCTTAGCTTGTACATGAAACATATAGTATGAAAAATTTTTCTAATTCTGTTTTGTGATTTCCCAGATAGCTCTTATATATAAACAACACAGACAGTAATACCAACATGTCTTTACGTTGTTTTCAGATTCAGATTAAGGTCCACCTGAAAAATGTCTCACATTGATAAACAAGATAAATAAAAGATAAATAATACCAGGACTGACAGAATGAATCACATAGAATCTAGACATAAGACAGTGTCTCTTGGTGTGTTCAAGAACCCCATAGTCATTTCTTTCAGTGTGTAGGAAGAGTAATAGAGCAAGTTTGCAAAGAGATGTGATGTGCTCTCACTGACTTCACTTTGAAAAAAGACAAGGAAAATGTGCTGTAGGCAATGTACTGACAGATTAAATAAGATGAGGGCCATATTATCAAAGTTTCTGCTCTCAAGAATTTTGCACACATAACTTCAAATTACTGTGGATTGACAATACATGGCACAATTCTTGGCATATGGTAAGTATCAGCAACATATTTAAATTTCAATGCATATTTGTGAAATGTTTGTGTATTATAAAGGTTTAGAAGAATGTACACACAGATGTATTTTCTGATGTTATGTTAATGGAAATTACCTTTAACTCATGAGTATAAAACATCATCTTTTAATTCAACTATAATTTTTTTTAAATATGCTATTCAGAAAATAATTTGGGAACCCAGATGTCCATAGGGAGTGTTCTAAATAGAAGACTGACTTAGGAAGAATCAGAAAATGTGAAAAATATCCAATGGTAGTTGAAATGATCTAGACTATGAATTCATGAGGATAAAATGTGAAAGTTAAGTCAGAAAATATGGTGGTTTGAATAATAACACCTCTCATATACTCATGTGTTTGATAGCTTTCGCGTATAGAGAGTGGTACTATCAGGAAGGAGGTCTGGCCCTATTTGAACAGGTAGAGCCTTGTTGGAGATCTCATCTACCTCTCCAGCATCATGACTGCCTGTATACTGCCTTGATTCCCAACTTAACAATGATGGACTAAATTTCTAAATTATTAGCCAGCCTCAATCAAATGTTTTCCTTTATAAGAGTTGGTGTTTCCCTTGGAGTCCATTCCCTACAGAGGAACAACCAACCCAGCACTGGCTTGGGGATGAGTGAATCGGATATACCTGGAGTGGATATCCCACACTGGGCTGGCCCATCTTGGGACTTCTCGCCCTTTTGAGGGAGGGGATGCATAGATGGGGAGGGGTGAGGCTGAGGGTTGGCTGGGAGGGATTGGAAGGGGTAAGGGAGTTCAGGGGATACTTTTATGGAGATGACATTTTTAATGAAAATAATAATAATAATATTACAATATGAAACATTAAAAAAGAGTTGGTGTCTCTTTACAGAAGACAGAAGATGAAAAAAATATATTCACATCTTCTCTACGCATTTCATAATTAATATAGTTGAAAAAAATAACAATCCACTCCCAGTCCAGTCCAAGGTTATAAATGCATACAGTTGTGGTCCAGAGAAAGGGAAAGTAGCAAAATACAGCTCAGTCAACTGAATTAATTAAATCACATACACACACACTACACACACGAAAGGTACATTTTCCAGAGAAAGACTCTGAAGGACAAATTGAGAAATTGACAAATCTTGAAACTTAATTACTTAAATTACCGAATAAAGATGGTTAGAAACAAGGACAATTCCATGTTTCTAAGGCTGCAACCTAAAAGGCATGCTGTTATTTTAAAACATCATCATATGAAACCTTAAAACAAGGCTTCACATGCATTTTTTTTTTGAATCTTTGATACCAAATTTTAAAATATTGAGTGAAATCTGCAGTCTCAAATGATTGCTTCCATTGGTCAGTTACAATGCTGAGAATGTTAGGGCCCAAGTAAATATAAAGAACTGAGTTTCTATTCTTATGGATAATTTTGACATTTAGTAGTATTTTATAGGCAAGACTATGGAAGACTCATATATGAAACTATGGTAACATGAAAGTAGATGTTGGCTAACCGAAAGAATTACTTAGGTGATAAGTATGAGTATAAAGATGCCAAGTTTCCATAATTACTACCTTGTTTATATGGCCAGTTCTCTGACAGCCTAAGATTTGCAGTGCTCCTCAAAATGATGATAAGGCATCAAAAGTTTCAGAACCAACAAGTATTTTAAAGAATAGAAGACATCATTTCTTGTGAATGGAGTACATTTTTACTATCTGGAGTCTGGACAATGCATTGTATATGGTTTTAGTAAGTATAATCTGTAAATAAACTTTCTTTTGAAATATGTGTATAGGAATGGAAAGCCACTCATATGGGTATCTTGGGATATTATTTAATATTCTACCTGAAAAGGAGGTTTTATATGAGTCATAGCTTTTGAGCCAGAGTAAAAATAAACACAATCAGGTCTATTTCTATAACAGTGCCTTTGTGTATTTTCTGCCCCCCACCTCGATTTGCACATGGTTAGATAAGTTCACAGTTGGATGCCTGTTCTGTGGTTTATGTTAATAAATTGTCATTCCATGACCCTTTTATACTATGGACTAGGGAGAAGACATAGTTTATTATTTCTATTTTATGGTTTATATCACTGAAACCCTAAACCTTAAATTGCTTCATTTTGACCTCAACATGCTAGTTCATGGAATCTGTGCCAAGAAAATAACCAGAGAAGGAGCTAAAGATTTAAGTACAGGAATTTTCTTCATGTTTGTATTCATTATGGCAAAACATAGATGAAAAACTTTAAATGTCCAACTTAGAAGTTTTGTTAAATAATTTATGATCTAGTCATATGGGTAATTTTGTTCAATACAGAGTGACATTATAGAAGATTTTTTCATGATAGAATGTTGACCTTATAATTCCCACACAATTCATGTCTTTGTAAATATGGAAAAATAAACTGCAAATACGTACTAAAGCAAATAGACTTAAATATATTTATTTTTGCAGTAGTTAGATTGTAGTATGTTTTAAAATTTTCATATATGAATGATAAGCAACTTAATTGTTAGCATAATGCAAATATACATTTTAATAAATTAAAACACATCAATCTACTCAGTAGAACTGTTTACATGTTTGTTTTCATCACTGAAATATAAAAATCTGTATATTTGTACAAAGATAACAATCATTATTTGGGATTAGTAATACCTGTGTTCACATACAGACACAAGTACATGCGTGTGTTACCTTAGTAGCTTACTTCTGTAGAAGTTTATTATACAATGCATCAACAATGAGAATCTTTGATTTATCTACTTCTAACTCTGACACAGGATTTCTTAGTCTTTACACTAATTACCACCTCAGGCTAGATGTTTTTGGTTTTTTTGTTTTTTTTTTCCTATGAAGTTACTCTGTTCATTGGAGATTGTTTAGTAGCACATTGCTACAGACTCTGCCCCTCTGTTTGTGAAAACCAAACAGTCTGCAGACATTGCTACTGTCTCCTGGGGCAAAAGTGCCCCTAATTGAAAATTAAACAATACATCTGTGACTGTAGTTTACATGCTTGCTGACTGGAAAATCCCAGTGGTCTCCTTTTCTACATTATCTTATTAGTTCTTGTAAAATTAATATTTATTTTTGTTTTCTGTTGTTGTGGTTATAATAGTTATATCTAGATACTCAATCTTGGCTGAAGATGTCGAATTTAAATAAATAACTGTTTCAAAATTTAATTGAGTGGAAAGGTTGATAATTAACTACTTATCTGATTTTAATATTTTTCTCCTCAAATTGCTTTGTGCATAGAAAAATCTAACATATCACAGAATACACCATCCAATGACTTACCCCATTTCCATGGGGAATTAACATATTCAATAATCAGAAAAGCAGCTGTGTATATTATTTCGGTTTTTGTGAGTTTGGGAAAATTATTGTTTCTCTTGGATATTATCTGTGCATGTCTGAAAACACTAGAGTTAATATTAACATCTTTCAAAGACTTTAAAGATCAATAAGAAAGAACAAAACATAATTCAGTATTTATTCCACTACTGAGTTGACAATTTTGCAGACTTTGTACTATCTTTTAGTAATAAAAAGTTTATATTGAAGCTTCACTGGTTTCAGGTCGCTTATACTCTGATGAAGTGACCATATACTGGGCTAGGTTGACCACTCATCTTAATCTTCTTGGAACTAGGGGATTCAGGTGGTGCAAAACCTTAGCATCACATTGTGGATAAAGTAATGCCAACAAATGGCTCATCATTTAATGTTCCATATTCTCAGAAGATTCTGTAAAACCAGAGCAGAAGACTATAACTAGCTAAGGAGTTGGCAAAGATCTCATACTGTGGTTAAGTTTCTAAGGCCCATTGATGACAGTCTTCCTGACAAATTAAAAATCATATTCAGCACAAATTGTTGGAGACCATCCATGCACTATGCAAGTAGTTATCCAAAAGCTCAGGGTAGCAGTAGTACAGACAATAGAAGGCACAACTGGACATGCTATTTTGAACGACAAACAATAGATTTAAAAGTAAAAGTAAGTATTATCTTTGGCTGTGGGCAATGCTTAATAATTTTAACTCAGTATTAACTTAATGATATTCTTGAAGAAGCTCATTCTGATGTTAATATATTGAATATAGTGGTAGCAGGCAAGTGGGAAGACTCAGAAAACAGCAAAGAGTCTATTTCCAGAATATTATGAGAAGTTGTATGAACTTTGTAAACAATTAGAAGTATTGCTTAAATACAAATTGACAATAATTTGTGGTCTCTCTCCAGTCAATATGTGGCCTCATATGTTTTACAGTTGTAGTCACTCAAGGTTTTATAGTTGGTAATCAAAAGTGTAAAGAAATTGAAATTGTAGGTAGAGTCACACACTGAGGGTATATGCATAGAAATATTCATTGGCTCTTTAGGGCTTTTGTGAGGCCACCTAAAGATATAATGAAGGCTTGAAAGAAAGAATTACAGAATTAGAAGTTTGGATTGCTAACAGCGGTTTCCACATCTACTATGTCTCTACACTTAATGTCAGGGAATTCTTAAGTACTAAAGGATTTTGCTGTCTGGGTTAAGACTATTTTCATTGTCACTCATTATTGTTTGCGTGCTTTTTAATTGAAGGGAAATTTTATAGGGCCTACAGTCATCAAATATCTGTAAGAATAAAAAAATCCAGAACAAGAAAAGTCTTTGGATTTTTAAGATAGAGAAAAATAGCCAGCAGCCAATTACCTCAAACTTTCCAAAAGCATTCTTCAGCTCATGCCTTGTTACTTGGGGTATGGATAAAAACAGACAACAATTGAAATCTCCTTTCTGTTGCTTAGCCAAACAAATAGCTTCCTAAATGTAAGTGAACAAAGCATAACTCCATTATAGGCTAAGAATAAAGGCAGTGAACTCAGACATCAGTTCTCATCACATGTGAAGTATAGTGTAACAGATTTCCAAACAAGAACTCTGGAAACAATTAGCAGTAAGCTAGCTGCCCTGATCAAAGGCTGTTGATGTTCAAAATTGCTTTTTGGTCACTCACTAGTAGTCTTTCAGAATGTGCCTTTTACTGTTGGGACCTGGAGCAGAAAAGCAAGTCTTTACCATCCTACTCAGTGTAAGTTTAAGGCTGTGGGTCATTGAGAAGACAACATACTAGAACCAAAAATATAAATAATTGTTGTTTATAGTCACTTAGGGCTCCAGCCCAGATGAGATCTCAGCTGTGGTGTGCTAAAAGGACACACGATGCTCTTCAAAGATGATTTATTGATACATTACTGTCAAAAGCATGCACAACACTATTATCTCCTCAAATAATTTTGCTTTCATGTCAATCTCAGAAAAATGACCATCATCCTGTTTTCACAAGTTACCTTAGGTTTCTATGTAAAGCTGAATAAAACAAACAGAAATAATGTTCTGTATATTAATTTTATGTCTGAAAATCATCTCTGTTCTAGAGGTAATTTTGAATTTCTTATAATGGGTGACCATTCATACAATGCTAGACACTATAGGTTTTTGAAAATGTAGGTCTGGGAATTGAAGGAGTAACATAACATTGAATATATTCAGAAAGCACACAAATTCTGTCCATGACTTTAAATAGAACCCCCACATGAAATTCACATTGATATTTTGGGTAGTGGAATACTTAACATGAAGAAACAATATAATATTTTAAAAAAGAAGAAAAGACAAGACTTCTTGCCCACTTCCATGTCAGTAAAAACCCTTGTGCAGTAATTATGATGAGAGGAATTGTAACTATCTAGTCTAAACATGTACAGAAGAAGAGAGTGTGGCCAAAACCATTTGAGATAATTTGTTCATGATCTCAGAGTTAATTAGTGGCATATCCAGTTCTGGAATTAGGTGTTTGCATTTTTCCTTGCTTTCTTTCCAAAGCACATTATTCTGTTTTCACAATAAACATAAAAGTTAAGGAATTTAAAGTAATGTGATTAATTTCTAAAATATTAAAATAATTTAAGTTGTGTAAGCAAATCACACACTCCTAGACCATATAAAGTCACTGGTATAATACTTATGCAGAAGTTCTTAACGTGCTTAAGTTGGCTACTGGGCAATTTTTTCATATATTAATTATGGGTAGAGTTACCCTGCCTAATTTTTCATGTCACTGATCTTCTCTCACAAGCTGTGGCTTGTGGTGGGTGATCTTACCTGAATCTTTTCTTTGGACGCTTGAGTTTTCCAGAAAATTTGAGATTTAGCAGACATGTTGGCGAAGGTGTAAGCACCATTTCTGGGTTCTTTCCCTGAGAACATTGTAGCAGAAATCACTGGCTCAACTCATTATCAGTTAAGTGAGCCAAGGTGAGCTCTATCAGTCAAATGCAGATGAGGAAAAATGTATGAATGAGAAACGACTGTGCTTTGTGAATGACATAAGAAGTTGGTGAAGCATCAGTGTTGTGGAAGTTAGTAATGATGTAAACACTGTTTCAGAGGGAAAACACAGGTCTTAGGTTGTCTTTATGACAAAGGGAAAACACTAAGCTAAGACTCGAGATCAAGACCATGGTTGGATATAATATTTTATCAATGTATCTTTGCTAAAATTTTATCAGTGTGTCTATGCTAATAGATTGCTTATTTACCCATTCCTCATTTTACATTCTTGAAAATCTATGATTATTCTCACAATATTTATAAGATACTATGCTAAGGATGTGTATGTATATGTGTGTTCCTGCTGAAGTTATATACTGAAGTCTTAACATACAAAATGGCAGTATTTATAAATTAGGTCTTCAGGAAGTAATTATATTAAATTATGGCCTGATGATTGGCTCTTAAGGAAGTAAGATCCAGCCTGTAGCCTCCTCCATCTCATGTCTTTCTCTAAATAAGACAACACCCACAGGCTAGGCAGAAAGACATAGGTGTATATCTATATATCTGATGGAGCCTTGATTTTTAACTTCCTAACTTTCAGAAATATAAAGGATAAAGGTCTGCTACTTCAGCTGCAGCCAGTGACATTTTACTTCAGCATCCTAAACAGACTAAGTTTTAATTCAATACTGACTATCATTGGGAGAACATGAGTCTTGCATGTTCATCCTTATCTCTCTACAGCTTATAAAATTAATTGTTCTAATTATCAAAAAGAGCTTTACTCTACTGGGTTCCACTTTCTCAATGTACCCCATTACAGATTGACCTCCTGCCAGTTCAATTCTTTGGAGATCTTCAGGTTGTGTAGCACATTATTGATATGATCTAGTTAGGAAGAATCCAATTCACATACAGATAAATAAGGCTCAGATGCCTGTAAAGAACATCAATATGACACAGAGTCTGACCTTTGATGGTGACTAAACCCCTAGAACAGCAGAGGAGCTTCTCACTATATTCTCTGGGGACCAAAACCTAGAGACATAGCTTTTGTGAGACTTGTATTTTGATGATGAAGAAAGATCTCACATGAGTAGACGATATTGCTAAACTGTAGCCTACTGTAGGACTTCTTTCTTCATTATGCTCTGGTTTTATTGTGATATGAACATGATTTATGAATGCCTTCAGGATACACTATGATTGGTTTAAGATATTATGGTGTATGATTTCTTAGGATACATTGCTATTCAAAAAATGACTCAACACATGTAGATTTTGAAATCTTAATTGTGTATAAAACTGATGGAAGCATAAGGGAATATGACCATGAAGAAGTCTTGTTGGCTTTATTTAAGGTTCTGAAGTTTCTGGGAAAGGCTTGACGTTTAATTGAGTATCAGCCTGTGATGTGGGAATGCCTTTCTGTATGCTGTGAATAGCAATCTTTAAATAAAGGAGCTGTTTTGGCCCATGACAGGCACCATAGGTAAAGTAGGAGGAAGCATCAGAGTAGGTAGGAGGAGCAGGGCAGAGTCAGAGAAAGAAGGAGCCAGAAGCCAAAAGGAGCAACATGTAAGGAGAGACAGAAGGAGCCAGAAGCCCAAAGGAGCAACATGTAAGGAACACAGGTGAGCCGCGGGCCACGTGGCAGACAGATTAATGAGAATGGGTTGAGTTAAGATGTAAGAGCAAGCTAGCAATGTGCCTGAGCCATAGGCCAAACAGTATAAAGTTAATCTAAGTGTCTGAGCCATTTTTGGGGGGCCAGAGCAGGAGCAGAGGGCAGCTAAGGGGTCTGGGGCTGTAGGTCTATGTATCTGGACCTCTGGCTACCAGAGACCAAGAAACCACATTGTAACAAGCCTGTGATGGTATGGAAGGTTATGTCCACAGCTTGGCACCAATGGCTTATGCTGAAATTATGGAGATAGAGTCATGCTGAATGTAGCTAAGGACACTTGTTCTTCATGGGTGTTTATGAAAAGGAGCCAGGCATAAATATCTGATTTGGTTTTCAATCAAATATTTGATCAAATATTCTGACTTGGCATAAAGGAAAACATTTACGTGGTGTGGGTGTAAGTATAGTGACTCAGAGTAAAACATCCATTATCTGAAGATGCAAAAGAAAAAGTAGAGGTAGGTAATAGTATAAATGAAATTTGAAGCCCCACATCCATGAGGTAGCACAGATTTCCATTCTTGAAAATGGAACCTCAAGTGGAAAAACATACATATGAAGCTAGAAGATATTTATGAATATGGTATTGTACTATTTCAAAAAGAATGATTCCAACACCGTTAGTATTTATATTTCAAATAAAAATAAAACACATTTTAATAATAATTTTTAATTATTAATTATAGTCTTATTTTATGACTTTTGTTAATTCTCATAATAAACTATAATTTTAATGTCCCTTTTGAAGAAAATGAAGTATTTAACAAGGTTAAGTTCCTTAACTAATGGCTGTCTGTGTGAGAGAGAAAAAATTCTGTTAAAAAGTAAGTAGTCATCTATTCAAATTATCCTTCTCATTTGGTAGTGTGCAAACACTGTCCTTCTGATGGCTTCTGTCATCCTTAAATGTACTGTGAAGAAAACTAACAAATGCTTTGCCTTTTCAAATCACTACCAAAGAAAAACATGCAACTCAAACATGGGGAAATCTAAAGTTATTCATTCTGCAAGGAAAGCAGGTGTGAGGGGAAAAAATGGATGGTTGATGTGGGATGTCTTTCTGTATGCTGTGAATTGCCATTGGATAATAAAGAAACTGCTTTGGTCTATGGCAAAGCTTACAGGAATGTGGGAAATCCAAGCATAGACAAAGGGGAAGAAAGATGGAGTCAGAAAGAGAGTCTTTGAGATGCTACCTAAGAAAGTAAGATATATAAAACACTGATAAGCCACAAGCCACATAGCAAAACAGAGAATAGTAAAAATGGGTTGAGTTGTAAGAACTAGTTGATAATGAGCCTAAGCCATAAGCCAAACAATTTGTAGTTAATATAAGCCTTTGTATGATTATTTGAGACTGAGTGTTCAGATCATGGTGCTAGGCTGGGTCAGAACCTTCTGACTACAAATGGCTAGGATGAGTAGAAAGGACTGACTGCTCTTCTCTTGACTAACAATGACAAATGTGATACTAGGAAGCAATTGCTAATATGGGATCTAATTCTTAATCCACTTAGTCCATTTTTTTGACAAATTTTTTAAGTACTTGTAATCTTGGCCCTATTAGAAGTGTTAGAATATGGATGAGAAGAAAAACCAGGTGCTGAATACATATTTCAGCCACTTGGGATGGTCAGAAGGTCATTAAAACGTAGTTTAGAAAGCAGCTTCAGAAGCATGATCAATAGATCTTATTTTGATGCTATCAAACTAAAAGACTATCTACAGAGATTGCGTTCCAAATAAAGGCCAGAGCAAGTGAAAAGCTCTGGCTGGAAACCATGAGATACGTTTCAAGAAGATGCCTCAAACTGGAAGGAAGAGAGTCACCTGATCCTCCCAGCATGCCTTGTTTTTCACAGCAAAGAATTTCTGAAGAGTCATGTTGATGGAACAGTTCTCTTCTTATTCAAGATCACCATTCCACAAAAGACAGGCTGAACCTGACCTTCACTTGCTTAGCAGGAACATCCAGTCTTAAGCCGTAGGGCTAAATTCTCTTTCAGAGGTTTTTTCCTCTACTATAGAAATGCATTTTGATTATCCCTGGGAGATCCCACAGCACTGTCTAAGTTCCAGGGTTTTATTTGATTCACTGCACATGGTATTACATTTGGAGATTGCATAGCACTCTGTTGATCAGATCACTAATGATTTTTCTAGTTGTTATTAATTGTTTTCATCCATTTATAAATTGTGCCTCTGCAAACTGGCCCCAGGGTATAAATAGAAGAAAAAATTGAGCTTTGATTATAATAAGTAAATTATTATTAACAAAAGCAATTATGGCTAATAGCTTCAACTGAGGAAAACACAATAATTGCCCTTAGTGCTTTCCTACTGGGCAAACCAGATTAAATCACTCACAGAACAGAGAAATCTTTAGTTTTGGTCCCACCAAATGTTATAAAAAGATGTTACCTTGGCACGTCTCTATCCTTGTTTTTGATATATATATATCAAACAGCAACTTAGGTTTGAACTACAAAATGCTATTACTAGTTACTGAGGTGAGAAACTTGATAAGATAATCCGATAGTTTATTTCAGGTATTATTTGTCACAGGCTACAGAGAAGATGATTAGAATTTCAGTGAATTCTTCTACAGGTAAAAATGATGCTGCCTTCACTGAGTACTTTGATTTTCTCTTTTCTCTGAATTTTATGACCCATATTAATGATGCTAAATAATTTATAAGACAATTAAGAAAAAACCCCTAGCTTATTAGTTTTTATTTCTTATACTTTTCCACAAAATCCATGAGTTTACTTGTTATTATATCTATTTAGGGCATGACTGAAGGTATCCAGAGCACTGAGATGGTTCAGATTTTCATATGAAAATCTCAGAGAAGATGAGCAACTTGCACCTGCTCAGGAAATATTGAATAGAGAATGTGCTCAAGAACAGATCTTTTTGACTCCAAAGTTCCTACCCCAAAGACAACCAGTTTCCTTCCTTACCACTTTCATGTGTATACACAACTTAGTCAGGTATATGACAAAGGACACAGACATCTGTAGTAAAATCTCTTTTAGCAGAAATATTCTTGTCCTGGGAGATGTGTGATTCTCCAGAACTGATTAGTCTTTGGCTACTTTGTAGAATTTAATATCATAAAATGCTTCATTAAATTTTGCCTTTGTCTATTTACACATATGTGGGAGATTATATTGTTACATTGTAAATAATTGTCACATCCACTGGTTTAATAACAAGTGTTTATTGGCCAAAGGCAGGCTGGAAGTGTGGGTGGGGCTACCAGACTAAGAAAACTCTGAGAACAGGAAGCACAGAACAGTATGCCAAAGAGAAGCCCAAAGAAGCAGAGGACAACTATGCTGCTCTAAGAAAAGGAACCCAGCCACATGGCTGAACAAGATAAGAGACATGGGTTAGATTAAGGGTAAAGAGTTAGCAAGTTATGTGCCTGGGTCTTAGGTCGATCAGCCTAAAACTATTAAAAGTATCTGTGTGTCTCTGTGGGTCTGTGGGACTGCGGGAGTGTGGGTCTGCGGGCCTAAACCTTGAGGCTAGGTCTGAAATTCCGGGCCAGAAACCTCATACTACACACACACACACACACACACACACACACACACACACACAGAGAGAGAGAGAGAGAGAGAGAGAGAGAGAGAGAGAGAGAGAGAGAGAGAATAAGATGAAATAGGTGAATGAATGTATATTCCAATTATTTTTAGCACAGAAATTGAAAATAGCCAATCCTCTCAAATGGTTTCCATGCATTATGACAAGAAAGGTAGTATACAGAGGGCAGAGGCATGCTAATAGAGACAGAAGCATAACTAGCATAAAAATCATCTGTTTATAAAAAAGTTTGCACATAGAGTTCCCAGTAAAGATCCTGTTCCCTTGAGGTGTGTCTATTCTCTTACTTGAAGATTTGCGCACAAAAGCCAGCAAATCTCTGCCAATCACTGCAGGTTACATAAATGAACTAATTTTCTGTATATACTCATGTTTCACATTGTTTTTCATTTCCCTATTCCAAAAATTCTGAGGAGTTCTCATCCAACTCTTTGCTTTAGTCATGTTTATTCTTGAACTTCCTCCTTGGTGTGTGTCCAAACCTCAGGGTAACTTAGAAGAGGCTACACTGTTTAGACACTATTCATTTTGCAAAGTGACTCACAGACGAAAAGTGCCTTTTCTCTGTCGGAAGTGGTAGTAAAATAACATTTGATCCAGAGCTTGAACTATGGAAGATTATTTGAACCATGCAAAAAGCTGAGTGTGTGTATGCACTTCTCACTTTAGGCAAAGTGGAAATGATCTTGTGCCTTCATGAGAACTTTCCCTCTTCCTGATTCTCTGTTATTTGATCCTGTTCTATTTTTCCCTTAAAGTCTTGAGATTGCCCATGAATTTGTTGAGCATGATTCATCAAACACAATGCACTTCTCCACTGCAATGTGTTAATGCATCCAGAGCAGCCATGTCTTAGCAATATCAAATGTCACTACATAGTATATGAAAAACTGAAAACCAGGGAGATGACCTCACTGCTCATACATAGAAGGGCCTGTGGATTAGATTGCAGTTTAACTCATACATGTGGCCCAGAGTAGAGTGCTTTTGTGCCTTTCTGAATGCAGACCCATGTGCTTGGCAAAAAAATTATGACATAGTTTTCTATTTACATATGTTGTAGATTTTATATCTTTAAACCTTTTGGTTTTCTTCCAATTCACAGTCCATTTATTAATTTTCTGAAAGATTTTTTTCTACCTCCAGTCAACTCTGATTTAAAAAAAAATACAAAGCATAGTAATTTCAGCTGTACTCAACGTTTAATCACCCTATTTCTAAGAGCATGTTGAAAACAGGTGGGAAAAGAATCACTAGATATTATACTTATGGATATGGGATCTCCTGAGTGGGCCACATTTATTTTTCCAGTAAAGGATGGAATAAATAGATATTTAAAAAAAAAAAAAAACACTTGAGGAGTGGTAGTTAATGATTTCCCTGTTTGCCCCAGGTAGAGAACATTTGACAGATCAGCTGGCTATATAGTTCACAAAATCCAGTTTGTGTCTTTCCAAGTTGCCACCTAGATTTGTGTAAGTATATTTGCTATAGAGCTTCAACTTGAAGTTCAAATTCTTATAGTTTTCAAATATTGACCAAGACTACAATTTAGATAAATACTTAGCTTAACAATCAAATTCAGGTATAAAACCAAATTCTTTGTTTGTTTACTATGAACATAAATCATGCTTTGGTGTTAAGTTATTCATGTAACATTTCAGAAGTTACATCTTCTAACCTGGTACTAATTCAAAGCTTACTTATTTAAAATATGAAATATTTTGATTTTTGTCATTGAAGTTTTCTTCCAGATATTAGACATGCACAGTACATTGCTTCATATTTCTTTTGAGAGTAGCAGTCTTATAATGTCTGTGCAAAGAATGTAATTCATATTTTCCCTTGTCTAGCATTTCCACAAATATGTGGTATTATATGCACTTAAAACTATCTATTTTGGTTGCACTGGTAAGCATGACTTTTGCTCGAGTTTGTAGAGTGAAACCTTTTTCTTGCTTCTGTCCAGCTTAGAGTCCTGCTCCACATCTCCAGGATGAATTTAAGCCATTTAATCTTCCACACTGTAAATATTTAAAATAATAAAACTCACTCCCAAAACCATATTGTTAGCATTTAACACTTAAGTAAGTTTTGGAGCAGTCAATGATAAAAGGATGCTATGTTGTGGAGCCTTGACTAGATTTTCTGTGATCAGCAACTATATTTCATTTTATAAATCTGTAGTGTTTAGACTAATATTATCACCAAGGAACACATACAAATTTTTGCAAATTTATCAACTGTTTCTCAATCTACACATCGATATGCTTTCCTTTCTATACACATAGGTAGGTGTGGAGATATCAAGATGGGAAATGCACAAGGAAAGAGCTGGTTTACTGAAAATGGTCTTGTCTCATGATGAAGGAGATAATTCTCACCACAGTGTTCCTGGGAACAAGTAAAAATTCTAGTACTTTAACACTTTTTCTCTATCTGCTGGCCAATGTGTGCTAAGCTAGACATTTCACATGTGCTAATTAATTTTATTCCTAAAGAACCCCAGGAGTCTACTATTAAGATTATGGCAATGAGAGAAATAAACAAAGATGCACTGTGAGGTGGATTAGGCCACATGAAGATTATTACTTTTAAGAAGTATAAATAAAACTTTAAGTAGATCTGATTTCTTAAACTCCCAGGCAGTTTATTTATTTATTTATTTTGAAATTTACATACTCCAGAAGAAGTAAATATTCATTCTATATATGTACAACAAGTCTTTCCACTTTCAGCTGTTTAGGCCATGAATTTTCTGGTGCACAGCACACAGTAGGCTCTTTGTAAAAGGTTACTGAATCAGTACATTAAGCATTTGATCTTCTGAAATATTTTCACAAATGTACAGATTTCCATCTATTTGAAAAACAGAAAGGAATAACTGACCATATGTGGCAATGAGTCTAATATAGACTAATGGAAAGCACAGGCTATTGACATCCACCACAATTCATCTCTGTACATGATAATCTCATTTTCATTATGGTTTGGCTTGAAGGAATTTGTAGGATAAAAAATACAGCTCACATATGTGCCGAGCCCATTGTTTCTTGCCACTGACCCAGATATCTCCAACAGGAGGAAGGGTGGAGCACAAAAGCCTTGGAACCACAAGACTGACTGCATCATGCTCTGAGTGACTGGATAAAGGTCATCATTGAAGCCTTGACAACCCATGGAGTGATCAAAAGGCCACAAACCAATTTAGCAATGAGGGTGGAACAATTGTGAATTTTCCCCAAGGGCCATTTTCTCTCTCACTATTTATTTTTGTTCTCTCCACTATCTCTCTAGTCCTCATGAGAACGCATCCTTATGTTAAAACATAGTCTTAAGAACCTGTAAAGTTATATAAAAATATCAAAGCTTACTGGGAAGTCTGTTTTTCCTCCCTTTATTATTTCATAATGTATATACTGTTAGTATTTTTTTTTAATTTTCTTTTCTTTGCTGACGCTCTTTCTTTATCCCATACAGGAGTCTATGTTTGTGTGCATGTGTATGTGTAATTCATTTTTCACACATCATGAAAAAACTGTGGGTTTTTTCAATTTATTTTTTGTGATAACATACAAATTGTTGAGTTTTATGATTGAATTTCATGCATATATATTATAACATTATATAATCAAATAATAAAAATTATCTTCATCTATGAGGCCTGGGCATATTTCATGTTGCTTATCCATATCCAAAAATGTCATTTCTATCTCTCACTAAAAAAAATAAAATAATTAATCAGGAGAAATAATTATAGCTTTGAAAATGTACTTGGCACATTTATACATCTATTTATCTATCAATTATTAATCTACCTCCATATTTTTAAATATTTTTGCATATGTCAGTTTATTACAATATGTAACAATTTGGTAGTATTAAGAATAGCTTGTTTGTTTCAGGCAAAAACACTTGACCTATATTCTAGTTCTATTTGATAAAGTTTAATTATTATTTTTGTCATTTTCATTACTGCGACATTATTATATACAATAAACCAATTAGCAAAACTGCTCACTAAAGAAACTGTAGTTCTGGTATTGAATCATTACATGATTGCTGGCCAATAGGAGTATACATCTGTCTTTGTTAGGTGCCCATTATTGTGATAAATAACATGAGCAAAATCAGCTTTGGGAGGAAAAGGGTTTTTTTTCAGCTTATACTTCAACATAACAATCCACTGCTGCAAGAAGTCAGGGTAGTAACTAAGAGCAGGAACCTGGAGGCAGGAGCTGCTGGCCAGGCCTTGGAGGAATTCTGCTCTTGTGGAATAATCACACTGAGTGAAGATGTGTTTCTGTCTTTATTTGCCTGTCCTGGGCACTTTCTGATTGTATTAATGAAGACCTGAATGGCTAATAGCTAGACAGAAGATATGTGGGGTTTGTAAGGAGAGGGAATATAGAGGCACAGGGAAAGTTACTGAAGAAAGTTAACAAGCAGTGTAGCAGAATGTAGATTAACATAAATGGGTTAGTTTAAGTTTTAGAGCATGTTGGGAACAAGCCAAAGCTAAGGCTAAACTCTCATACTTAATAAGAAGTCTCCATCTTTATTTGGGAGCTGGCAGTTCAAAGAAAGACCTGCTACATGCTGTTTACTGCTTGCTCCTCACAGATTACTCAACTTGCTTTGTTATAACACCCAGGGCCATCAGCTCAATGGTGGCACTGACACATCAATCACATCACATGCTAGCCCACAGACCAACTGGTGTGGGTATTTCCTCAACTGAGTTTCCGTCTTCTAAAGTGAGTCCAGCTTGTGTCAAGTTGGCACAGAACTAGCCAACATGACTTTTCCAGATGGTGTTCTTTCGGATTATACACTTGAATGTCATCTGCAGCTCTTTACCTTTTTCCCTCTGTGTGCTCATGCTCATCTATTTATTACCTAGTTATATATCTTCTGGAAATTTTCCCTTTCTACCCATGAAAATCTGATTTCTACAGCCATAAACTTCTTAAAATTGGGATACCCATCAAGGCACATAGATGACACCTAATACTGAGAATAACCCTTGGGAAATCTTATTTTTTTTAAAAAATAAATCTATGCTTCAAAAAACATACTGCTTATAATTGTGGTGCTATGAACATATACCTGTCAAGAAGCAACTTAAGGAAGACAGAGTTTATTTTGCATCACAGTTTATTTTGCATACAGACCATCATAACAAGGAAGAAGAGATGCTAAAAACAGGTCTTGACTTGCCAGTGAGAAAATCAAGCAGTCATACCACATGCCAGTCAGGAAGCAGACGTGTACTACTTACGTGAGTTGGTTTGAATAAGTATGACCCCCATAGGCTCATGTAGTTGATGATTTGTAAATAGGGAGAAGCACTATTTGAGAAGGATCAGGAGGTGTGTCCTTGTTGAAGGAAGTATGTCACTGGGAGTGGGACTTTGAGGATTCAAAAGCCCACATCAGTACCAGGCCTTCTTCTACCTGTCTATGGATCAGAATGCAGCTCTCATTTACTATCCCTATACCCGTTTGTATGCTGCCTTGCTCCCTACCATGATGATTATGAACTAAGACCCTGAAATAGTAAGCAAGATACCAATTAAATGCTTCCTTTTATAAGAGTTGCCTTTCCATGATGTCTATTCACAGCTAGAGAAAAATGACTAAGCCTTTGTGCATAGATGGATTCATCTTTTTACTCCTTTAGTCCAGAACCATGGATGGCACTGCTCACATTCAGAGTAGATCTTCTCAGTTAAACTTTTCAAAAACATTCTCATAAATACTTCCTGGTAATTCTATGTCTATTCAAGTTGACTATGAAAATTAACACACACACATACACACACCCCACAGGTACACACACACACACACACACACACACACACTAAGAAAGAGAGAGATATGTCTCTCGTGGGAAAGTACTATTAACATATTATGAACACACTCATTTTACCTACTGTCTAAGAAAATAGTTTTATTTAGTTCAATAATACTTCACCATATTAATCTTAAATATCATGAGACTGCTTTCAATTTGCATATTTAAGATGATCAAATATCACCATACTCTTCATTATTCCTTTTGTTCAATAAAGTTAAATATATGTATTATTTTCTATATCTTATCCTTAATGCCAATGTAGTAGTCATTAGTAGGTGCACTTAACAAATATTTGTTCTTTCTGTTCTGATCCATTGCAACCATGGTTATATTTTCTGGGTATTGTTAAAAGCACAATTTTAAGTCATTATAAATCAGCAAATATGCTTATGGAGAGCTGTGCAATTAGCTCCCAATAAACTATTTTTATAGAAAATCACTATTTTGAGATAATCATTTTGATTTCTGCTTCCAATTATCTGAAACCAGGGACCAAAACTATAGACCAATTTTAATTAACAATAATATTTATTCACAATATGTTGAAATAAATGATTTTAAAATAACTAGCATATTGAAAGTGTCATTTAACTTTAAATACATTTTTTTTCTTTTTTGCTTTATTCCAGATACTAAATTTGAGACACAGTTCCCTTGAGTGACATGTGTTTTGTGGTAGCTTTTATCCTCTTTCAGGCTAGATTCTGAGAAATGCTGGTGCAGACACATACACTTAGGGGAACCCTCAAATAAGACCCAACCACCCACAATAGTTCCTTAACAAAACAGTACAGATGTCCTCAGTCTGGGAAGCCAGTAAATCCGTTTCTCTTGCTCCAGATGTTTCCTGTATACCAATGAAACAGCCACTTAAAGAAGAGTACATTTCCAGAAACAATCCTGTGCTTAAATTTTAGGTGCTAAACATAAATATTCGGTGAAAGTGAGGGAGTGAAATTTAGTGGTTCATCATAGTCTTTTTGCCAGATGTCAAGTTAGAGATTATTATGGTAGCTTTGTGATGACAGCTTTTTTATACTCTGATATACACCCTTGGTTTTCATTTCAAACATGGTTGGATGACATTGTGAATCAGGCTTTACAATGTATGAAGATGGGTCTTCTTTACTGTACTTTCCATTATAATCTCTACCAGCTTGTTTGTATACAGGCATGAAAGAATGAAATCAGAACAGAGAAAAGCAAGTCTTTGCTGTCTCTTTGCATTAAATAAAGCACCACCAGCGTCTTCCTGCCTGAGAAGACACAGCTTTAGACAATGTCTTTCCCTTCTACAATAGGAAAGCCACAAAACCCACACTCCCTTCCTCTCTAAGCTCAAGCATGTCATTTTCAAACCTCATATTTCTATGGGAAATAGCAAAGTAGATATTTGGAAATGTCAGACTTTCAAGACTGGGCTTTAGTTGACAGCTATTGACACGTTGAATTCACTTTAGATTTCTTCTCACCCACAAAAGGTGAGATGACTTGTATATGTTTCCAAAGTCATAAGCTATGTACACTAAATATATCTTGATACTTTACATATATGGTTTAACATAATTTAAAAACTGTGCTTGGAGATAGAAAGATAATTCACTCAAGAGCAACTCCCACTCTTGTAGAGGACCCAGTGTCAGTTGCTACACCCACTTTATGGCTCACAACCATCTGTAAATCAAGTTTCTAGTCATCTGACACACACATCTCAACTCTGTCAACACCCATCAAACATATATGGGATACATAAATGCACATAAATAAATATAAAACTATTTCAAACACAGTGCTTGAAATTAACAAGTTAGCAATAGAATATTTCTGAAAGTACCATTCTGCAATACCTGGTAGACTTAAAACTGTGGAAAAATGAACAAATTTTATTGGAAGTTCTGGTATAAGTGCCACTTTTCTGTTACTTTTAATTTATGCCAAGTTGCAAACTTCTTTAACTTGGAAATATTGTCTCCGTTTGTTTCTTCTGTCATTGTCATGTTTTAAGATTCATCTTGTTCTGTGCGTTAAGGTGGGATGTGAGTAAACTGAGCTGATAAAATGATTCTTTGTCAACAGTAGCACCAGAAAGGATCAGCTTTCAGAGCTGCAGAATTCACCCCCTTTCTTAAAGGCTCTCATACCATTACTCTCTCAAGTAGACTATTATTCAACTGATTTTCAATAAAATGTTTGGGTCTGCTTATGAAAATGCATACAATGTGTTCAAAGATATTTCTCACTGTATTTATAGATTTAAGAATTTTCCAACTACCACCACCATTCCTACTCCTACATACACCAGTATGTACAGTTTCTCATAAATGTTCAAGAGTCTTCACATTAACAATCTAGGTAGTTTCTACTCATGATAAAGTAGGACTGGTGAGGTACAGATATCCTCTAATGATGTTGATAATGTGGATATTCTGGTTGAGTCTTTCGAATTTACCAATGGCTGGGTGCTTGTATTGATGAAAATCAACAGAAAATATTCACTTGTTCAGTTTACTTTTGAACATGGCTTTATAAGCAACCTCTCTGCGTGGCCAGAGTGAATTAAGTGTGCTTTACTTACTCTTTCAACTGCAGGTTCCACCAGTCTATCCTTCCAACTGTATTCCAAGCCTTCCAATGACTCAACGGTTTGCACATTTCATTTTGTTGTCCATGATAATCCTCCTGTAAGTGCAGCCCTTCTATTCTCATAAGCCTTTCCCACCCTGGAGACTGCAGGCAGAAAACAATCCTGGGTGTGAAATAGATGAACAGAGAACATTAGGGACTTAATAATTTTGATACTGAAAATTAATTTTATAGATTTATGACATCTGAGAAGAGTAGTAGTTCTCCTATTAGTTCTTCCTACCTGAACCCATTTCATGAACTGATATAAAGTGTAAGTTGTTGAGATTTCATAGATGCAACCTTCTTGTGTCTAGAACAGGTTATCTAGTAGCAAGTGTCCTGGTACTAACAATCATTCTGCTTCCTCTTTCATAAATTACTCTGAGCCTTATGTATAGGGATGCATTGTAAATATATCAGTTGTGGTTGGGCACCCCATAATCACTCATTATTTGTATATTTAACTTTGTGGATCTCTGCAATAGTCTTAATCTTTTGCAGAAGGAAGGTGAGTTTACTATCTTCAAAACTTACTTCTTCCCACCCTAAATACAAAAGTCTATTAAAAACACATGAAAGAACTTACTAAATGTAAAAGTTTACAAATAACAGGAAATTTAATTATTGCAGGGTATTTTTTGGATGAACCACTTCTCACTATGCACATATTTTGAATATTTGCCGAATCAATTATTTTACTAAAATAAATTTGTGATTTAGATAAATGCTATTATTCAAAAATTAATGTCTACTCTCTTATTATATACTTTGGGTTTATGCCATGTGACAATTAAGAAATATGAATGCATGCAATAAAATGCCCAGAGTGCTGAAAACAACCAAGATAATCATGATTTCACAATGAAAGTCCTGATAATGATCCTCGGACTTGTTCAACTGCTCAGTCAGACTGGTAAAATTGCATATTTTCTTATCACATTGTTTACCACGTAGGCCCTATAGGTTCTTCTAGTTTCACTGAAGTATCAGACATAGCCAGACAGACAAATGGGCCTGCTTTGTTTGCTATGAAGACTCTATATTTATTCTCTTAGTCTGGCTCTATGGCAACTCAAACAATCCAGGAATCTATTTGGAAAACTACTTATGTAGACAATCAGCAGTGACTGTCATACATACATTTCACTCCGCACTGTTAATGCTAGTATGTTGTTTGTTTCAGGGTGCCACAAGACCTTAATTGGGATTGCATCAAAACATATTCTACTATTCTCCCATCATCAGCATATTTCTATTATTTGCTGTCTGTCTATCTTCTGTCTACATAGATCTTACGTCATAGCCACCATTTTATCTTTCTGCTAAATGTAGAATTTTTTTTTTCTTTTGACAACTATGCTGTTGAGATTTCCTTGGTGCAGCTTCTCTGCCATATACAAAAAAAAATAAATAAATAAAACAAACAAACAAACAAAAACAAACAAACAAAAAAAAAAACTCTTCAACAGAAGACATTATGTTCTGATACTCTGGCTCTAAAAGTCTCTGCAACCTGTCTTTCATGATACTTTCTGAGCTTTTGCTGTAGAGATGATGGGGCAGACATATTGATTGGTACTGATAAACAAATAGTTGGTTGTTCTTTGTATTGTCATCATTGTTGAGTTCTGTAATTGATATATTTTCAAAAATAATTTGCCTTCAAGATATTTTGGGTGTCTATTGTGTCTTACAGATCCTTTTACATATTTCCCCAATAATTATATTAAGGAAACATTTCAAGGAGAAACAATAGCTGAATTCAGTATACAGAGTCTCTTATCTCAAGGGAAATTCTGATTATTTTAATTGCTGAATGACTTACTCTCAAACATTAGAGAGTATGTATAATTGTCTACAGAGCCTTACCCAGTGTTTTCAGAGGTGTCTGAATGAGATCTGTAGTACTTAACTGTTTTGCTATTTTTCTATTCTTTTTATAAGGAAATCTTTCATGCATATTGGAGCTATCAAAAAATTCTGTTCTAATAAATATGGAAATTACTTGCCTCACATTGGTTAGGGATAGCACTTGAGACTTACTGCTGTTTAAGTCAATGGAAAAAAAATATATTTTGAATACCCCCTTTTCCAGAAAGTTATCTTGAAAACCACCTTCTCATAGAGTACTATTTGTGAGTGGATGCAATTCATTCTCATAATTTTTTTGTTCTGAAAAATTTATTTGGGCAATTCTCCTCAAAGAGCCATGTACTCTCTCAGCATTCTGTTGGTGCTAAATTCTGATGACCTTCAGGGCCAGTAAACTCCTGATAAATTGTAGCTGTGATATGAATGGACTTTAATTGCATATGTAGATGAAGACTGCTGGGTTACATTAGTGGATCTATTAGCATTTTATAGAAATGCAAAATATCTGAATGATTTAACTCCTGGGGCTAGCAAAAACAAATGTCTCATTTGAAAATCGTCTTGGCCATTTGTGTTAATAGAGTCAGTTGACTCTCTTGTTTTCGGAAATGAACTGCTATAAAATACACTGGACAAAATCTGTGATTGCAAAATAATGCTAATTTCCAATTAAGTTCTAACATAGCAAAGAGAAAGTAATGTATATTTCTAGAATCTCTTTTCTAGTTATCACTGATGCCTTCACTTTTCTAGCCAAATAATTTGTGTACCAAAATTACTGAGAAAATATGTGGTATGTACAGAAGTAAGACCCTGAGCCTACCTCAAAATATTCTGAGCTTATTAGAAGAAGATATGAAATGAAATTCTATATGTGAGTAGATTTTGAAGCACAAGATGATCTTTCTGGGCTGGGTTGACAAAGAAGCACCCTGAACTGTTTCCTTAATACAGTGATGCTGAGGTATCAGATTATGTTTTAAAAATATATTAACATATTAGGGGTTCCAGAAGTAAACCAACACACACACAGACACACACACACACACACACACACACACACACATATGTGGGAGGGAGGGAGAGGGAGGGAGAGAGAGTGTCATATTAAATGAAAATTCACTGAGAAGACACACACAAAAAAATGTGGTTTCAAACTCAAAAGGCCATGGAACTCTTTCTTGAAAAGCCAAACAAACAAACAAACAAACAAACAAACAAAAAACCTATGTGGCATATATAATTTTGTTGATTGTTCCCTGTATACAACATGTAAACCCTTGTACTGTATTAAGTAGGTAGCTATAGATGGTACAATTACATACACCTATGTAAATCTGAGTGTTCTGAGATGTATTGAGTATACACAGCCCTGCTGCCGTTTTGGAGATCCAAATGGCTCTTGGAGGGTCAGACCCCTTCACCCAAATGGATCAGCCTACATCCACTAGCTGTCTCAGATGCTTCAGTTACTGTACTATCCTATGTGTGAAGACTTGGGAATTGTTTCTTAGTTAGATTCCTATCCACATTTCAAGTACAGAGCTTGTTCATTGTTCTTCATCCAGCTTTCAATTCCTCAAAACCTCTTCTTGGGAAGGCTTCCCTGAAGAATAAATAAGCTGCAAGCTGCTCTCTCCTCCCTCTGCTCAGAAAAGCCATTCCTGACCGCATCTTATTTGTGTGTGCAATCTTTTCACTTTTCACAAGACTAAGTACACTTTCTTCATTATTAAAACCTATCTGACTCATTGATATCATTGTGTCTATCAGTATAAAGTCCCTCTTGAATTCTGAAAGTGTAATAAGGATGAAAATATTTCACAGTTTTTGTTACATAGTGTCAGCTTAAGATAGCTCATTAGCTCGTGATAGACACTCAGTAGATATTTTTAAAAGAATGTGTTGAGTCTTAAAGGATAATGTAAAGGTAAAAATATATTTTCAGTGATGTTTTTGCTGATTAAAACATTTTTAGAGATTAAAGCTGAGTTAGCACAGAAAGATAAATTAAGCAAGTAGAAAATAAAAGAGGAGAGAGAGAGAGAGAGAGAGAGAGAGAGAGAGAGAGAGAGAGAGAGAGAGAGAGAGAACAGGCAAGAACACATGGGAAACTCAGGCTCTTGGTAAAAATAATGAAAAGGAAGTGTCAGGGAAGCAATTTCCAGGACAAAGAGGAGAGGACATTCATTTGTGGTCACAAAGTTATCAAGTATCAGAGAAAAGTGTCTCCGAAACCCCAGTCACTGAAGATAATCACTAATCTCCATGTCAAATGTCATTTTGTTGGAGTGGACAAAATAAGAAATGTTCTTTTTAAATCAAAATAATGTAGTGATTCCCTCTCTCTCCCTCCCCCTCTCTCTCTCCCTCCTCTGTGTGTGTGAGTGTGTGTGTGTGTGTGTGTGTCTGTGTGTGTGTGTGTGTGTGTGTGTGTGTGTATGTGATGATGATTGTTCTTGTTACTTTATATGGTTATGTGATGCTATTTGTTGGGGTCATTCTTTCTTTGACCTCACGTCAATCTTAATGAAATGAGATGTGTTTCCTAATTATATCCTTTGTCCATTATTATGTAGAATCTTCTCTTTAAAATCTCTTCCTTTGACTAAAATGTTAATTTCCACATAATACTATAATAACATAAAAGACCATTATTAATTCAAAAATTGAGTGTCTTCTATTAAAATATATACTATAAATTTAGTAGTTTTAAAATACTTATTAGGGACACAAAAGACTAACAAAGTCACATATTTCTTCTCTTTGTGAAGTATGTGTTTGTGTATGGAAGATAAAAAACAAATCAATTAAAAATTTCACAGTTAAGAGTTTGCAATAAATTACAGTAAGAATTGTTTAAGGAGGCTTATGCAGTTATAACAAATATAATATGGAGATTAAGACTTGTAGAAATAAAGACAAATTTTTCTAAGGTACATGGGTAGAAATAGATGTAAAAATATGTTGCCCTTATAGTCAGGAAAGAAATAAAAATGATGAAAGACAATTGGCAGTACAATGAAATCCAGCTGAGAAGGGAGGCAAGAACCAAACCAGTGATATCCGATATCCATATAGAAAGATGCTGTGGGATAGTGCTCTTGTACACTATAAAGATTTGTCGCTCAAATTGGTTTAATTAAATGCTGATTGCCAATAACCAGATAGGCTATATAGGTGAGCAACCAGGCAAGGAGAATTCTGGGAAGAAGATTGGTTGAGTCAGGAGTTGACAGACAGACACAGAGGAAGCAAAATGAGAAAGCCCCCTGAGAAAAGGTGTCAAAATATGTGGCTAAATAGAGATAAGAATTGGGGGTTAATTTCAATGTAAGAGATAGGTAATGAGCTACTAGCCCAGCATTTATAAATAATATTAAGCCATCCGAGTTAATTGTTTGGGCAGCTGCCAGGTATTTTTGAATAGCTGGCAGAACAGAAACTTCTGCCTACAGAAAGTCCATTCCCTTCATTGTGTAAAGAACTAAACAGGGTTTAATTATAAAATCAAAGAGCAGTATCTGAGTCTTAATGTTAGCCTTTTTAATGGTACAAAAGTATGTCTTCCCAATAATATGGTTTGAGCAAAGTGTTGACTGCAGTTTTAAAAGAGTTACACTGAAGTGAATAGACTGAAACTCAGTGACAAGAACAATGATGTGGAATTAATATTAATATTAATCACATGTAGTATTATGTTTCTGGCCCGGCCTTTCCAGCCTATCCCTGAGGTTCTAACCCACTGTCCCACAGAAACACACAGATAGTTGTATTAATTTTATGCTGATCAGCCTATGGCTTTGGCATATTGCTATCTACCTCTTGCTCTTAAACTAAGCTACAATTCTTATCCTGTTCAGCCATACTGCTTGGTACCTTTTATCAGCAGCATTTCAACTTCTTTCCTCTGCATCTCTCTGGCGTCTCTGCCCTGTTATTCCTGTTCTCAGAGTTTTCTTAGTCTGGTAGCCCCACCCACACTTCCTGTCTTCCTTCATCCAATCAGCATTTTTATTAAACTAGTAGGTGGGACAATTATTTACAATACAACATAATCCCACTACAATCACATGCCTTTATTTGGTCAGTGATTCCAGGTTATAGTAAACACTCAAGAGCTGAAGTGGAACTAGAGGTATAATCAATGCAGGATTATGAAGCAGTATCGTTGCCTGATATTGATGCCTCTTAATGAATATACATCTTCTGGTACTAGAAAAATAATTAGTGAGGGGACTCAGGAGCATCCTCCAAATCAATTCCAAGTGTTAACTTTTCAATGGTTATTTTTCTTCTTGACAAACTTAAAGTCTGACCATGTATATCTGCAAACACATTCTCTAACCTTCTGCAGATGGAACAAGAGTTGTGTCTGTATTGACTCACAGTAAGATGAGGGAAATATTGAGGATTTACAGACTCTCAATCTACTGAGTGACTTTGTCTTCAATAATGTGTTTAGGTGAGAACCTCCCTTTGGATGGGCCTAATTTTGTTTGGTCAAAAAAATGCCTTTGGAAAACTTAATTGTCTGCTCCATAGTGCTGTGAAACTATCGGTACTTAACTAGTGAATATGTTCAAATCTATAGAGTATAAAGAGCATTACTGAAAAATAATCACTAACATCAATAAAAAACAAATAAATATTTTAAGATACCTTTTAACAATGACTAATGTCCATTATAAAAAGAACATGTTTGGCACTTCATTTTAAAATATATATATTGAAGTTTTGTGAAATGAAGCTGAGCTTCTAAAATACTAGAAGTGCTTCATAAAGAAATAGTTAAAGTGAGTAAGTACCTAGGAACTTTTTGATCTATATCCAGCAAACAATATGGTTGAGTAGATAGAAAGTTGGGTTGAAGGTTTAGTGAAAAACAAAAAACAAAAACCTTTAATGAAGTCATCGGACTTAAAGGTACTGAGTTTTTTCCAATTTAAACATGTTTGTATATAAATGCTAAGGAATAGGTTTACATAAATACTAGGGAATGGATTTGTGGTATTCAAAACTTTGCAAAGTATAATATTAATTATTTAGGACATTTAAATCCCAAAGTGGTATTTAAAAATTAATTTATGTCTTTCTACTATCACATTTGCTTCCATATAAGTATTTGTTAACAGCAAGCCATTATCAAAAACCTTCTAAATTCTTGATGTACTTGGAGTGGTTCCATGAGCGTAATCAATATTTACTTAAGCAATGAGAGCTCCTTCCTGATGATTTTAGTGTAATTAAAGTGAATCAAATGGGGAAACATTAAATTGTTGTAGTTAAACAACATGGGGCTTCTATCAGGGTTTAAGCAAATGTGGAGTCTGTTTCCCCTTTGAAAAATGTATAGTTATGGAACTTTTAAAAACACTCAAAGGAATGACATAGGCACCATAGATAAAGTAGTAAATGAACAGTTAATATCTCAACTGTTTGCCCCATTCCAGTGAGATTAGAAAATACACATATCTATTTTAGGTTTATCCAATACAGAATGGTTAGCTCTGAAAGAAAAATGCACAACAGCCACACTAAATGGATTTAGCAAGTCTTATTTTTATATACACACATAAAAATGCTGCAATAATAAAAATTATATCATCAATATGAGGCAAGTGAAAAGAAGGTGCACAAGGAAGAGGGATGGTGTAATTATATTTTAAATAAAGGTTTTTTTTAACAAAAATACAAAAGGAGGGATACATGTGGACAGCAAACAAAAGGAATATCAAACTATCTGGATATATAAAGTTATCTTCTGGGGGGTCGGGATAGAGAAAATGACATTCTGTCTTTTAATGAAACAAAAGAGACCAGATGGGTGGCTAGAATCCTTATAATCCTTTTGTATAGAAATTTGAAGAATATCACTCTGGTTTGTGTTTGTTTTTGTTTTTTGTCTTTTGAGACAGATTTCTGTGTGTAACAGAACTGGCTATCCTGGAACTACCTCTGTAGTCCATGCTGGCCTCAAACATTCAGTGATTAATCTGTCTCTTCCTCAGATTAAAGACCTGTGCCATGCTCATTCCTCAACTATCAAATATTTTTAAAAACATAAATGTCTTTGGAGCTGTGGCAGATTGAGCACAGTGGTATGTTAACATTCCTCCTGTAAAGTGGGAGTAAATTCTCTTTTCTTTGAGTCTTAGTGGATTTTGCATCTGCTGTAACCAATGGAACACAAAAAAGTGACATTCATTGCAGTCACTTCTGGATTTCTAGTTTTAGCCTTTAATTTTGTATGCCCTGTTATGTGCAATGTTTCTTTTTAGAATACAAGATCTATATTCTCTGAGAAACCAAGTCCACTTTTTTAAAATACATGAATAGACAATGTAATTGACAGGTAGCTGAAGTCCCAGTCAAATGTCAACACCTAGCACAAGCCACCTGATTTGTCTTTGACATGCAAACAACTCAACCCTTCAAATAACTTCAATACCTGTCACTACTTGTATAAGAGTTAACTAGTGTCTTAATCTACATTTCTACTGCCATTGCAAAACAACATGCCCCAAGTAACTTACAAAAGAAAGCATACAGCCCCATCACTGCATGAAGCATGGCAGCAGGAAGCAACATGGCACTGGAGCAGTAGCTGACTGTTTACGTCTGATCCACAAACAGGAGACAAAGAGAAAAAAGGAAAATAGGATGGCATGTGCTTTCCAAAACCCAAAAACCCATTGCCTGTGATACATCTCCTTCTTTAAAGTCAAATTTCCTAATCCTCCTCAATTAATTCTACGAATTGGGTATCAATTATTCAAAAATATGAGTCTATGAGGCTATTATCATCCAAACTACTAACCTTTCCATAAATATTCAACTAAGGCCAGACAGCACAGAACAAGAAAGGAGACATTCATTAATATCATTGTCAAATATTTTACCATGATTGGTTATACAGCAACAGAATAGAATATGTGTATGTTTATGAATATGATAGAATAGTTGAATATGACACAGACAGACATTTGGTGGTCAAGAGCGAGGCTGTCAAAAGAGAGCCATGGACTGGTAAGAGAGAAAACAGAAATAATAACTTTAACCCTGGCAAACTCCTATTACAATAGAGTTATGAGAAATGAAATAATGGAGATAGGAGGTAGATAGACATGCTGAGGTGGTGGGGGTGCTCTCAAAAAACAAAGGTAATAAAGAATGAAAGAGAAGCTAACTCTCAGTTGATGTTGGTAGGCTCATGTAAATTAGTACGTTGATTCTCGAACTTTATAATATGGCAGTCATGGTGACTGCCGGAGCTCAAAACATATTTGGCCTTATTTCCAAAGAAAATGGAGATGAGAAATAGTGTTAAAAACAATAGCTATTCTTTCCAGTTTTTCAATTAAATAGAAAAGAGGTCTACAGCTAACTAAGAGTCAGAACTGACTAAGAGCAGACAAAGAGTGAACAAGGAAGCCATGGGCAGATGTCAGTGCAAGAATACATATAACATATAAAGAACAGCATGACACCTCAGAAGAAGCTCATGGATTTACAACATCAAGATCCAAGCAAACAGAAGAAAATGACATTAAAAACAATTTTATGAAGATAATAGAAGCTTTAAAAGAAGATAAAAAAATTGCCTTAAATAAATAGAAAAAATAAAAAAATGGCAAAGATCAACAAATTCCTGAAAGAAAAATAAAAAAAAAAATGAAAAAAAGTAAAAAACAGGTGAAAAAAACATTCCAGGAATTAAAAATTGAACTAGAAGCAATAAAGAAGGCACAAACTGAGGCAAAGCTGGAAATAGAAAATGTGAAGAAATGAACCAGACCACATATGCAGCATAACCAACAGAATGCAAGAGATGGAAGAGAGAATCTCTGGAGTGGAAGATTCAATAGTGGAAGTAGAAACATCAGTTAAAAAAAAAAAAAAAAACACAAAAAAAAACACTAAAACCAAAAAAAATCATAACACATAATGTCCAGGAAATTTGGGACACCATGAAAGAGCAAAGCTGAGAATAATTGGAATCGAAGAAGGAGAAGAATACCAGCTCAAAGGCACAGAAAATATATTCAGCAAAATCATAGAAGAAAGCTTCCCCAACCTGAAAAAATCTCCATAAAGATACAAGAAGCTTACAAAACACATAGATTAGCCGCTAAACCTATAGAATAAGGCTGGCAATATAGTGATAATTTTTGTTTTGTTAGAGCTTCTCTATAAGGTTTTACCTGCTGGATGTAACCATCATGTTATCCTGAAGCAAAATTACTTGATCTTTAGAAAGTATCTATCTGTAATCATGACAGTGGAGTTAGGTAGAGAAATAGAAATATAGATAGCTAACTATAGAGCATTATTACATGGCTCTTTGCATTCCGTGGAAGAAGCAGGAGCTCTTTTTGGACCTTATTTTCAGAGTCCAGCTGCTAATTCGGTGTCCTGAGAAGTGTAAGAGTATGTAAGCAGTAGAAAATTGATTCTAATGGTAATCTGCTAATGCAGCTCACTGGGAAATCTCAGTGGTCGACCTGCCTTTGATTCACAGATACTTCTATAAGTAGCTCCTCAATACTCATTGGCTTACCAACTTGGACATGGTTAAAATAATTTCATTTATTCATGGATCCCTTATACTGTATGAATAGACATATTTTTAAACTTCCTCAAAAAGAGTAACAAAACTTTTTTGTGTCTGTTTTGTTTTATAAGCCTGGGCAAGTAGCATTGTGTTACTATGATTATGAGGATCACCTATTAAATAATTCAAAACTAGCATAGGAATAGAGGAAGATTAGCTTGTGATGGGATTCAGGTGTTAGTTGATAAGATTAGAAGGTAGGACCCCAGGTACCTGAAGGGGGTGTGGCCAGCCCCATTCAAAAGGGGCTGCTGGGATCATGAGCACCCTGTTTGTTCCTGCCTTCTTGAGAGATTGGATCAACATCCATTGCTTAGACTATCTGATCACTCAAGTATCTTCCTAAAGTGTAACCTGTTATCATGAGTGTTAAACTACTTTCCAATAAATATTAATCCTGTATTTAGCATATGGCAAGTGAGAATTATTGCAATATCTGGTGGCTCAATGTGGGGCTGAGCATCTGGCCTGCTGGCATATTAATCCAGGAACCCCTAAGCACTACCAGAAAGCAGGAGGGGACAGGCAGAGTATTCAGCCTTGGGAGCCTGCACTCCCATGTATGGGCTGGAAGCTCCGCCCTCCTTCTCATAACTCCTAATTGTCATTCCTGTAGCTATTAAAACATTCTCTGTTGCATGACAGAGCGCTGGGTGCTCCTGGTGGTGAGTGCACCCAGCTCGGGCCACGGTTGAACCTCACTTCCTCGACACGCCCACCTAGCCCATGGTATCACCAATCCCTGCCACTGCCTCTGAGCTAGGCCTGTGCACTGCACACTGAGCCATGATCTCAGTGGCTGCCATCTGTAAAATAAAAAAAAAAAAAAAAACAACAAAACTTCTACGCACTGCGTGTACGTGACCACTGTTGTGGCAGTATGGATTCTGTGATACCATCCTGTCTTAATCTTGTAAGACTTTGCTTTTCCTAAGGTTTGTATTGGGGCCCCTTAAGACCACATAGGGTCTGTAGGTGGCCTTACACTACTGAGAGTCCCTGCATCTGCCATATTGCTAGTGAATGGAGCATTGAACGCTACTGTGACACCTGCTGACCAAACATGGTCATTGAAACTGAATTGAGGTAATGGCTGAAAATTATTCTATTCTATTCAGGTCTTACTTTTCCATGGTGATTGAAAATTTCCCAAATAAACATCTGTAGGGCTTCAATGCTCTAGTCCTACTATTTTTCGGTTTATTTCTATATTTTATGTTTCAAATTAAATGACCTGATAAGTTCCTGGTAAGCATAATGGAAGAGGTGAAATCTTAATATCAACAATTGATGTCTAGAATATGTGATATGGAAATTTCAAACACTAAAATGGCAGATAAGATTAATTTTTTGGAAATAGGTTACAGCAAGCTTTAGAATAAGGCTTCCTCTTCAGATATGAATAAAACTGTACAAGAAAAATATAGGCTTTATGTAAATGATGAGAACAAGAAACTTATTAGTTACATTAACAATGAGGACAAAAAAATCATTAATTATGTTAATGATGGGGATTGAAAAATTATTGATTCTATGAGGTCCTTGGAAGGACTGCTTCATCAGGAAAATCAGGCTCTAGGAAAATCAGTATTATCCAAACTTCAGGAATGGGAGTCAGTAGTATCCAAGCTTCAGGAATGGGAGGACCATATTGCAGTACTGGAAAAAGGTGGTAATGCATGTTCTTCTCAGAACAGTTCAGGTAAACCCCTGATGAGATATAATGGTAATGAAAACATTCTACCTAAGGTGGTAAACATGACAGGGCTACCCCCTTCCCCACCAATATTGTTTCTGGTTACTGTTCAGAAAAGAAAGCATATGGGGAGTCTCCAGAATTTGTAGAGTATAATTATGAGCTGATACATATGAAAGATATCAAAGATTTTGAGGAAGTCATATTGCTTCATGGGATACACTCTGCTTATGTAAAACAGTTGCTAAATTCATGGTCAACAAAAAAAACGGTATTGCCTAATGATTGGATACAGTTCACTGCCACCATATTGGACTATACCCAAAATTTGCAATGGAGAAATTGGATTAGGGAGAAGGCTAGGGCTTTAGAGCACCAAGGAAAAATTAGCGTTTTTTTTTTTTTTTTTCATTTCTCAGGACCAATGGTAAAGGCATGTTTGCTGATGTGAATGCTCAGACTACTTATAATAAATATACGTTGTTATTGTGCCGTACTGCTGCATTGAACACTTGTGAAAAGATTTTGGACTCTGTTCAGAAAGTTGACCTTATACCAAGGTCAGACAAGGCTTAAAAATAACTGTATACTGACTTTCTATAGAGGCTTTACAAGGCTGTACATAGAGCTATATCAGATCCAGAAGTAAGAAAGCAGTTAATACTTTCTCTGGCCTTGGATCATGCTAATCTGGATTGTAAAAGAATATTTATGTCTTTAAGGATAAGATCTGCACCAATAGAAGAATGGATTCAGTAAGCAATCAATGCTGAATCTCTCCATTGTGATGAAGAGAATTGGGAAGGCCAAACTGTTGCTAATGTTAGGGTGAGGAACCAAGGCATCACTTGCAGTAACTGTGGTAAACCAGGCCATATAAGATGGAATTGTAGACAAGGTACTTATGGAAATAATATCCATTTTATGTTTGATTTGAACAGAAGGCCATTGCCTTCTGAGTTATCCACAAGGTGTGGCAAAGGACAACATTGGACCAATGAATGTAGATCTACAAGAGAGAAAGAAGTCAACCCTTTATATCAAGAAATGTCTCTCAGGGATTTCCCTAGGAAGCCCCCAAAAATCAGATTTCAAAGCCAAGGAAGGTCCAATAATATCCAGTCACAGCGGAGGACCAGCATTCTCAGGATGAATAGGAAAACCAATGCCTAATCTAGAAGATCATATGGCACTGGATAGTAGAATAAATTCAAGTGAGAAATTGAAAGTTCTAAGAAGAACCACAAAACAAATATTTTGGCAGACTTCCATAAATGAACAAAGACCCAAATTGAAAGTACGGGTAGATAATATTTATGTCCAGGGCTTAGTGGACATGGGGGCTGATGTTTCAATCATAATCCCACAATCATGGCATCCAAGATGGCCTTTACAGGCAGTGGATATCCAATTTCTGGGTATTGGAACAATATCTCAAGTGAAATAGAATGTATGGCTTAAATGAATAGGACCAGAAGGTCAGAAAGGATGGTTGAAGCCATACATGGCTGACATAGTGGTGAATCTATGGGGTTGTGACCTTCTTCAACAATGGAATACCAAGATTAAATTCCCTCGAGGTTCAGATATCAACCAGAGACTCAATTATGTTTCTAAAAGCAATGTTTTTAGGTGCTCTGAAGAAAATTCACCAGCTGTTGAGGTTGTGCAAAAGAATTGCCCAATAGCAACTGAACCTAGAAGGATGCTCACACCGTTACCTTTGAGATGGTTGACAGAAAAGCCTATTTGGGTTCCGTAATGGCCCTTGACAGAGGATAAACTTCAGGCTTTAGAACAACTAGTACAGGATCAGTTACAGGCTCAGCATATTGAAGAATCAACCAGTCCATGGAATTCTCCTGTATTTGTTGTCAAGAAGAAATCTAGAAAATGGAGGATGGTGATGGATCCGAGAGCAATTAATAAAGTGATTCGACCTATGGGCTCTTTACAATCTGGTATTCCCCTGCCTTCCCTCCTTTCCTGTTACCTAAGGGATAGCCTATTACAGTTATTGATTTGAAGGACTGTTTTTTGTTTGTTTTTTTTCCCCCCATACCTTTACAGGAGCAGGACAAAGAAAAATTTGCATTCACAGTGCCTACTCTCAATAATTCATGTCCAGTTAAGAGGTACCAATGGAGAGTCCTTCCCCAATGAATATTGAATAGTCCTACCTTATGCCAATATTTTGTACAACAACCACTAGAAGTGCTGCATAAGCACTTCCCACAATCTATCATTTACCATTATATGGATGATATCTTGTTGACAGACTCAAACCTAGATACATTATAAACATTGTTTGAGGAACTGAAGACAATATTGCCTGATTTGGGACTATGCCCCAGAGAAAGTACAGAGAGGAGATTCTATCAGTTATTTAGGATATAAATTAGGTTTACAGAAAATTAGGCCCCCAAATGTGAAATTGAATAGAGATAAATTGAGGACTCTTAATGATTTTTAAGAACTACTAGGGAATATTTCTCATCTACGACACATTATTGGTATAAAAAACTATGAACTAGTTAATTTGTTCAAGACTTTGGATGGTGAAAAGGACTTAAATAGTCCCAGAGAATTCTCTGATGAAACCAAGGAAGAATTCGCACTGGTGGGAAAGAAACTACAAGAAGCACATGTGGATCATGTGGATCATGTGGATCCAGACCTAGATTGCATACTGGTTATTTTACCCTCCACACAATCTCCAACAAGAGACAATGCAAGGAGAAAATATTATATTAAAATTAATATTTCTGCTGCACAGGCCAAGCAAGAAGCTGAAAACATACTGAAAAAATTTCTGATCTTATATTTAAAGGTAAATTCAGACTTTGCCAAATGACTGGAAAGGACCCTGCAGACATTGTTGTGCATTTGACTAATGAAGGAATTGATCAATTATGGGCAGACAGTGAACCTTGGCAAAAGGCTTATAGTTATTTTTTAGGAGAGATTAATAACAGATATCCTCGAAGTAAGAGAATTCAATTTACAAAGGAAACCAATTGGATCTTTCCTCATATGGTACAGGATAAACCCATTTCTGGAGCTCCTACATTTTATACTAATGCGAACAACTTAGGAAAGGCTGGTTACAAATCAGAAAACTTAATTAAGGTGGTTCAAAGCCCTTATAACTCTGTTCAGAAGTCAGAACTATATGCAATTATTATGGTGTTGTTGGATTTTACAGAGCCTCTTAGCATAATAACTGACTTTCAGTATGCAGAAGGAGTTGTTTTACATATTGAAACTGCTGACTTCATTCCTGATGATACAGATTTAAACTTACTGTCATAAAAATATCATCAGAGATAGGATTCATCCCATGTACATAACACATATGAGGGCACACACACGGGTCCCAGGCCCTCTAGCAGAAGGTAATGATGAAACTGATCAGTTATTTATAGGAAACATGCTAGAGACCACAGAATTTCATGAGAAACATCATATTAATAGTAAAGGAATAAAGAAGAGTTTTCCTATCACTTGGCATCAGGCAAAAGAAATTCTATGGAATTGTAACACTTGCTGCTTCTATAACCAATCATCTTTACCTGCTGAAAATAATCCTAAGGGTACACAGAGAAATGAAGTCTGGCAAAGTTTCACTTTCCAGAATTCAGAAAGATGAAATATATACATCATATCATTGATACTTACTCTGTAATGCCCTGAGTTCTGAAAAGGCTGATGCTGTACTTATCTCTTGGAAGCCATGGTCATAATGGGAATTCCCACTCAGATTAAGACTGGCAATGCTCCAGCTTACATTTCCCAAAAATTAAGCTGATTTTTGGATATTATAATATAAAGCATATTACCGGGATACCACACAATTCTACAGGACAGGCAGTTTTAAAGAGCCCTCACCACACTTTGAAAGAGATGCTTTATAAACAGAAGAGAAAAATGAGAAAACCCAGGGAGTGGTTGCACAGTGCCTTATTGACTTTGAATTTTCTTAATGCTGATGAAATGCTATTACATCAGGTAATAGAGAAATCTTCTGAGATAAATCAACCCATCTACTTCAAGGATGCGTTGACTTCAGAATGGAAGCTGGGATATGAGCTTCGATGGGGTAGGGGTTTTACTTCTGTTTCCACAGGAATAGAAAAAAATATGAGTACTGACAAAATTAATATAGGTCTGCTTTGAAAAGGAGTCCCTTCCTGAGGAGGAGAAGTAATTGCTCGTCCCTGATATAACAAATGAATACATGGTAAGAAAAACACATTTAACAAAACTGGGACAGGGTCTCAATTTTGTCTTTATAGGAAAATGGATACAATCATCTTTAAGACATTGACTGGATATTGAATGGTTAGTCACCTACAATGGAAGGGAGATCTATGATGAAGGAATATAAACAAAGGACTATGAGAACAACTGATACAAATATGCATTACCGTGTAATCTCTCAATTCTCACTGCTTTACATCTTACATCTATACCTCTTCAAAAAAAACTGTGGTCCTGTTTGACTATAAATAAGGCTGGATTTGGAGTGGAAGCAAGTGTCTTTATCCCTCTCCAAACCCAAGCATATTGATAAAGAAAATGTGAGAGATTCTATCTCATATCAGAAAAGCCACCTGGTGTGGGACAGAAGAGAGTTAGAATGTTTAGGGACCAATATCATCACAACATCATCTATAATCTTATTTCTCTCTGTATCTACATCTCCCAACCATCCTCTTTGCATACGAACTTCTCCTGAAGTCATAAAGGATGTAAATATCTTCTTTGGGTATCAATAGTGTTTAAATTTTTCATCATAAACACATTTTTTTCTATCAGCTGTCTACAAAGCATCTGGAACTGAGATGGGGCCCCCACCAAAATGATTCCTACTGGTGAAAAAGGAGTAAAAGAGAGAGAGGGAGAGAGAGAGAAACAGACAGACAGACAGAGACAGAAATAGAGAAATCAGAACCTGGTATACACCAATCAATGATTCAATGATTGCTTTTAGAAAATATGCTATCAAAATGGTTGCAAGATAGCCCTCTATGATTATCCTTCATGTCACATCTCTGATCAGAATTCCAGATGGATTTACCTAGTACTCTGAGAATGGTTATAGATGTATATAGTCAGTCCATTAGGATATAATCACTGTTTTAACTTTTTAGGATCCCAGAGAGATGCCATTGCTTTCAAGTCGGCAGGAAGCAACCTTATGAAAAACTACGCCCCCTTTCCTGATAAGTTTTGTCCTCTGAGAGTTATGGGTAATTATTATTCTAATAAAACAGTTATAAGTTAAAATTGGGTTGAGGATGGAACAATAAATACAGCCTCAGGGATCTCTTTAAAAGAAGAGAAAGGGGAATAGATAGGATAGGTAAAGGTAGGTTGTTCTACCTACCTATAAACAATTATTAGCCAAATATATAGGATAAGCCAAAGACAATTTTCATTGGCATAGATATTTGTATATTAATAAAAATGTGAAATAATTTTATATGTTTGATTGAGATAATTTGTATATTGGTACAAATATAAATCTGAAATTGTTTTATATGTCCAAGGCAACTTGTACATTGATATAAAATTTAATCTATAAGTGTTATATAAAATTGAATCTGTAACTGCTATATTTTACATATGCTTCTACCTCTTTAAAATATTTGCACATTATTGTCATTTCCACTATACAATGACTACCTCCATTTAACTATACTAGATATAATGTATGGTTGCACTAGTTATGATATATGCACAAGATCTTTTATATACCTCTGTTTAGATGATATATATGTATACACTTGTCTAAAATACTGTTACCATTTTGCACGATATATATATATATACATATATATATATATATATACATACATACATACCTCTGGCTAATGTGTGATAGTCATACTAAAAGTCATTTTTCAGAGATTTTACACCCCTTTATAGGTAACCTAATTTTACAATACAGGTTTCAATCCTTGGGATGATAAGAACTGCAGTCAACATTACTTAAGTTGCCATGTCACAGTCATCCTAGATACAGGATGGAATACCATAGATAGAAGTCTTCAACCAATCATAGACCCAGAGAATATGGAATTTAACATTTGAAATTTGGCCAAGAGAGACACAACAACTCCTGGTGTCACTGCTCCTTTCCCGAGATGGTGTTGAGCATTGAGGATACTCCTTTGGAGTTTGTCCTTTTGGCAGAGAATGGCCAGTTGGGTAAAGAACTGCCCTTACCTCAACTGCTGACAGTACACACATGATGTCCAATCTGGATGAACAGGATGACGAATGGAGACTGACAAAGCCTGCCTGGACAGGATAAGACAGACCCTCCAAAAATGCCCTGTTTTTTAAAAGATCTGTCAGATATCATAGGCATGTAACCAAAATGATGGATGCTTCAAAGGCGCAGCAAACCATACGTGATTGTCCAGGTAGCTATGTCGCTGTCCTCTCCCACATTTTGGAAGCTACTACTCTCACGTGCTTCTGACTTCCAGATAATATATTTTCCTTCTCAGGTCTTAAAGGGGTTGAAGAATAGGTATTTAAGGTTGCTATCCTATCGTCCCTTAGCAAGGAACATTCAGGTGTTGGATTTTCACTATCCCAGATGAACAGTTTTGAAGTAATTTATACACCCCCACCATCTACCAATATTCTTGAAATGTATGATGTACCTTATGTGTGTTGGGCTTTAGTTGTAGTTTGTGCCTTTTCTTCTCCCAGATATTATCTCATAATAATTCTTTATAATGTATAGAGTCTTAGCTTAGAACCTTCTTAGTTAGACAAAAGGGGGAGATGTAGTAGGATTCAGGTATTAGCTGATAAGGTTGGAAGGCATGTATCCAGGGTCCCAGGTGCCTGAAGGGGGTGTGGCCAGCCCTGTTCAAAAGGGACTGCTGGGATCTTGAGTGCGCAGTTTGTTCCTGCCTTCTTGAGAGATTAGATCAACATCCATCCTTTGGTCCATCGATGGCTCAAGTATCTTCCTAAGGTGTAACCTGTTATAGTGAGTGTTAAATTACTTTCCAATACATAGTAATCCTGTATTTATAGTATATTGCAAGTAAGATTTATTGTGATATTGGCTATAGAAATGCCTTGTAGGAAAAGTTCATTAAGGCTGATGAGATGGCCCAGCCTATAAAGTTGCTTGCTTCCAAATCAGATGATCTAGGCTTTTCCCCAGAATCTATAGGGAGATGCAAAAGAATCTATGCTAACAGGTTATCATCTGAAGTCTACAATGGGCTATAATATACTATTGTCCTCATACGTGTATAACCCTTACATATAAGTGAACCAACAAGTATTAAATAAATATGTAAAAGTGTTCATGATAGTATTAGAAAACTATATATATATATACTGATATCATTATGTGGGTAGATATGAGATGTCAAAATTATTTGGTAATGGAACAGAAGCAAAAACTTTGGCAAAAAAAAAAAAAAAAAAATCCTGAGAATTGTAATAGAGAAGCTGAATGGTTGTGATAGACCGAAATCTGGCCTAGTTATTTCTGGCCAGAGAACACAAGAACACAGAATGGATAACACTAGAAATGCATATGACTTCAGTGTCCTTAAACTGAACATTAGACTGGCCAGCATAAGCCCTGGTCTCTAGCCATGGCTAGCTTAAGAGGAAGGTACAAAGTATAACTTAACTAAGTCTGCTTTCACAATGTGAGGACAAATGAGAAAAGTTAGGGCTGTATGCAGGGATAATATCATGATTATCCACATCCTTGATGATGGTATTTTAGGAGTATTATCCCATCTCATTAAAACACAAAACACCTCTTTATCATGGTAACTGAGCTGGAAATATGGTACAACTAAACCTCCCTTTGCTGGACCATTTTCTTTCAACAAAGTCACAAATTAATTTAATCACAGTTCACAGAGTACCTGCTTTGTGAATGATAAAGGATTATGGGCAGTGAGCTGGGAGTCATTTTGATAAGAAAGCAAGAAGGTTGATTTTTGACACTGGGTACAAAGACAGGGTTTTGCTCAGGGAATTCTTTAGTACTCTTTAGGGAGGCATATTTGTGATTCAGATTTAGCATCCACTTAACATTCGAAGTGAGCTCAGACCTTTATGGAAAAAAATAGAGAACATTCTCCCTGATTTTATGGAACTTTATAGGTTACCTTGTGTTTTTGTCAAGTACCTAACAGAGACAAGAAGAACTTGTTCTACCTTGCTATTATAACAATGTGAGATTCTGGCTTTGCTAAAAGGAAGTTTTGGGAGTAATTTGCAAACAGATTTAAATCCAAACAGGAAGTTCATTTCTTAAATTATCTTGTTTCAATAAAGGTTACTTTGTCTTGAGACATATGCTCCCTAGAACCATGACACTAATAGCTCAATCATTCATCATCCCTAATTTCTTATCAGCAGCATATCGCCTTTTCTTCTTATAAATCTTTATTCTGATCAAGGAGTCAATTAAAGAAACATTTATCTTCTTTACAGGTAGGAGAATTTCTCATTCTTCATCTCTAATAGCTACTCTAGTTGTCCTTTATCCTGTGTTGGATACAAGGAGAAAATGAGATTTAGGTAATCTAAGTTAGAGCATCACCAACTCAGGCATTTTGCAGCACAGTTTGCTTTTACCTTAGAAAAACTACCATAAATAACTCACATTCTCTTTCTTTGTGTCTATGTAATTTGGGTCTCAGTGGGAGGTTTTATTTTGGAGAGGATTTATATTCATTGAATAAAAGGATGGATGAAGATGCTAAGCTTAAAAGTGTTGTTTTAAGAGTCTGAATTTGACTTTCTGCTTTGTATTTTATCTACATGCTGTTTTACTTACAATCTTTCTACTGCATTATGGTTGTTCCTAGACTTTGGCTTTCTTTTCAAGATTTATTTTCTCAATGTGGCAGCTTGAAAGCAACGGTAAAGCCTGTTTCCACCTATAAGATTTGACCTAGTTAATTAGCAAGAGCCTCATGATGAGATCTAGCTGATGAAGAGCTTTAAAAAAAATTCTACCATGGGTCTTAAACAAATGCCTCAACATTAAATATAATACCGTCTTAGTCCCTTTTTCCTTCACACACACACACACACACACACACACACACACACACACACACACACACACACACAGTTTCCTAGAACGGTTCAATGGAGTTTCTTAGAAATGACTTATTGAAAATGAGAAAAACCTCAGAACCTTGTATCCTTTTTTATTTAGCAAAAATAAGTAAATAACATAAGTTGTGCAACTTAGGAACAAATATCGACTTATTTCTCAGTCTGGGAATTCAGAAGTTTAAAACTGAGGCCTTAGCATATCTTCTACCTGAAGTTAGGCTCCCTCCAGGTTTCTAGAGGATATCTTCTCACAGTATTTATGGTATGAGGCCATCATGAAATTTCCAGAAACCTCTTTTATAAGGGAAATTATGGCACTGGAGATGCCCCACCTCCTCATAACCTAATCACCTACTGTGGTGATTTAAGTGATAAACATTCCTGACATGCTCAAACATTTGAATTCTCAGTTACTCCTTTGTAGCACTATTTGGAAAGATCAAGGGGAATGTAGATCTCACAGAGGAATTAGCTTCCCTGTACCTGAGGGTGGGGTTCCAAAGTATAAATCTTCCCTTTGCTTCCAGTTCTCTGCCTCATGCTGGTGGTTGGAGAAGTATTTCTCAGCACCTGTTTCCTATGTTTGCTTGATTCCCTGTCACATGAGACCAAATACAATCTTCCTTTTATAAGTTGTCTTGGTCATGGAATTTTTGATGATAATGATGATGATGATAAAAAAAGTAGCTAATACACTTTCCCAAAGTTCTCTCTCAAAATTTCATTTTATGATGATTTAGTTTCTCACATGTGATTTTGGTAGGAAACATGGCTGTGGACCACATTTGGTCCTACTGGATGCACTTTAAGCAATCTCCATTTGCTTCCTATAGTGGCTACAGCTATTAATATTTCTATCAATAGTAATGTATGTTTTTTATTTCTCCATCTTTCTGAAGACATTTTACTTCTGTGATTTGTACATGACCCATTGTAACAGGAGTGAGGTGGGAGTTTTCTCTACTACTGATTTGGACTTCTTTGATGGCTAATGCTAAGCACCTTTCTTTTGTTCACTGAACATTTATGTGCCCTTTTGGGGATAATGATCTGTTTATAACCTTTACTTCTGCATAACTATTAAGAATACATATCTCCTTTTGTCTTTGAGTCTTAATTTTTAAAGCTTACCATGTACATGAAGTTTATATTATCTTGTTTTTATATTATGCTCCTTTTTTAATAGACGAATGAGCCAAGGACTTAGAGATAGGTAAGGAAATGATATACTTTTCTGTCCTTCACAATAGTAGCAATAAAAAAGCAATAGGATTTTGTGGCACAAAAATTCCATGAGCAATTAGGGCTATGTGCAGTTACCATATGACACTCATCCCAGGCTATGCTTTCTATATCTCTAAACTATGATTTCTTAAAAAATTTCTATTGCTTGATTAAGCAACTCCATGATGAAATATTATTAATATTTTTGCTATTGATCCCATTGATAAAAAACTACTGGAAAGAACCTCTTATAATAGTCAAATACAAACACATTTTAACTTGGAGCAGGTCATGTCTTTTATCAGTGAGAAGTGGAGACTACAATATGAGGAAGATCTTAACAGTCATTTGAAGGAAGTGGACATTTTTCCACATACTTTTGCCATCACAAACTTTTGAAGGGATGCCTAATAACTCACATATAACAAATTATTGGACTGGAACTTTTGCCTTGAATTGGGATTATCCAAACATGTCACAGCCAGTTAATTTGTTATCAAATGCTTCTTTAGCTTGCTGGAACACCCTGTGTAGCAGATGGCAGAGTTCTATAAGGTCAAGTGCAGGATATTAGATGCTGAGCTTCTGAACAGCTGGAGAGTTTTAGAAAAAGAAGCAGAAAAAAAAAGTAAATATATGTAGGGTGTCATTATCTCTCTTTTGTATTAGCATGACAAACTAGAGTTCCTCACAAGTCATCCATGGGGACTACAATTTTGATAGAAGACACCATAAAAAGAGACTTACCCTTGAGCATCAATCCTATCTTCCCCATTACACCTGCACAGACAATTTGTTTGCTGTACCCTCTGGCAATGAGTAGCCTGATGGTGATGGGAATCATCAGTTGGCCCATAAGCACCATCTGTGCAGGAGTTAAGCTAATGAGCAAAGTAAGCAGGGGCCCATGAGGGACAGGAGGGATGAGGGGAGATGGCCAGGAATTTGTAGTTTAACTCAAAGCAACCTAGAATTGGGACTTCACATAATGCAATGAATGACAGCCAGGAGTGGGTACTAAACCTGCAAGGTGAGCTCTTTTGTACTTAGACTGTACCATGTAACAAATCAACTGATTGCAAATCTCTAGTGTGCTACACAGACTATAGAAGTATCAAAGATAATTTTATTGGGAAATAGGTCATACAGAATATTGAAAAAAGAGGTAAGTTCTGAGTTGAGGCTGTTGTTGACATCCAAGTTAGTATTCACTGCTTAGGATTCTTTGGTACTCTGAAGTATTTTCCCTGGTAGTCTATCTTTAGTCACACCTGGAGCTGTTAGACTTGGGGAATCTTAGGCATGAAGAATTTTAATGAAATTCTTATGTGATTAATATTCACATGAAATACTTAGATGCACAGATTTGGTGTGTAGCTTTTTATGAAAAGTCTCTCAGGGAACATTTAAGGCAAAAATAATCATGCATTTTATTTATTTATCTTTTGATCATTTCTTAGAGACTTAAGCTTCAGACATGCCATTCTTTTGTAGTCTGGGAATGCAATGATAAACCATTAACAGCATAGGTTTTGTTGCCATAAAGATTGACCATTACAGGAATCAAGTAACTACATATAGGCTGGGAGATGGCTCTTCAATTTAAACAGCACCTACTGTGTTAACCGGAGGACACATGTTCAGTTCCCAGAACCCATATAAAACTGCCTATAGAAGATACATATGCAAATCCATACTCCTAGGGAAAAGTGGGAAGAAGAAACAGGAATATCACCAGGAAGTTTACAGACCAATTAGCCTAGATAATCTAAAAGAGCAGAAAGAACAGGTGCCCTACATCACCAAGGTAGAAGGTAAGAACCATTGCCTAAAATTGTCTTCTGACTTCTATACATAACACATACACACACACACACACACACACACACACACACACACACACACACACACACACACACACACCAAGAATGAGAGAGTAAATGTCTTTAAAATAACCTATATGCATATGTAATGATCCATCATTAAAGTGGCAAAAGTACCCCCTTCTTGACCACGTTCTTCTGGCCAGATTACATATGATAATGAACTGAACACCATAAACTTATATCAGGAAGCCTTCATGACCTGATCGATACTGTCAAATCATTATTTTCTTCCTTGCTTAACCTTCAGCAGATTCGGCATCATCGTCATCATTTTGTACTGATATTTTCCTTACAGCCAATTACGAGGAAATGTTTGCTGGTTTGTTTGCTCCTTCATTCCATCTTCATTATTGCCATGAAATCCTCTTTAGCTTTAGGGCTTAACACAGGTTCAGTTTTCTTTCATCTTCCTTAATAAGCCAGCCTTTCTATTCAGGAGATTCTTGCTTCCAAAACTGTCTCAAACATAATAGGTGACTTAAACTCTATAGAAAGCTGAACATGCTTGGCTATGCTTACTGGTTTATTGTCAGTGACTACACAGGGGAAAGCACCATGATACTATCAATAATACACATTGGAATTGTTAATAAATATTTATATGACAAAATACACCACAACCTTCAGGAAAAATCAGAAGTGTCAAGTATTCCTGTGCAGTCCAATAATGTAAGTACTAGAAATTATCTCTTAATTTAGTGACCTTTGGATAAAACACATAACAGGAATACTAAACATTTTATTTGCTTGCGTATCTCCATACATTTTAGCAGCACACTGAGAGCATATCTTTTCTTGTTTGTCATCCTCTTTGCCATTATGATTTTGCCAGCTCAGTGTTAATGGCAACTTTGGAGAAAAAAAATCATCATATTTGACGTGAACTGACTGTTTCCCCAGGCTGAGCAAAGTTCATCTTTCTGCTGTTTCATTATTATATTGCTGCTATTTTATATCCTATAAAATGGGATTGTACAAAACCATAATGTTTGTGTTCTTTCCATTTTCACAGAAAGCCTCTCATACCAACACATGGTGTACAAAATAAGGTTATAAAAGGAAAGATACAAGGATTGTAAAGAGACAGAGAGATAAAGAGAGAAAGAGAGAGAGAGACAGGGAGACAACAAAGATGAAGACATAAGGAAGAGAAGGAGGGGCAACATAAGTGGGAAAGACAAGGGAGAAGGAAGGAGGGAGGGGAAGGAAGAGAATTATTTATATCTGAGTCAAGGCATCAAGTGAGTCCTTGCAAACATTTTGAAGAAAGATTTAGTATCCTCTTTCTTTAATATTTTCAGAAAGAAAAAGAGATCAATATTCCTGTGGTGAACTAAAAATAGACTTAGTTTATGTATTTATCTTTGTTTGCTACAGTGGAGGAAGTTCAATTTGATTTAAGTCATGTAATTAAAGATTAAGATATTGTGATTACAAAAAACTCTAAATAATAAAACCCCAAACAACCCTGAATAATAAAAGAGCTTCATTAAATATCACTTTCCCTAGTTTCAAATTTATTAGACAAAGAGTTATAATAATAAAAGCAACATGATATTGGCAAAAAACCATGCATCAACCGATGGCATCAAATTGAAGATCTAGTCATAAATTTGCACATTTATGAAATTCTGATTTTTGTTAAAGAAGCCAGAAATACACATCAGGAAAAATAAAGACAATTTTTAATAAATGTTGCTGGACAAACTGGATGGCTGTAGGTAGAAGAATCCAAATAGATTCATACATATCTCTGAACAGAACCCAATACCAAATAGATTCAAGACCTAAAAACAAAACTAAACAAAATCCCAGAAGAGACAAAGGGAATATCCTTGAACTCATTGGCAAATAAAACACTATCAGCCCAGGCACAAAGACAGACAATTTAAAAGATGGGAGCTCAGGAAACTGAGAATCTTCAGCACAGCAAAGGACACTGACTTTCAAACAAAGCAGCAGCCTACAAATGGGAAAAGGTCCTCACCAACTAAGCATCAGATAGAGAACTAATATTCAAAATACATAAATAACACAAAATCCTTAATATCAAGAAAATAAATAACACAACTAATGAAGTATAGATCCCTCAAAAGAGGAAACCGAAATGGCTAAGAAACATAGAAATGTTCAACATACTTAGCCATCAACAAAATGCAAATCAAGACTACTTTGAAATATCATCTTGACCTGTCGAAATGGATAAGAATAATAACATAAGTGACAGCTTACGCCAGTAAGGGGAAACCCAGGCATTGCTGGTGGTAAGTGCACACTTGTCCAGGCACTATAAAAATCAGTGTCCTTGTTCCTCAGAAAGATGTAAATCAATCTCCTTCAAGATGCAGCTATACCACTCCTGGGCATGTACCCAAAGGATGTTTCATAGCACAGAGACATTTACTCAACCATGTTTACTGCTATACTATTCATAATATTTAGAAGCTGGAAACAATGTATATGTGCTTTAAAGGTTAATAGATAAAGAAAATGTGGTACATTTATATAAGAAATAATACTCATTTGTTTAAAAAAAATGAGATAATGATATTTGCAGGTAAATTAACAGAAACATAAAATCCTGAGTAGGTATCTCAGTCCGAGAAGCATATATATGGTTTGTATTCAGTTATACGTGGAAATAAGCTACAGTTATAGAACAGCAGAGGTTAGATACAGAATAAGTGGCTAGATAGGATAGATAGAAAATAGGAGGATCAATTCAAAGGTGGTTTGACTGGTCCCCCAAAATGAGGAAAACAGATTCCCAATTGGCTATCTAAATGACACATCTTGTCTCAAAATTGAGTTACATGGATTTGAGTTGTTGGCCATAAGAACCACATGGAAATCCCACAAACATCCAAGGCCATTGCTCAAGGATAAAGGTTGCTCTCCACAAACTAGTCAAGACTCCATTGCTGAAGGCAACACCTACTCAACTCATTGATCATGAAGAAATTGCGTTGGTGCCTACATAAAACCTTTACAACTAGTTCTACTATCTTTGGTACAGGAAGGTACTGCATGTTACCAAAAAAAATTAAATAAAAATAAAAACATAAACACAAACCCAGTCACAGATCTTTTTGATCTACAGTGGTATCCTGCCAGTGAGACATGCTAGTGCAATAGTGGTACAGAGCTTCTAGGTGTAACCAACCAACGTTTGATTTGATTTAAAGCCTACTCCATGAGGTAGAACCCATACCTAACATTACTTGCATGACCAGGGACCTGAAACTAGATAGTTCAGAGACTTAGGGTAGAAACAAATTCTACTCTTCCAAAATAAACCAACAGATAAATGTAGCAATAAACACTCCTAATAACATTGTGCTAAGCTCATAGATCACTGCTAATTCAGACTTCATCAGAGAATCTTCCATCTACAGTAGATGGGAACAAGTACAAGGGCCTACAGCCAAACATTTTGCAGAGAGTGTGAGAGCTTGTAACACTCAGACCTAAAAAGGACATCTCCACCAGATCCAGATTCCTCTTCTCAGAGGTCTGGGAACCATAGAAAGAAGAAGTGGAAAGAATACAAGAGCCACAGGGGATAGTGGACACCAAGAAAAGAAGGTCATCTGCATTATCATGGTCAAAGCCCACACGAACTCACAGAGACTGAGACAGCATGCACAGAGATGTACCAGGTTCTTGATGTATTTAATACAGCATCCACTGTAGTCTTTTTTATGGGATTCTCCACTGTGCAGTCATCAGGTCTTTGAGTTTTGTGCCTTTTCTTGGGTTCTGTTAATCCTAGTTTGGGTTAGTATTGCTGTGATTAGTACCATAACCAAAGCAATTTAAAGAGGAAAGGGCCAATTTCAGCTTACACTGCCAGGTAACAGTCCATCAGTGACAGAAGCAATGCAGGTGCTCAGTAGAAAGAGGCAGCAATTGATGAGGAGATCATGGAGATCTCAGAGCTAGCTTAACCTACTTTCACACAGAACATCAAACCACCAGCACAGGAATAGCACAATTCATAATGGGCTGGGCCCTCCCCTATCAACCATGAGTTAAGATTGCCCTACAGCTAGATTGGGCCATTTTTTTCAATTGAGATATCCTTCTTCAGATAAATCTGGTTTGTGACAAGTTGACATTAACTAAGACACTTTAAATTTGTTGGTTTTTTTTTTTTTTATTTCCAGTTCAGATGTTAGTTTTCATTGATAAAAACTATTTCATTTGATTAATATCCTCTCCAAGTCTGTTTGCTTTCTAATGAGAAACAGATAGTGAATATATGTGGGGGAAGAGGAACTGGGAGGAGTTATGGGGGACAAAATCATAATCATAATTAAGATATATTATATGATAAATAAATACATGTCCATAAAAAGAAAAAGTATCTTTAGTGATATTATATACTGATCACCTTGTGTGTTCCTTTTGGTTATCCTATTAAAGACAATAAAATTCTGATGAAGATTAATAATGGGGCATTATTTTTAATTTAAAGATATTGAAAACAACTTACATATTTAACATTATAAAAGCGATTAAATGTATACTGATACATCAATTTAATATCTAGGACTCTATATTATGAATAGATGTAAATCTTAATTATCTTTCTGTGCTTGTTTTTAATCTTTTTTTCTTCAAGTACAAATAAACATAATTATACCCATCAGGGAATTTTGTGGTAATGATGCTATTACATTGTTTTGAACGTATTTTAAGTGGAAAAGCTAGGTTAAGAAATTTTATGAATAAACTTTACTTGAGTAAAAAAGTCAAATTCGCGATTAAAATACACTGAAAATAAATCCTGGCTCATGCAAATAACAGCTACATATATTTAATGTTTCTAAGCCTCCTTTCCTCATAAGTGAGAAAGGCACATAAGGTGTACTTAGATGATCATGTAGCAGTTACTCAAACTTCACTTAAACGATTGTGAAATTATCAAGATAATTAAATGAGGTGATAAAATATGAAAAAGTGTCATTAATTATTTTGATCTCTACTTACTTAAACTACCATTTTATAGTATTTATTTTGTATTGCCTCCATTTTAATTACTATAAGACCTATTGAGGTGACAATAGAGATGTTGGTTATGGCATATGCCTTTAGTTCCAGCACTCAGAAAGAAGATGCAGGCAGATCTCTGTGAGTTCGAGACCAGCTTGGTCTACAAAGCAAGTCCAAAGATTGCCAAAGCTATTACACAGAGGAAACCCCCCAAAAAAGAGAGAAAAAAAGTCACTAAATTTAAAAAAATGGAAGAGTTTGTTCCCTCAAAACTGCAAATAAAGAAGTGAATATACTGGCAAATAGGAATCAAGGGAATATGCATTTCCTTAACCATATTGTTCAAGTATATGTCAGATTTCTCAGAGAGGGGATGGCTCTCTACAGTTGTGCCTGAGATGAATGGTGACAGATAACAAAAGCAATCTGCCCTCATGAGGAATCAGTAATCCCAACACGTCCACGTCCATGTAAACCACATGAGTAATTGTGGAGAGCCCAGTGGGACTGTTATAGAGGAGCTGTTAAGATGCAGAGAGAAGTTGACAGAGTCTGAAAAAGTTCATCTTTGTCATACAAAATGGTGGTAATACAAAGTTTCTGACCTGACCTTTATGGCCTAGCCCTGAGATCCAGACTAGTAGTCCCAAATAATCACACAAAGAAATATTAATTTCATGCCATTGGTCTATGGTTTGGACATATTGCTAGCTAGCTCTTGCTCTTAAACTAACCCATGATTGTTATCTTATTGAGCCATATAACTTGGTATCTTTTTCTCAGAGCAGCATGGTTGTCTTCTTTCTTTCCCTCTGCTGGTGTCTCTCCATGGTGTCTCTGCTCTGCTCTTCCTTTTCCCAGAGTTTTCTTAGTCTGGTAGCCCTGCCCATACTTCCTCTCTGCCTTTTGACTAAACGGCTTTTTATTTAACCAGTAAGAGGGACAAATCTCACTACAAATGATTTATTTTTGACCATATTTTTCAAATTTCTTTAATTCTAATTACAAATGGACCAAATACAAGCTCTGCTTCAATCATTCCTCTGCTTTGGGTAATAACATCAACTTCCTATTTGCTACCATATTTAGATGTAGAAGAGACACTTGTGATGTGATGGATATAAGCATGACTGTTATGTCAACCTTTCTCTAACAATTTTCCTTCTGTATTTTAAAATTAAAAAACACATGTTACCTTCTGATTCTTTGCTAGTGAGTTCTTTCTGGCTACCCAGTGTTTACCACCAATGTTTTCTCTCACAATGATGTTTGTTTTCAAAATGTATTGTTAGGTATACATGTTGTACAAATACCTACAACTGAGCCACACTTCCAGCCAGAATACCTCAGATGAGAACAGGATGATAAGTTAATAATGTTAATGATTCTGCAGTTTTGTTTTGCTATGATTTTCCTTCCATCCCTCAACACTAAATCATGGGTTCTCAGAGAAATGTATCCATGCATTATAGTGTGAATTTCTGCATTTGATAGGTTAACTTTCCATACCCTTCTCCAGACCCTCAGCTACATATACATGGTAACAATGGATTTGGTTATGTATAGAAGGCTAGTTCCTACTTGATTAAACCTGAGAGGTATTAGATACACAGCTGGCTGAAATTATCTACTCTCCCACTGAAAACACTTGATGAGGCAGAGAGGAGTAGGAAAGAAAATCTAAAGGAAACTGCACTTATTGTTACTTTTCTTGGGTCCATGATGTCATCTTTGCTAAAATCCATTGATGGCTAATGTGTTGCTGCACATCCAAGGGCTTTAGTCAGTTCTGTCCCCTGTTCATTTCTTTTTATGATGACCACATGACATAAATGAAGAGGGGCATAAAAAATTCATGTGTTCCAGCATAAGCAAGCTGAGCTCTGTGAACATAGTAGAATTATTTTTCACTTTGTGTATCTCTGAAACGAGTTACAAAAAGATCTCCACAGGCCATAGGAGAGGAGTGACTTCACATGCCTAAAAGCCTTGGTCCCCAGATAAGAAAGCCAGGTGTTGGAATGGCTTCTCCCCACCTATGGAATGAGTGTGGGGTTCATTTCCTGGCAGCTGTTCTCTACTGCTGAGGTGGGAAGTAGGCTGTCCAAGCATCACAGTAGGCACTGCAGTAAATCAATTGCATTTCTTCAGGATAAAAGCCAAACTTCCTCTAGAGATGTTAGATACAGCTCCCCAGCAGCACAGGGAGAAAGGGCCTTTTGCAATCACTGCCATCAGCAATCAGCATCCCTTAAACCAGTTTATGAAACAGATGAATCTGTGTGTTGTGGTAACTTCCTTCTGAAGTTATAAAGAAGAAACAAAAGAACTATACTCATTTTACCAGACTCCTATGTTGTTTAAATATTAATTTGAGACTCAGAATTTTGTCCATTAAAATATGTCTTGACTTCAAAATTTCAATCTTATCTTCCCTACTTTCTTGAAAAAATAGGTGATTCCTGAGTTTTTAGTTGAATACAGAAAATTCTATAAATTAATATAGGACTTCTGAGCAGTCCAAGCATTGTAGTGTCTATTCATAAAATATCCTATAGAACATAATTATCTTTTGGAAACTTCCAGATTTCCCATGTCTTTGAGAATATCATCTGGTTGACACCATAAAGTAAGGAAGGAAATCTGGACCAAATTATTTGTTCAATAGTTCTATGGAAAAATTATGAACTCTGATAAGATCTCGCTGCTTATTTGCTATGCAAATTTCAGATAATCTCTTTTTGAATTGTTAGGACTCCTTCATGATATAATATGAAGAATATTCATTACTTTTGCACCAAATGACATCAACTTTGTTATGAAATGACATGAAGAGGTTATCTTAAACCATCTGAGTAAAATATTCTCGAAAGGATATTATGGTCCAAAAAGCAAGTTAGCAGCAGAGATATTCTTCTCTGCTGGCTACAGAAAGCATTAATTTTTATATTTTCCAGATTTTAGATTCTATTGCCCATCTTTTTGTTTGTTTGGTTTGTGTTTTGTTTTTTGATTTTTGGTTTCTTAGTATATCATTCCAATATCTCCTTCTATCATCATATACTTCCTCCTTCCCATCTCTCACCTTCCTCTTATAAGGGCCATGTAGTTACCATTGTTTCCAACTCATAATCATTACTAACACTGCCACATACATTTCATAATATAACACATTTCTAAAATCCATGTATTAGGTTCATAGATAGTGTTACATAGATATAATGCACATATTGGTATAATAAATGTCCATTCTTGTCCTGAAACAACTTGTATCAATATGGAGCAGCTATTTTCAACAATTTTGATTTTTTTTTTCCTGAGACAGGGTTTCTAATAGCTCTAGCTTTCCTGGAACCAGCCCAAGCTATCCTTGAACTCATAGAGATCCACCTCTGTCTCTTGTGTGATTAAAGGCGAGACCCTCTACTGCCTGTTTTATTTTTACCAGTTTATCATTATCAGAACAGCCTTACTAGAAGTTAAATAAAACAAAACAACCAAACAACAATAACAACAATAACAACACACACATACACACACACACAAACCACCACCACCAAAAACAGGGCTGGCCTTTGGCTCAGTAGCTAGACTACTTGCTATGTAAGTGAAGCTCAGATCCTCAATTACCAGGTAGGAGTGACATTTTGTATTTTCAGTGTCTAGGAAGCAAAGAGAAGGAGAATCCCCATGCAAGTTATCTGGCAAGACTAGCATAATCAGCAAGTACTTGTTTTAGAATAGAAAACTTAAGTTGATATGTAAGGTAGAGAGTAACTGAGGAATAGATCCGACATCAATATTTGGGCACCTTATGCATATGAACATATGCTTGCTCCCTTGCTGTTAACACACTCCTATATATTGCATGAACACAGATGAAGGAAAAAACATGATAAAATTTCTAAGAGTAAGCAACAACAAAGCAGTCAAAGCTTTAAGAAGCCAGAATTATTATATCTACAGTACATATTTGCTTCCTTCCTGGAAGATTTTAGTGTCTGTTGTGAGGTATTTATTGAATTATGTGTGGAAAGCATCAGAAAGAAGACTGAATGATGTAGGCAATTGTAAGGACAAATGCCTATGAGTTAAGCAGGTTGTTTTCCCACTGCATCATGAACCCAGTTAAAAAGCAAAATCACTTGGTGTTTGAGCGTGAGAATGAGAGTCATCCCAGATTTCAGAGTTCATGAGAACGCAAACCTTATGATATGAGGGGATTGGAACTCTGAGGTATTTTCAGCTTCTGATTTAATATTCTTTCCAATTGCACTGACATCATCATCATTTATCTTCAAGGAAACCAGAGGGAGGCCAAAATAGTTTCAGTTTCACTCCGTTTTACTGGTAAATTCCAGTCTGTTTGCTGATGTCCGCTATGAAGTGATAACTCATGCTGCCATCACATGAAATGAACCAAGTAAATCAAAATATTTTTCATAGGGGAGTAGCCTGGGGAAGTGAAAGAAACTGCATGCTGGCCTTCACATGCTGGGCTATTTTTGGATGGCTTTCCTCAAAGATCAATCTAAAACTAACTTCTACAACAAAGCTTTCTTCAATGAAGCAGAAGAAATATACCTAAGACCACTTCTACTTAAACAAATTCACCAACTTATTGCACCCGACTTATCCATACACATTCCTGAGATTACTCTGCCTATCACAGTACCTACTGGGAACAGTGATTATGGTTCTGAATACAGGGTTTGTTCACATTCACTTAATAGTTACTCAAAGACCTTTGTCATATTCAGTGCTGTGAAGGGACATCCTGCTCATGGCACTATTAAAAGAAAAATGTTTAATTGTAGCTGGCTCAGAGTTTCAGAGGTCCAGTCCATTATTATCTTGTGAGGAGCATGGTCGTGTGAAGGCAGACATGGTTCTACAGAAGGAGCTGAGTTTACGTTTGGATTCTAAGGTGTCAGGAAGAGAGAGGCACTAGGGTTGGCTTGGGCTTTTGAAAATCTCAGTGCCCCTTCCAGTGACAGATTTCCTCCAGCAAGGCCACAGTTCCTAATCCTTCCAAGTAGTGACACTCTCTGTGACCGAACATTCAAAACCATGGACCTAGGGAGTCCATTCTTATTTAAGCCACTACCATCTAAGACAAACACTCTTTGCTCGATCGCTATTCCAACTCTTTTGGAAATCCATTTTTTTTCTTTTTTTATTATTTAAAAAGTTATTTTTCCATATCTACAACTGCTCCTCGTCCCTCCTTCCAGTCCCTGCCAGTCTTCCCTCAGCCTTCTCTCACCCCATCCTCCCGTCCATTTCCCAAAAAGGGCAAGAAGTCCCCAAGGTGGGTCAGTTTAGTCTGGCATATCCAGTTGAGGTAGGTCCCAGTTTTTTACTTCAGTATTAAGGATGGGTTAGATGTCCCTCTATAGTGAATGAGCTCTGAGACATCTGTTAATGCACCAGTCTAATTCTATTGCAAGAAGCTCCACAAACTACCCACTTGGCAATCCATTTATATTTTCATTCATTGTTTTCCTAAACAAAACTGCATTGAGTGACATATCTGTTTATGTCATGTCAAGTTCTAGAGGAACAAAGAGTATGTCAGATTTGTGCATATTCTAGCAACCCAATTCTTTGAGCAGTTTTCAGTGGGATTGGAAAATTCTGACTCTTGGACAATAAAAAGAAGCAAGAAGAGTTTGGTTGATCAACTCATGATCTGTTTTTTTGTTTGTTTGTTTGTTTTTGTTTTTTGTTTTTTTAATGGGCAGGTGCATTGATGAATTGTGGTAACAGAGAGACTGATGTCATTGGACAATTGCCTATGTTCCTCCCGAATGAGCAAGTATTTCTTGTCCTTAATCATTGCATACTTCTCATCCAGCAGAAGTGAGGTGAAAAGCTCATGTTAAAAGTCTGTATTTTATATTCAACAGGAAATTATGTTACTAGACCTAAAACTCACTTGTGTTTTTATATATTCACATTTACTCTAGTAAGGTTCATTGTGTAAAACACTAAATAGCACTGTCCGTTAATTTTTTAGCTGCCCATTATCATTGTTAAATCAGTTTGAAACTAAACTGTCTGATTTCCCTGATTCGGAGTAACTGTCCATAGCAGGATAGTCCTTAGCATGTGCTTTCAAATCTGTTAGGAACCATACCATATAGCCAAAAAAAAAAAAAAAAAAAAAAAAAAAAAAAAGGTCTGGTACCCTGGTCCTGTAGGCATCCTAACTCTTCTTTTGTTTGCACATAAGATTTCATTCTCCTTTTTTGTAAAGTATATTCTCCTTGAGTGATTTTGCTCTGCCTCTATACTCATATTATTCAAGATTACTTTTTTCTGTTTCTTTACTTTTTTCTACTGTTCTCATCCTCTCTAATTTTTCTATTAATATTCTAGAGAAGCTCAATTAGTAGATGCTTTTTAATAGAACAATGAATCACTATCCCTCTTCTTTAAATATCAAATCATCTGAATTCTTGCTAGAATCAAAAGGTAATCTTTACATTTTCTTGCATTCCTTTTTCTGATCCAAGGGTATTGGTATAAATTTTGCTGTAATACTTTAATTTGTAGTAACATATAAGTGGTTCACCATCAGCCACATGAATGTCTAATTCTGAAAACTAATTGCTAAAAATCAATGATTAGATACCAATCATCGTGGCTCAGAGATTTTTATATTACATCTAATGTTGAAGAGATAATCAGAGAATTAATTAGTCTGAAAATTAGTCAATAAATTACAGAGAACAATGAATCTATGTTACAGATTCCAAATATTTAATTTGACCAATTCTTTAGTTAATGTAATTTATTTATAGGTCTGAGCTAATTTATTTCCTTAGAAAAATCTGTAACTATTTCAATATAAGAAACAGTAAAAGAGAGAAAAATTGCCTTAACAGCCAGTATTACAGGTGGATTGAAATGAATGATCACAGGAGAAAACTAAATGCAGTCCATTTTGCGATTGTTTCTTTTATTATGTTTGTTTTGTATATTGCAGTGATATTAGATTATTTTAGTTTCCTCTATAGTGTTTGGCTTGTTTCCTTTACTTTGTTATTCTGCCTCTAAAACCTTTATATGGCTTCCACAGAATGTAAACGAAGTCCTTTACTCTTTAACACTGCTTAGAAATCCACACACTGCCTTCATCTCATTTGATATAACACTGAGGTTCATGCCTCTCACCAGGACCTTTGTACTAGTTCTGCCTGGGATTTGACCTTATCTGTAAAATCTATGGATTATTACTAATGTTGTCATGAATTTAGAATTGCTCAATGTATTATAAATCAACTATATTCAAACATTTTATGTGAAATGTTTGTCACAACACAAACACACACACACATTTAATAAAGTGGATATTCCATTTTGCCTTAGCTGGACTAGTTTCATGTAGATTTTTTTTTGCATGTATTTTACTAAGAAAATTTTCACTGTGGATTTATAAATTATATGGTCCAGGTTTGGAACTCACTTCATGCTGTACATACATCTGTCACCTTTCTTATTTTTAAGGAGAGAAACTATTGATTTTTACATCTATAAAATCCCGTTAAGGATCTTCTAGACAAATAATTCTCAACCACGAACAAAAGTAAAGATGGACTCTGTTTTTTTCTGTTGTTTTTGAGCCTCATCGTGTGACCCTAGTCACAACATACCATTGTGGACACGGGAAATGTTTTCCCATTTAACTGATACCAAATGTCTGTGGTTTTGATTGCACATTATGTGGGTGGGAATCTAAGGTATGATCATTATAAGTAAAAATTATCATACTGGCTTTCTAGACAATATTGTAGAAGTGATAACTGTTTCATCTGGGTTAAAATGAGGTCATAAGAAATAGTTCATACTTAGATGAAATTAAAGATAGTAAAGTATATGAAATAGATGTGAAAAACTTGGCCTTCTTGGATGCCTCTGAAACTGTAATTAGTGGCCTACAGTGACTGGCCACAGCATTCTGGGCCTATCCTGCAGCAAACAGCTGTCTTTCTTTTTAAAGAAGAGCTATATAAGGAAGAAAAGTCATATGGTCTCCTTTGAAGCAGCTAGAACTTTTTCTATGTATCATTTTTTTATCTCTCTCTTTTCCTACAGAAGCTCTGAGAGATCTTAAGAATCAAAGAAGCTTCTGGTGTTACAATTGCCCAGACAATCTTCTGGAATCCTTAAACAAAAATCTAGGCTCTTGACAGCTGGTGACGTGGTTTGCACTGGTGTTTCTACACTGAAAAATCTCTCCATAACATCTCCAGGCTGTGTGGACAACAGCCAAACAGATCTGTCACATTTGCCCTGTGCTTGCAGGGTTGGAATATCCCTGTTGTCTTTGTGAACTTGTAAATGTCCCTTCATCTTTCTTCCCGTAGGCAACTCTGTGGTCTCCTAGGTAAAAAAAAAGCAAGCAGACAAACTGCTCTTCTGTACTAGCTTTGCAGAACTGTAAAACTCAGCCTCCCATCACATAATTGCTTCAGATGTGCAGTCAGTGGGGCTCAACAGCCAAGTCTGGAATTCCAGATTACCAAACTCAGGATCACCCTTTGATTGTGTTGTGCACGTTTGCCAGGGTGGTTATTGGCAGGAGAAAACACTGATTATGGTTTTTTGTTTTTGTTTTTGTTTTTTCTTTGTTTTGTTTTTTTTATAGCAGGACGCAAAGAGAACTCCTGGAAGGGTTACTCACAAACACTCCACTTAGAAATCAGAACCATTTCCATTTCGAATGAGGGTTTTGTGGAAAATGAGGCTTACAAATGGACTTGTCAGAATTTTTGGATGTATTCAGTAGAAAATCATTTTTGCTTGTTGCTAAAAATACTGAAGAAAAAATTCTTAGTAAATGAACTTTAAAAATTTTGGAAAGAATTCATTGATAAGATTGCCTGAGCTGGACAGTTCAGTGAATGTGTTAACCCTTGGTGATAATGTCAGCAAATCTCTATACATGTACCATGTGTTGAAAACTCACATTAACTCATCTAGTGCAACTCAGTATCATGAAATATTAATATTGTTATTTCTATTTTATGGATAAAGAAACTGTGATAAACTGGTTGACATTTTTTTTTTCCCAAGACAACGGTGATATAGCATCAGTGGTTACTGGTATTCACACAAAATGCCTGTCTGCCTCTGTTAGCCACTGTTTTCTTTCTCATCATGTTGCTCTAGGTACTGGGTGTCATTGGAATAAGGTCTGGGTCAACAGGTGACTATGAATCTCTTGTTTCAGATTTAAATTCTATAAATATCTCACTCTACTGCCTTCAAGTCTGTATCCTGCTTTTTAGGGCATTCAGAAGCAAATGCCTGGCCTCTGATGGTGGAACTCATATAAGAATAACTCTCTGCTAACTAGGACTTGAGTTCAGATGCCTAGCAACAAGAGGCATTGCTCTCTATTACAGAAACAACTAATAACCTTGGATGAAAAAAAGATCTAAATCCTAAAGACTACCATACAATTTAGAAAAATTGCAACTTTGAATAACATTAATGGCTTTCAAATGTAAGTGGCCTTGTTTTCAAAAGACACAATTTTGAATTCGCTCCTAACCATAAACAGTTTATAATCAGTGGAAAGAAAAACTGAAGAAACTAATTGCATGCTTTGTATGAGTTCTGTTGAGAGCTAATACTATGGACTTTGACTGTAATTCACAAAATTTTTTCCAATATAAACTTGAAAATTAGATAATGTGGCAAGTGAATGGACAAAAGAAGCTTGGAAGCAGAGAGAGTGAGTGAGATTTCTATTTTGTAATTCACATAATTTCTTCCCATATAAACTTGAAAGTTAGATAATGTGGCAAGTGAATGGACAAAAGAGTCTGGGAAACAAAGAGAGTGAGTGAGATTTCTACTGCAGAATGCTTTTGACACGGTCCAGTTACCGCATCACAGCTCTGTGTGTCTTACTCTTAGCGGCAGAATAAAGTCCTTAGCAGAAGGACTTTTTTTTTTTTTTTTTCAAGTCCAAAAACATGACACTTCAATGCTCCAACCATAACTTCTCCTTTTTTATGTCTACGGGATTTACAGTGTTTGCAGATGGAAGTAATTTAATACCGTGGTGATCTTTCATCTAGCCTGTTTCCTTTCAGTGACCTTATGTTTACTATACAAAAACACCAACAAGGTGTCCGATTTCTTCATGGAAAAAAATGGCAACTATTTGAAACAAAAGGATTTTGTCCAACAGAATCATAAATCTTTCACTGTTTCTGTAATTTAACATAAGAGGCACATTTGTTCTGTTGAGGAGTGTTTGCTGCTGGGACAAGGCCGGTTTGACTTTCTCATAGATAGTAAAGAATAAAAATAATTTAAAAAATCACTGTTCTATATATAGCATGAGATTAAGGCCTTTCAATTTTCATGGATTTTCCTCAAACTGTCCATAAGTTTTCATTTGAAATGAAAGTCTTAGAATGCTTTAGAAAATAATAGTGAGTTCTTTGCTCTTCACACAGCCCTGCTCTTGCATGTGTGGTTCTTGCTGATTTTAAAACCCATTCTAAACTCCAGAAGGCAGACTCTTGGATGAGAAAAGCTGCTGGTAACCACAGTAACACACCTATCCAGGGAATGTCCCCATTGACATTTAATAGGTTAAATCATAAATAATGGAATAAAACCTTTCAACAGAAGACCAGAAGCTGCAACCAAAATACTCAGGAAATGGATAACAGCTGTCTTTAAGGTTCTGGGATGCAAGATACCTCGTTACATCGGAGGAAATTCATCTAATAAGAAAGAGAACTATGTTTAGTTTGCAGTGGATCAAGAAGAAAATTTCATATACCTGTATAAGGGGGAGGTCACCACATTCATAAAGATAATTTGTAGACTCTGATTAGAATGTAACTTAGTCTCTATATCTGACTAATTTATTCTAGGATAACATACAGATGTGTATTTTCAAAATCCTTATTGGTTATATGAATGAGAGGAAATACATTATAGCTACAGTGTGCCAGAACATCAAGATGTTCTGGTCCTTAGAAACAGACTAGGAACCAAGGCACGTAGAGAGTCATAGATCAAGAAGAAATCACAAGTAAACTGGTATCTGAACATTGACTGGCACTAAATAAAAAATTGAGGAAAATCATGATAGAGCTCGACTCTTTATCTTTAAAAACTACATAGTACAAATAAATGATGCTGTGGTTGTTACTTAAATTGCTTCAGGTGTTGATCTCTGGCCAAAACTCTTATTTGTTCAGTATTACAAAATATCTAGAGGCCCTGATGTATAGGGGGAGTGCCTTGGGTATTTGAGGTAAGAGCATTAGTAAAGTAGACATATGTTGTTCCTTGACTTGTACAGTATCTTTCCTGCAACTGGTGCTCACAACTCCCTCCTCTTTCCTTTCTTCTTAGCTTATAGGAAGCAGACGTGATTTTATTACTGCAACAGTGCCAGTGAAAACCTGCTACCCTCAGGTTTAAGAGAGGTAGAAAATACCCCACTTTGAATATCTTTTAAGGAATGTCTAGATTCAGTGACATTTATTCAGAGCACTAAAATATGCCAAATATTATGATTAATTCAGGTAATAGAAATATAAGCTTGTTCTATAGACTCAATATAATTCTTTTGACCCTAGAATGCAATTGATTTTTCAAAATCTTTCCAAGTTATTTTGTAGCTATTTAAAAAGTGATATAACTTAATGAAAAAAATAAGAATTGAAATAACTAATACTATTGAAGAAAACAAAATTTTGGTAATTACTTCTCAACTCCAAGACTTAAACTGAATACACAGTATCAAAGATATCAATTGAACGAAAATGAGACAAAGAATTGACCCCATGAGGTATATTCAGATGACCTTTGACAATAAAAGTAGTGCAACAATATCTCCAGTGAACATAGACACAAACATTATCAATTAAATATATTAAAACTGAATTCAAAACATCATAAAAACTATCCACTATTATTAAGTTCATCCCAGAGATATAGTGTTAATTGACCATCTATAAATCAATAAATATAATCTACTATATAAGTAGATTTAATGACAGATATTATATGATTATATTATTAGATGCATGAAATGCCCTTGAAAATATGAAATACTTTCATAATAAAGGTTTTAGGGAATTTAAAAACATTGGGGCACATTTACATATATTAAATGCAATATATATCAGGTCTACAGTTATCATTATTCTATACCAAGAAAACCTCAAAGCATTATAACTAAAATCAGGAATAAGACAAGGATGTCTACACTCTCCTACTGTTCCATACAGTAATTAAAGTCTCAGAGCAATACAAGTGGAAAATCTTACGGGGACACAAAAGGGGAAGAAAAAAGTGAAAGTATCTTTATTTTCAGGTGATAAATTTTCACTCCTATAAACTACAAACACATTCAGCAAAGTAACATGAAACAAGTCTAACAATCCCAAATCAGTAATGTTAGTGCATGTAAATGACAAACAGAACACGAAAGAAATCAGGCAAATAATTCTCTTCACAGCAGCCTCAAAAAATTTGAAAATGAATCTAACTAAAAAATTGAAAGATTTAAATGATGAAATCTTTAAAACACTGAGTTGGTAAAATTGAGGAAGAAATCAGAAAATGGAAAGAACTTTCCTGCTCATAGATTGATAGGATTATTTTTATGACAACTTCTATCCTATTAAAAACAAAAAAGATGATTTAATACAATTGCCTTATAAATTCAAATGAAATTCTTTATATAAATTGTCCAAAAACTATCTTAAAGTTTATATGAAAACAGAAAACACACAGAATATCCAAAACAGTCCTGAACTAATAGAAAAATGTATTTTCAATAAAATGTGTGAACACAAGATAAATTAGACATTTTAAAGAATAAATATGAACAAATGTTAATAAGATAATCTTTTAATTCTATGTATCATAGTTTTAAATGTAAAATGCAATGCCATGAAGCACCTTAAATATAAGGTAAAATTTACATGACATTGGTCTTGGTCACACTTTCAATGTGACACCAAAGGTATGACCAGGAAGGAAAACATGAAATCAGTAGTTGAATAAACTCATATTTCTGCTCCTGAAAGATAGTATTGAAAGAGTGCTATACATGCCAGAGAAGTAGAAAATCTGAAAAATACATTCTCTGAAAAGGAATAGTTACGGAAAGTATGCAGAGATATTAAAACAAGAAAATATCGTAGAAAACCAAAATAAATAACAGACAATACTCAAAACATATATCTCACCAAAGATAACAATGAAGTTCAACATAATTTTTGTTAAGTAATAGCAAAATAAAAAAAAAAAATTAAAGAAATGCCTCTACATACCTATTAGGATGATGGTAACAGTAAAACTCCACAAACCCAAAAGGTTCTGGAGCAACCTACACACCCACTTTTGATTGGCAGGAGTTGAAAATACAGCCAATGAAAAGATGGTTTGGCAGTCTGACAAAACTAACCAGTTTGTGGAGCTGATGAGAAGTCTCAGTAACTAAAAGCACCTACTGTTCTTACAGAATACCTGAGTTCAGTTCCCAGCACCCACATGATGATTCACAACCACTTGTTGGCAAATATGAAATTCTTCTACGTACATGAACATAAAACACTCTTAGTCATGAAATGAAACCATCCTAAAAATAAACATTACAAATAAAGTTATTATCATATATTTTATAACTGAAAATAAATAGGAAATTGCAATCTTAAGCCACAAAGATGCTCGAGGAGTTTATCACAGCAGTGTTGAGGTACGTGCACTTATACAGCTATTTGTTGTTTTATTATTTTGACTTTTATTTGCCTTGAGATAGGATTGCACACTGTGTCTAAGGATGACCTCTAAATCATAACAGTCTTGCCTTGCTTTCTCAACCACTGAGCAATGTGGGAATGCCTTTCTGTATGCTGTGAATATCAATCTTTAAATAAAGGAGCTGTTTTGGCCAATGGCAGGCACCATAGAAAAAGTAGAAATTACAGCATATGTAGAAAAAGCAGGGCAGAGTCAGACAGATCGAGCCAGCTGCCCAAGAAGAAACATGTGAGGAACACAGGTGAGCCACTGGCCACATGGCAGACAGGTTAATGAAAATGGGTTGAGTTAAGATGAAAGAGCAAGCTAGCAAGTTACCTGAGCTATAAACCAAACAGCATGAAGTTAATTTAAGTGTCCGAATCATTTCTGGGGGCCTGATCAGCAGCGGGCAGTTAAGGGGTCTTGGACTGCAGGTCCGTGGGTCTAGACTTCTGGCCACCTGGGTCCAAGAAACCTCATTGTAACAACTGAGCTTATGGAGGTAAGCCAACATTTCCAGCTCCTGCCTGTGCACATTTCTATCTTAGAAAATTTACTTTTGTAGCAGTATGTATGTATGAGTGCCTACGAAGGTGATCAAAGCAAATGTGTGTAATATAAAGTTTTTGGCCTGGACTAGGCTTGAGTTTTAGACTAGCAGTCTCAAATAGTCACACAAAGTCTTTCATTAATTACAAACGGTTTTATCTACGGTTCAGGCTTATTGCTAGCTAGCTCTAGCATCTTGGCTCAAACCATTTCAATCAATGTGTCTGGCCACATGACTCATGGCTTACTTGTACTCTATTTCATCTTGTTTCTTGAGCAGCTGAATTGCATCTCCTGTGACTCTGCCCTCCTTCTTTTGTATCCTGTCTACTACTAAGATGCTCTGCCATAGGCCAAAACAATTCCTTTACTACCAGATGCTATTCACAGCATACACAAAGACATCGCACATTACTTCTCCTTTTCTGTTTTATCAGAAAGGAAAGTTTTAATTTTAACATAATAAATAAAATTATATATAAGAAAACAGTTAAGCAAGAATTATAGTTATAGTTTTTAGTTTATTTGTATTTAGTAAAATTAAATAAAATATTTTATCATTTATTTTTATCTTTGTGAGTCTTACATTTAATTTACTTTTTATTATAAGTAAGAAAACTATAATTGTAACTAATATTCAGCTACATTAAAGACTATAGAAGGATACAATATTATTTGAGTAAGGAAGGGCATTATAAGAAACCTCTAAGTTTTAGAAATGACAGGGATGGGGCTATTTGAATAGCCATTTAAAGGTTTTTTTGTATCATTGGAGCATCTACTTTTAGCCTACATGCCTAAAGTCTCTGGCTGACTTTTTAGTGAAGCAAAAAAATTGAAGGACTGCTCAATCCATTTTAGGATAGTTTGTCCTTTACTTCTCCCTGTGTCTTGCAGAATGTCTGACAGTGTCTGTGAAGCAGGAACCCGAAGGACCATCTAGGCTTCTTTTGGCCAGATTTAGAGGTCACTTTCTTACAAGTCTTGCGTGTCTAGTTTATAGAGCATAGTACTGTCAAGCAGTCTAGGCAAGAACAGTCTCTTGCCCAGAGGCCAACCTTTGACCTAGAGAAAGTAAATTCTCTGTGAAGTTTTCTCAATGTCCATTATCCTCTTGATGTAGATTGGTGTTGCCAGAAGCAAACATGTCTCACTGTCTAGAAAAGTCTAAGTTTTTGAAATATATTAAATGTCATATTTTGTAGGTGTTTGAAGATTACATATCTAATTGCAATATATCTTTATATCTAAAAACCTAACATGACTTTAAATTTGATTATCATAAATGATTAACTATTAATCTGTATTTCTTAATTATACATTATAATTTTAAATGAGTCATATGAACATAACTACCTAAACAAGAGTAGAAATATATAATAAAATTAACCATAAATTTGTATCAATAAATCAAAATCTATATTAATGTATTTTGAGATGAATAGATTTTTTTAGAGCAAAGTGGATTTAATAATATATCTTTTATCATTTCTATACCATATCCCCCTTTTTCCCTATAAAAAGATTAACTATGACCATTAACCAGTTATAATGAAAACAAACATTTATCAATAATATTTTGGAAATTTGGGTGTAGCTTTGTATAAACTACGTAATGCTGACTGGAGCCACTGGCAATTTTATGGTGCTCTTAAGCCTGTATTACCTTAGCTGGCAGCCTTAACATTGATGTGGCCGTATTTTCCCATCAGTGATTTTTCATGAGGGCTTTGTTAACCAAACCATATAAGCCTAGAAGCAAGCCATAGGTTTTTATTTTCTGTGGAAACAGAAGTAAAACCTTTCCTTAAACTAATATATCTTTAGACTTAAATTTTAAAGTCAAGATATTCTTTAAAAGTATATTTTGCTTTAACTTAGCAGTCTTTATAATCAAATGTTCTTGTGGTGAGCTCAGTAACAGTTAAAAATTAAAAATAAAACATTATAATAGACATAATTTAGAGTATTTTTATATTTTTTATCTTTATGCGGATTATAGATATTTTTATTTTTTTAAAGGATTTTTTATTTTTTAAGTTTATGTATATTTTTAAACGTTGTAAACTAAATCATTTGGAGGTTATTTTGTTTGTTTTTTTTTAAATCTGTTTTTATTGTTTATCTTTTGTTGTTTTTTTTTTTTTTTTTTTTGACTATATCTTTAATCTGCCAACATATGGCTGTAGTAGGAGGTTTCTGGCCTTGACTTTCAGGCCTAACCTCAAGGTCTAGGCCCACAGACTCCCAGACCCATAGACCCACAGAGACACACAGATGCTTTCAATAGTTTTTGGCTGATCAGCCTCAGGCCCAGGCATATAACCTGCTAGCTCTCTACCCTTCATCTAACCCATGACTTCTATCATGTTCAGCCATGCGGCTCGGTATCTTTTCTTAGAGCAGCATAGTTGTCTTCTGCTTCTTCCAGCTTCTCTCTGGCATTCTGCTCTGTGCTTCCTGTTCTCAGAGTTTTTAGTCTGGTAGCCCCACCCACACTTCCTGCCTGCCTTTGGCCCATCAGTGCTTTTTATTAAACCAGTGGGTGGGACAATTATTTACCATGAAACAACACAATACCCCTACGTATCCCCTTTTTTCCTTGTAAAGCAAAAAGAACTCCAAATGTAATATTCTTTCCCCCTTATCGATAACAACTTATAAACAACACTGAAATAAACACAAACATCCATAATCCATGTTGTGGGAATGTGGGCGTTGTTCTCTAGGCTACTTCCTGCTGAGTGGGGATGTTGGCAATCCCATAGGAATCCAAAACAAAGTTTAGGAACATGGACAAGTCTTTAGTGGAGTAGTCTCTAAGGCTGGGTCATCTCAGCCAGTCTCTTTGAAGTTGTTCTGGATATAGAGCTCTGGAAACTTCAACAGAGGTGCTCTGAAATGCTGAATCATCTGGTTCAACCATTTCCATTGGATTTACATATGGCTAGGATCAAAGGCTGGGGTATGGAAGTTGACTCTACTCAGCTCCACCCAGCTGCGTGGAGTGTGAGAGCTTATTTTTATGGCTGAGTTATTGGCAGGAGCTATGTTTACTGCTTTAATTCTTGGGAATTTTAGGATCTACACTGTCACCAAGTAGAGTACCACTGCCACTGCTCATGAACTTTATTTAAGTATTTGATAACAGGGCCTTTTACAAGATGTAGCTTGAAGCATCTCTTTGACTCTACCCTTCTCTTCCTTATATCTCCACTTAGATTTTCTGCCTACCTCCAAGCTGCCTTCCATAGGCCAAAATAGACTCCTTATTAACCAATAATACAGCATATTCACAATGCAAAGAAAGACATCCTATATCAGATATTTGTTAGAAATTATTCTACTTAAAGATTTAATTTGTTACATAAATCAAAACTCAGAAGCCATCTACTCTGCTTCCAATCATATCAATTCTTTTTCTTCCATACTCAGGCTTGAATTTGGGAAGTTCAAACAACATATAGATAGGTCATGATATTGAAACTGGAATATTTAAAATTCAATAAACCTTATTCAATAAATTAGTCTTCATCTCATAAAGTAACATTTTAGAAGTTATGAAGATACTAAGCTATAATGGGATTTGTCCTTTCTACTGGTTTAATAAAAAGCTGATTGGCCTAAGGCAGACAGGAAGTATATGGGAGGGACTACCAAAATAAGAAAAGTCTGGGAACAGGAAGAGCAGGACAGAGACACCAGAGAGATGCCAGAAGTGATGCCAGCAGACACAGAAAACAACCATGCTGCTCTAAGAAAAGGAACCAAGTCAATGGCTAAACAGACTAATGGAAATAGGTTAAGATGAAAGAGCTAGCTAGCAATGTGTCTGAGCCATAGGCCAATCAGCAAAAAATTAATATAAGCCTTTGTGTGATTATTTGGCACTAAGTGGCAAGAAGGTTGAAGGGCTGAGAGTAGGTCCGAACCCTTGGGCTAGGCCCAAAGTCTGAGCCAGAAACTACTTACTACACCAAGTAATGAAAATAGACTGATAACTGCCTCTATTTATTAGAGAAATTGAAGTTTCAAAAAAGCAAGACACAACGGATAAATTTGATGCCTTGTAAGATACACCTTAGCTGGTGCCCATGCACTCCATTTCTGACCTGGCACTTTTCTCATCTGGCTCCTTCTGTCCTGGTTTCCATGATAGTCCCCCCACACACCCCCCTTTCTTTCTCTCCTCACAGCTACCTGCTGAATTACCTAGACATGTCCTTTACAGGACACTTCTGACCTTCGCTTCTCTTATTCTCTCTTGCTCAGCTGAGTTTTGTTCAATGAGGCTTGTCTAGTGTCTGAAGATCTTCTGTAGAGGCAACTGACATTATTTAAGCTTATGACATAGAGACCATAGTCAATGCTTTAGCATGGGTTTTGGTAAAAAACAAACAAACAAACAAGTAGGATGTTCAGATAATTCCGTTTGTTGTTTTATAAACATATTGAGTCATTTCTATAGTCACTATGTAAAATATTTAGTTTTATGTAAGTTTTAATACAAATAATTTTACATTAAATTAGAGTGAATTCTTGCACAAAGCAGAATCTGATTTGTAATTTTAAAATTGTTTCACAAAACTCCATTTTGTATAGTACTTGCTCTCACATTAACATTGTAGCTAATTTTGAAAACTATGAAAAATGACTTGAATCTTATGAAAGTTATTTTAAAGTTGCTTATAATGTACAAAGAAGGCCAATTTTTGTTTAGCATGTAATTATTCAAATAACCAAATGAAATGCATAGAAGTGATTAATTAGAAACATAGGAACTAATTCTTTTTATAAAAATACTAGACAATGCAGAAAAGTAGCTCACTGCTAATTTAAGAAACATTTTCTTACACTGGAATTTTTTTGGTATGGTTGTTGGTTTGTGTGTGTGTGTGTGTGTGTGTGTGTGTGTGTGTGTGTGTGTGTGTGTGTGTGTGTGTGTGTATTTCCATTTTCTTTTTCAAAGAAGCCAGGGAGTAAAGAATTGAAATGATTGTCGTTAGCATCTCAGCACACTGAACTCCCTCGAAGGCTGTGAAGGAATTTGATGCTTGGTCTAATTAAGTATACTCCCTCTAGACTCTGTTTAGACATCTATGTTAAGGTTTGCCTCGTTTCCTCACAGAAATGGGGAGATCCATTTCAACTAAGCAGACACTCTTAACTGAAATATGTTTATGGACGTAGAACTACAGCAGAGCAAGCTCAAGGGTGAGGCTATGGAGATGCTAGTTTGTAGAACAGCTGCTTCCTTGCCTTGAGAAAAAGGTCAGAATCATGAGGCAAAATTTTAGACTATGGTTTCCTTGAACTTTATGCCCTTGGACTGAGATATACTCTGGAGTCTGTGAGGAAAACACCAGAGCCAGTTGTTTTTAAGCTGGAAAAAGGATGGCTGTGATGTGATTACTTGTGTTAGGCTTCATCCTGTCCCTTGGGATTGAAGATGCTTACCTTACACTTCTGTGATAGTCAGATCTACTCCCTTTCTTTCACGGAGAAATTAGGAACAGAATCCTTTTATCATAAGAGCATTATGGAGTTGGGAGGTGAGTGGGAGAAAAGGAAAGGGGAACTGTAGTTGATATGTAAAATAAAAAGCCCTTAAAATAAAAAAGAGAGTGTGATGGAGTGTGTTGGGGGGAAATACAACATTTAGAGTCATGTAGCTCTGTCTAATTTTCATGTCTCCTAATTGCTACCAATATCTCCATAAAATTCTAATTAGCAGAAAGAGAAGTTTAGTAGTATAAGTGGTGCCCTCATGATATTTTAAGAATACTAAAGAGTCTGGGGTGTGATCATTGCCTTTGTGTCTACATTTCTACTATTTGATATGAACTTTTTACCTCCTACTGAAAACATTATAACATTAACATCTTATCTAAGTCACTGATATAATTTGAAAATAAAATTGTTAATACATATGAAAAATATTTCATTTATAAATGATTGTTTTATATACATATAAGGCAATGTATATAGGTATGTATAAGCATGTGCATGTGTCTATGAGTATATATACATCATTCAAGTGATGGAGTCTTTATACCATGAGGGAAGACAAGTACTTTTTTCTAACTAAAGCATCATGCCATGATTGGCTACCTGTACCCTTCTTTAAAAGTTGTCCATGTGTTATACAATACCATATGCTATTAATCTGCACAAAGAAAATTATATATACATACACACAAATAGTTTTAAAATAAACACAAAATATGAATTTCTAAGGCATCATTTAGACTAGAAGTTGAATAACTTCTGAAGTGGAATTTGCATTGGAGATGAGTCTGAGGAATAAAAGAAATTTTAAATGTGGAAATGGTACTTCATCTTCCATTGGTTAATAAGAATGTTGACCAGAAGATTACAATACACAGCTCACTTAATAAGGATGACATCTAATTCCTTTTCTTTGATCTCGACTCTATAAGTGGCTCATTATTATATTTATTTTATTTCATGTACATCAAAATTTTGCCTACACGCTTAGTTCTCACAAGTTCAGCTGAAGGCATCAGATCACCTGCAACTTGAGTTTCAAGTGCTTGAGAGTTACCATGTATAACAGAACTCACATCCTCTGTAGGAGTAACAAGTTCTCTTACACCCGCCCCCAAGGTAGCAGTTGATAATTTATCTGTCTAGCTCCGACATGCTTCGTAAATGACCCAATATATGAAAAAAGTAAAAAGTAGAAATATTTTCACATTAATTGTAAGTTCATTAAATAATGCACTTATTTTATCCTTAATTATATTTTCTTATTTTACCCTCAGAAAAATTTCACTGTCCTTTTTTGGTTTCTTTCAATAAAGAACCAGGAAAGATAATAGGAATGGATACACTGATGGATTCTCCTTGAGTACCAGAAGACTTACCGAAAACCCTCCATGCAAAGCATGCTTTTGAATTCCCACAGTAACCCCATAACCTTGACAATTTTATCTTGAAAATGAAAGTATCTTTACTGCCTACCCAAAGCAACAGGGACTCATGTGGAGGGATCTGGGGAGCTTTATTAAACTTAGAGACAATTCCCTTGATTCTCTTTTCTTTAGTGATTGGAGTCAACGTGTTCAAACCCAGCTGCATAGAGGGAAACTGCCGAGTTATCTTCTTCATATTCACTTTACTGGGCACACAGAAAACCTTCTGAGAAGATACTTTCAGAGCAATGGCTTGGACAACTGAGCAGAAATTCAGTTAATTATCATATGTTTCTGTTACTTTGTCACTTGTCTATATTGTCTGACAGTCAACTTTGGGGGGAGTAGTTACATTCTTGTTAAAATATTTTTATTTCCCCAGATCCCTATATCACCCTGCTCCCTCTCTGAAACTCTCAGTGCTTTTGTGAAGGAGGATAATTCAGACTGGTGAAGCTAACACATTGGGAGATGTGTAATTTCACGTATTTTTTCTCGCAGGATGCTGAACTCATTTATTAAAATATTCTAAGGTGGTGGTAATTCTAATTCTGTGCATATAAAAGTATTCTAATAAATCTCATTTCATTTGCTAAGTAAATTGTCTGGGGGAAGGTCACGAATAATAAAAAGAAACAGAAATTCCATCAATATCTGATGTTAAAACTGAGGAAAGAAAATATTTTGCTTTGAGAAAGGCATAGGGCTGGGGCTGTAGCTCAGTGCTAGAGTGCTTAGCTCAGATGTGTGAAACTCTAAGTTTTACTCAGTATCACCACAAAGGAAAGAGAAAAGAGGACAGTGATACAACCACATTAGAATAACAAGTAATAGAAAGAAAAAAATAGGCATATTAATAAGTATACTATTGATAAACGGAAATTTACCTAAATATCAATATCTTGTGCAAGGAATAGGAGCTTAGTAAGTATCCATCATAAATTCATCTAAGTAATTTATGTCACAGCCCTGTGATAGGTTTTGTGAGTGAGTGAGTGAGTGTGTGTGTGTGTATGTGTGTGTGTGTGTGTGTGTGTGTGTGTGTGTGTGTGTGTGTATGTGTGTGTGTGTGTGACTAAATTGCTAGTTTGCCAGATTGTGGGTAAGCATTCATTTATGTATGGGTATGAGGGAGATTCTCAATGACATTAATATTTCTACACTTGGACCTAGCTCATCCTACCTCTCAGAAAGTACTGCTTTTAGCAGGGCACTGTTATATCAACTGAGATAAAAGATTTGGGGAGGGGGGTGTCTCAAGGCTGCCTTTTTCCAACTTAAGCTACCGACTTGGTCCTCAAACTTTGGTTATGAATTGAAAAACAAATAAAATCCTTTGTATTTCTAGTTCTCTTGTTTCTTCATTAAGGACATGACAGGCTATAATACATGTAAGTCAATTCCTTATAAATATCAGGATGAGTGGGGGAGTAGAGAGAGAGAATACAGGAGGAATTGGAAGTGGGGAAAACATGTTCAGAATATATCGTATTTAAAATACATTTTCAATAAAAAAAGAAATAAAAAAGTTATCTGTTTGGGAAGGAGGGAACGGGAAGATCTAATCTATGATGTTGTCCTATGGATATCTCAGTTTCAAATGAAGACAAACAGCTGTGATGTCACATCCATTCATTACCCTAATACTCATGAGGGAGGCAGTGTCACAAAGATTCCACGTCTGGGACCAAACCGGTACACAGAAATCTGTCTCAAAACCAAAGCCAAAATGACACGAGGAATAGACAGAGGGATGGATAGGGTGAAGAAAGGGTGGTGTGAAGAAGGAGAGAAGCGAAGGAAGCTAAAGAAAAGGTACAAACCTATCTGAACCAACCTTCCAACTCAACCTAACAGCTTTCTTCCTTAACTTCAGAGCTTCACACTTGAGCTTCTTCAGTATTCTGTATGTTAAAAAAAATAACAACGAACCGCCAACAACAGAAATTATATTTTCTTTACTACTGACGCATCACAGAAATGTCCTCATCTAACACCACCTAACAGATGAGCTAGAGAGACTCAACTATGCCCTAGCCCTAGAGACTGCCTGAAGGAAAACTGAGTGCTTGTCATTCTTCTTTTTCTTATTAACAATAATATTTGGGAGATGAAATCTGACTAATTGAGGTCTCCGCTTAATTGAGATCTCATTTCATAACTGCTGATATTTTAAAGGACTAATGACAGTGAGACATTAGTGCTTCCTTCCCTGGAGACTCCTCTGATGACAGTATAATCAGCCTCATGATGGATGGCAATTCCCCAAGCATTCTTTGTCCTCACCTCCAGGCCTTTGCACAGGCTTCTTCCCCAGCATGAAAATGCATGCCTCCCCTGACACACGCTCTTTAAATCTAGCTGCTTCGCTTTTCACCTTCATGACTCATCTACTAAGCAAGGTCTTGTTAGATGGCTTCATGATATCACTTTTATCTGCATTTATATGTTGGGATTCAGTAACAATAATTTCAATAGCTTAATTTAAATAACTAAAAGCCATGTGGTATAAAACAAAACAAAAATATGTATGTTGGTTTTAGTCAAGGTTGTGATAGATAAGGTGTTCCTATAAGTAATTTTCCAACCCCCCTTACCTTAATCTTAGATCAAGTGGAGATAACACAATTTGTAAGGGGATTAAATGGGTACATCCCTGATAATGGGTACTTCCAGTTAAAACATTTTAAATATGTACATGTACAACTTTTATTGTTTTAAGTACATATAGAGGATTTTTCTATTTTAGAAGGATAGTTTCTAAATTAATATAATGCTATGTGCTCCTTTTATCCTGTGGCAGTGACGGTGACATTCTGGGAGTGAAGGGAATCTTTCATTTACTCCTTGTCAAGTCCTTCCTAGTTTTACCTTTCACTAAACCCTATATCTTTCCTCTTTGTGTCATTTGTCCAAAATTTAAGTTTTACACATTAAATTACTCTTTTTCACCTTCTGAGGCATTGGCCACTCATGCATCCTACTTTGTTACAGATTGGAATAAGAATTTCAGTATTTCTCATCTTCTTTTTCCCCCCATTTCAAAGACAACTGAGTAACACTCATTTCCCCCATTTTTTCCCTTCAGTTGCCTCTCAAGCTCTGCTGACTTCCTGATACTTATTTCTCTCAATTCCAATTTCTCATTTCCCATATATATTTTAATTTATATGTTTAAAATACTTTCTTGACTATCCAGGTCTTGAAATTGGAAAACCACATCTTTTTTTCCAGATTGGAAACACTAACAAAAATAAATTCTCCATGACACCTTTGGTCTTGATTTTCCCTGGGCCCTATTCCAAATGACTTGGCGTCTTCCGCTTCTGTTGTAAGGGTTTCTACACTGCTTTCATAGGATTTTTTTTTTTTTATGTTGAAGGACTTTATCTCTTTTCCTTAAACATTTTTAATTAAAAATGATTTTTATGTATTATATTCTGATTATGATTTACCTTTCTCCAGCCCTTCCCAGATCCTTCCTCACATACACAGCTCCATTTCTTTATTTTTTTTTTCTTTCATTAAAAAGTAAAGATGCGGAGCCTGAAGGTGTGAGATCAGACTGTGTTCCTGAGCATGGGCTGGCATGTTGGAGCCCATTTCCTGCAGAGGAACACCCAGCTCAGTCTTGACTTTGGGATGAAGACATGGGACTTACCTGAAGTGGATGTGCCATGGTGAGTTGACCCACCTTGGGACTTCTTGCCCTTTTGGGGGAGAGATGGGGTATGGGGAGGGTACAGGGTGAAGGCTGGTTGGAGGGGGATGGAGGGAGAACAGGGGGATACATGGTTAAAAAGACATTTTTTTTTTATAAAGAAAATAATAAAATGAAAAAATTAAAGAAGGAACAGGAAAAAACAAAAGAAAGGAAGGAAGCACAAAACAGAAATACCACATACATACAATCAAAACCCATAAAAGCACAAAATCAGAAACCATAAGCTATAACAGACAGGTAAAGGAAAAGTAAGGCAATAATATTTCCAAACACAGACGTATGAGACAAAATTCTACTAAAATACATGAGTTTGCTTGGTGTTGGACATAGGACCTAACCCTCAGCATGATTAATATATCCTGTGATATTCTATTTGAAATTAAAGCCATTTTTCTTTGATAAATGGGTGACATTTCCTTGCAAGGTTTCTTGTACTTAAATCGCGTGGTACCTTATTCTCACTTATGAAAATAAGCATGGTACTTTGCATTGAATAAAACATAGACTCCACATTTGATTATATTGTGTAACCAGTCAAAATGCCTAGTGACACAAAACAATTCATTACTCCGAAATTTACAAAAAATAATGGCTATATTTCCTATAGATTGAGGTTTGTGTTGTGATATGTTTAAGAATTTTCAGTTTCAAAGTCTTTTCTGTTTATGACCTGAAGGGTTTTCCTTTCTTTCTTTCTTTCTTTCTTTCTTTCTTTCTTTCTTTCTTTCTTTCTTTCTTTCTTTCTTTCTTTCTTTCTTTCTTTCTTTCTTTCTTTCTTTCTTTCATTCTTCCTTCCCTCCCTCCCTCCCTCCTTTCTTTCTTTCTTTCTTTCTTTCTTTCTTTGTATTGCTTATGCAATTGAGCAGCAATTGTCCAATTAGAACAAAGCAAAGATACTCAATACACACCAAAATTTGTGACATTTGTGATGAGGCTCAGGTTAAGTGGGGAGAAAATTATGTAGGTTGGTAGGATAAATATACTCGGGTCACACATCTCTAATGATTTTTCTTGAGTTAGAGCAAGATTGGGAAAACAAAGCTTCTGGTTTGTATGCTGCAAACACCAAGTGCCAGCTGGAGTCATTGGTCTTCTCTAGAAAAGAGTGTGGACTAGCACAGAGGACACTCTGTGCAGAGGATCGTAAAATAAAATTCTTTGGAAATAAAATCACAAATTTCAGGAATGTATTATTAATTATTTTTTTAATTAGAGTGTGCATCCGTTTTCGTTTCAATAATTCTGAACCTTAATAAAAACAGCATGTTACACAATTTCCCCCAGGATGTTGAGCGGTATCTGGAACACAGAGGACATGTTTGGCTCACAATACAAAAGGCCCTTGACTCCCAGAGGCAACATTTTTCTTTGAAAATTATTATACCCTTCAAATTTTGTTAATAAATCTGTTTGAAGTAAAAAAATTATATACAATAATGTGAGTTGCAGAGTCTGTGCAATTGTTTTCTAGACAACTAAAGTGTTGCCCAATGTTTTATCTTCATATTTTGAGGTTATTTTTCTCAGTGTATCCTAGGTATTTCACCATGGATTACATAAAATGAAACAAATGTGGTAGAGATGTTTTGTAATAGAAATTTCAAATTATGTACTGCAATTCACATTTGCAAATCTTAAACACTCTGGGGAGTGGAGAACCAGCAGCAAAGCCCATTTACGAAAGAAACATTGACTCAAACACAGATGTTAAAAAAATAAAGGAAATAGATGTTTTCACTATCCCTCTCCAGAGATCTAGAAAAGTTATCAAGGAATGAAATAATTAATTGCTACTCAAAGATAAATTTCTCAGACAACATTTAAATCAAATTTTCAGTTTGTTTCCTCTGTTACATAATCAATAAGATGTAAAAATGTGCCTGTTACCATCACAGCCATGTCCACAGGGAAATGACACTAACACCTTCTTGAAGCTACTTCAGTAGTTCATTTGACATAATGAAGGGCATTTTTATGGACAATCATCATAACGATTACAGAATAAAAGGAAATATGTCACTTCCATATGTGTCTAAAACACAAAATATAAAGATTATAGTACAACTCTACAAAATTGCTTTATCAAAAAAGTTGATTGCCTTAGAAAGAAATAGTTGTCTTTATCAATCATTTTGATATGTCTAAATGGCATTTATATTTTTCTATAGATAGGTTTTTTTAAATACACTCTGATAGAATTGTAGATCTCTTCTCAAGATTAAAATACACACAAATATATAGTGCACATATATATATATATATATATATATATATATATATATATATAATTCAAACACACATATAAATAAGTAGTAATTTGTATTGCTTTTACTGAGTTTTTTCTTTTTACCAGTCAGGAACAAACAGGGTTTTAACTTGGAACATTTTTGAATAAAACTATTCTAGGGTTGATGCTTACTACATAGTTCCTTAGACTTGTTTTCATTTCTAGTAGTAGATATCTACAAGACTTTTGTCACTCAAAGATCCCACATTTAAATGTATAACAATATAAAATCAACTGAATTTCTTCAAATGATTTTTATACATCATGTTCTTCTTCCAGTCCTTGATAACTTTTTGTTGTTCTATAATTCTGTCAAATTTATCATTGCCAGTGTTTATTATTTTAGAAAATTGTAAGGATATGTATAGTGTTTGTGTGGAATGTGTATATACTTGCAGATGTACATGGGGATCAGTGATAAAGCCTCATCTCTCTGCACCTTATTATTTGAGACAGCATCTCTCACTGAGCCTTGAGCACAGAGGATAGTTAAGTTTAAGTGGGCACTAAGCTCTACGTCCGTGTATCTCTGTACTTTTGTGCTGGAATTGCAGGCATATGCAACTGCACTTACTCTTTTTATTACGTGCTTGTAAAAGATTTAAACTCAGGAACTCATGGTTACACAGGAGGTATCAAACTAACTAAGCCATCTTCCCAACCCAGTGTTTATATGTTAGCTACTTCATGAATATGCAATTTTACTTTCCATCTCCTCAGTAACAATATAATTGATTGCTTTTTCTATTCTCTTATTTTAAACTATTTTTGTTTTTTACTTGTGATTATACTTTTGCATATTTTAATAAATCTGTTGTGTTTTTATATGAATTGCTTACATAAATGGACAATTTATTTATTTAGGAATATTTTAAAAATATTTCTTCAGAATATACAGCTTATAAGTTCATTTACTTTAGTTCACACTTTTATTTTTTCCAAAGATAAAACTTAAAAATCTGACAACACACCCACCTATTTATGCATCATATTTATTATTTTGAGATATCAGTCTAAATGAAAAATCTTGCTATGTAATCAGAGATATTTCTCTGAATGTCATCATGAGTTTTATATTTTGGTTTTTAATCTCTTATTTTCCACTTCACATTAATGTTTGTGTACGGTTTTGGCAAGAAATTAGGTTATTGGGATTTTAAAAAAAAAGTGTAACTGTAATTTCCGTCATTATTAAAAATTTGTGTTGTCTTTATAGAATCTATTAACACTTTCTGGAGGATAAATATTCGACATCATATGTCACTATGATCATATTCTGATGTCTAAATAGTATACTGGAATCTCTTTTAATAAAGGCACTGATCCCATAATACAAGGGCCCCATTCTAATGGTCTTCTTATTTTCAAAGGCTTAATTTCAAAATCTGATCACTTGGGGAGTTCTGAGTTTAACTGTGTTTTGGAGTAGAGGTCAAACATTCAACGCATAAAGTTGCATTGCTGCCTTTTCAACTAATTTATTACTTATTATACTTCAGTCCTGTCATATCCTAATTGTTTTGATTTATTGAAATTTTATTGATTCTTGCTATGATAATTACATCTAGATTTTATTATATATGTAGTTTGTAAGTATTACAACATAGTTTGTTTTATGTAAATCTTGTTTTCAACATCCATAAACCTGTGTTCAGAGTGCATACACTCTATAGTTCTGTAATTCAATAGTAATATGAAATGTGCGAAAAAGGAATACCAAGTAGTATTACTTACCTGAAGAAGAAATTCATCTAAAAGTGATTTTAGTGAGTAGTTATCAATGAAAATATACTTAGTAATTTAAAATTTCTCAGGTACTGATCTAATCATTAGGAATCTAAGATTTTAATAGAGCAAAATCAATATTTATTGTTTTGATTTTTCTTTTTATTTGCCATTTATTTATTTGTGATTTCTTCTCTATCACATTCTTTGTTCTTTATCTCGAAATTTCACTCTTTAGTTTTATAGTTTCTATTTTAATCTTATTTTAAAGAATATTTATGTCTATGAAAAAATTCCTATTGATACATAGTTACTCTAATGCCTATGTGAACTTCATCAACTAATGTTCTTATCTACCTTGTGCCTTGTTCATCACAGGCCAGTTTTCTACAGAACAGAGGGTTTCAACTTCTTTAAAACAAACAAAATCAACAAAATCTCATCTATTTCCAAAGTCTCAGCCCTAAGTTCTTGTCACATTCCTAGCACTAGTAGATCTTGAACCCTCGACTGTAGCTGTTCAAACTCATGGGATCCCTAATACCTCTGTTCAGTTTCCCAGGCTCCCGTAGACAGCTGATGAATTGAGAACATTCTGATCTTGTCATCACTTCCTGTTTGCTAACTTCTTGGTGTCTTTGAGGAAAAAAAATCATTCACTTCTCTTTTGCTTTTCTTTCTTTCTAATTTCCAACATAATTTTCTTTAAAAATTCTCCAATGTGTTCCTGTCAGCACTGGATGTCACATAGAGATTACAGCTAAGAGTTTCTTAATGATGGAAATAAATCCTGAAAGGTTCATTGTGAATTAATTTTTACACAAAGAGTTGAGGCTGTACTTTTACAAACTAAGGCTATGTGTATATAATTTATGGTCATATGTCTTTTGATATCTTTATATAGACAGAACCTTCTTAGAAAGAAAAAAAATAGAGTATTAAATTATTGACTGGCCTTTGCCATACTTTAGAAAGATTTCAACATATGCTCCCTGCTTCTCTTTCTAAATTGTTTAATAAATCTTAGAATAAACAGCACCGATCTTCTTGTACTGTGTGTTGCACAAAACAAAAACAAAACAAAAAACAAACCCAAAATTTTATAAAGGATGAGAACATGCTAAGGTCAAATGGGAAAAGCCTATAAGAACTTGACCCTAAAGAACTGTAGCAATTAAGAAATGCTAAACATGGGAGAAACTGTCTTTGCTAGGAAAAAAAAAATCACATCAGTTAGTCATATTCCTAATTATATAAATGTAACCTTTTGTGTCTATATAAGGCTTCTTACATGCATGTTTTCAAGGCTGACTACTTGGTATTAACTCACTAACTGGTGTGACATTTTTCCTAGTGAAGACCATTTCTCCTACTTTTAGCATTCCTTTGCTGCTACAGTTCTTTGTGCAAGGTCAAGGTCTTGTAGGTTTTGCCCAGGTGCTTTGTCCTTTTCAGATGGCACTTCCTCACCTTTCATTATTTCCACAGCCTTCTCCTGTGCTTTTACTGAGTTGTTCGCATAACTGTACTTACTGACAGAAAGCTGTAACACTTACTACACAGTGTAGCAAATACTAACAATATCTCTGAAAGAAATCGAATTCCTTAAAGCTTTTGGAGAAAAAGGAAGAGTGTGAGTGTAGATCAACTGTGGACAGATGGGGAAAGCTTCCCCTATCCACCCTGGTTTCATTACTAGAAGGTTTCAAAATACTTTTGCAAGGCCCTTGTCACTTGTGTCACTTAAATTCTCATATATTTGCTAGGCTGGTGTGTGTAAGGCTTAGGCTTTGTGTGTAAGACATAGGTTTTTTTTGTTCTGGCATGAAGACAATCCACACGTTTTAAACTATTCTCGAGGAAATTTGTTAAATAAGGATGAGCGTTAGTGTCATGAGTACAACAGAAAAGTAAATATTGGACAACTGAATGAGGTCATGAAAAATGAAGTGGGTGAGAATAAAAACACTTTAATTGGCCTGTGGTAGAAAGGAAGGAAGGAAGGAAGGAAGGAAGGAAGGAAGGAAGGAAGGAAGGAAGGAAGAAGGGAGGGAAGGAAGGAAGGAAGAAAGGAAGGAAGGAAGGAAGGAAGGAAGGAAGGAGAGAAGGAAGGAAGGAAGGAAGAAGGGAAGGAAGGAAGGAAGGAATGAAGAAAGAAGATTTATGTTAGGATCTAGTATATGAAAAAATACAAGGAAATGTCACAATGTAATTGTATATATTTTCTACAAATGAAATAATTAGAAGTCAGGTGTTTTTCACATCCACTCCCATTTTTCTTATTTCTGAAATCTAATTTCTATATTTCTGAAAATTTTAAAGGAGCATATATTAATATATAGAGAAGAGATTCATGTTCCTTTATGGTCTTGGTTAATAGTAAAACACTAGAAATGTCTTAGAACCTTTTAACAGTCTATCAAGAAATTGTCAGTTGGACAAAACATCATTTGAAAAGATGTTCAATGTTTTCTCAACTTAGAACATAGCACACTCACTTCTCTTTTTTTCCATCTTTGCAATATCTGTCTTTTTATACTTCAAGGTGTTCCAGAAACCTTGCTCATTACAAACTCAGTTTAGTGGTCAAGTCATCTGGGAAAGCAGATCACAAAATCATCTTGCCATTGGGAAACAACATGAAAACCTTAAGGTTTTAAGGAAATTATTAAATTGTTCATCCATAGTGGGAATTGCACATTAAAATTTCAGCTGTGTCGCAATCAAAAGATTGAATGAAGCTCAGAGCAAAATGAAACGGATGCAGAGTCACAGGAACTGTTGCTAAATTAAGACTAGCTTTATGATTCTTGATTTTCTGCTTGTTAAACAGCACCAAGTTACAGAACTAGGGTTTAGTGTGGTATTTCTTCCTAATTATGTAGATTCTGAGGTATGATGACAGAATATGCTCCTACATGAGTTGCTAGAACTTAAATTAAGTGACATGATTTCTATATCCCAGCCATGAGCCATGAGTTGTTCTTATTGCTACTTGTTTGCTTTCTGAACATAGAAGTTATTAGCCTGGCTTGCAACTGCATTGTGCATATAGCCAATGACCCTAAAGATGAGGTTATACTCAGGGGCTTATACTTTACTCAAATAATTGAAAGGAGAAGACTACTTTTATTCTAATTGGGGGATAATAGCAGTGCAATAAGCATTATAACACATTTGTTTTTATTGCCTTAATGCTCTTTTCAACATTTCTGAGAAATGCTTGTGTATCTTGTTTTATGAAGGTATATTTTATGACAAATTCAATTAAACTAAAAATCTAATTCATGTTCTGCACAATATGGATGTCTGTAAGTTTTTTCATAAAATCTTGAGTGCTTGTGGAGCTTTGAATGTAACTGGTTCCCAACATTTCATAGGAAGTTTCACTATTAAGAGGTGTGGTTTTGTTGGAGTGGGTATAACCTTTTTGGGGGCAGTTTGTTACTGTAGGGGCAGGCTTTGAGGTTTTCTATGCTCAGGATATTACCTAGTATCTCAGTCAACTTCTCGTTTTCCTGAATGCTGCCATACTCCCCATCACGATGATAATGGACTGAACCTGTGAAACTGTGAGACACCCAAATTAAATACGATCATTTATAAGAGTTGTCATGGTCACTGTATCTTTTTATAGACATAAAAACAATTACCAAGACAGTGATACGAAAGTTACATGAGTTTTACATATTTTAAAACATTTTATTTCACTTCCATAATACATTTTTTTCATTTTAAAGTTTATATGTAATTACATTTATTCCTTTCATTTTCTCCCTTTCAAATTCTGTTATGTACCTCTCCTGCCACTCCTTCAAATTCGAAGCTTCTTAGTTTGCTAATTGTTATTATATTCAATATGCACATATATATGTTCCCTAAATATTATCTGCTCAGTTGGTATTTTGTTACTTGTATGTAAATCTTAATTAATAGCCTTTGTTTAGGGAAACCATTGAAAATGATAACTTAAAAATTACTAAGTAACTGGAAAGTACTTAGATAGTGTGGTAGCTTGAATAACAAATGGCCCCCATACTCTCAGACACTTAAGCACCTGTTCTTCAGCTGGTCATCTTGTTTGGGAAGTTGTAGAACTTGGAGAAAGAGTCACTGAGAAGGACTTTGAGGGTCTGTATTCTTGCTGCACTTCCTATTTGTTCTCTCTGCTTCCTGCCTGTGTGAGGAGATCTCTAAACTTCCTTTTGCCTGCTGCTGTGTCTCCCCTACAATAATGAACTCCTACTGTGTAACCAAAAGACAAAATGAACTGTCTTCCTTCTACAGGTTTGCATTAATGATGGAGTTTTGTCACAGCAACTTCAAAGTAGCTAATAGAAAATGAGACTGTCTCAGAGGTTCCACAAATGTAAAGCAGAATGGAATCCATACCCCAAAATAATATTTTACGGCATAGAAAACATAAGTTGAAGTCGTGTCTTCTGTGCAATTGGCCCCAATTATCTACAGAAGACACCTGTGTATTTTTTAAACAATTGACATTTTAATGTGTTGGAAAATTGAGTTTATTTATTTATTATTTCCTTGTCTTTAATCCAGGCTAGCAAGTTCAAATCTGACAAAGGCTTTTCTTAAAGGGTAGTTATATGCTAGTATGAGGTAATATTCTGTGAATCTTTGTAGTTCATATTGTGTATTTTATATAGCATGTTTTTGTACAGTGTGCTTTTCTTTTTTTTTTCCTTTTATCTTTCTATATAATACTGGGAGTAAAAATGTTAGAGCTTTTGTGCTTTAGAAGAAAATTCTTTACTGCTGGAATGTGTCTTCAGCTAAATATGTTCAATGGACTTTGATCACATCTATGTCGCCTTGCCCTCTCTCCAATTCCTGTTAGTTTCCCCTTCCCCCTAGTCCTACCCATTTAACTTTCATGCCCTTCTTTCCCTACACAAAACTAAATGTGCTCTACCTTTCTTTCTGAGTAAGGCACATTTTCTTCATTATGATGATACATTTTCCTTCCAATTACATAATTCTGTTACCTGCAGTTGGCTATATTGTGTGTGTGTGTGTGTGTGTGTGTGTGAGAGAGAGAGAGAGAGAGAGAGAGAGAGAGAGAGAGAGAGAGAGAGAGAGAGAGAGAAAGACACATGCCATATTTTCTTTATTCATCTTTTCAGTAGGTACCTGGAGGCTGAATCTATGCTCGGATGTTATAAATAATGTCCCAATAAGCATATATATGTAGGCATCAATATTATAAGTTGACTTCATTTCCCTCAAGGACATGTCTAAAGGTGCTTTAGCTGCCTCATATGGTGGCTCCTTTTTTTTTATTTTTCTTTTAGCTTGATTTGTTGTTACTTCAGTAATGTTTTGCACCAGCAACTGGGTTAATTCACGTCCTGTTAACACAGAATATACATTCTTTCTCCCTATCCTCTTGAAAGAGTGACGCTTTTTTTGAACTAGGTATCCTAACATAGGTAATAGAAACTAAATGAAGAGATTGGCTTCATTTTGGCTTGGGTTCTGTAGTTGTGAGACAAAGTCTAATGTAGCTCAGGTTGTTTTCAAATTTCCTATATAGGATAGGAGGATTCTGAGCTCCTGATTGCCCTGCTTCTTCTTCTCAAGTATCTGATTTACAGAGGAGCAACACCATGCATATCTTTCAACTTAGTTTCATTTGCATTTTCTCTATGTCCAAGAATGTTTAATGTTGTTGAAGGTGGTGGTAATTGTGGTGGTGGTTGTGGTAGTGGTGTGTGTGTGTGCGCTGTCTATCTATACTTTTTTTTTTAAAAAAAGAATATCCTAATTTCTATAGCCTCTTTATTAAATTTTATTAATATTCTTTATTGGTATTTAACATTTTCTAGATTTTTCATTTGCCAAAATATTTTTTCACATAATACATTATGATTATGATTTTATATTCCTCAGTACCTCTAGATCCTCCTCATCTCCCATTAAAATTTAACCCTTTTCGTTTCCCATTACAAAATAGGCTTTTTCTGAGATCCTGAAAATCACAGTGTCCAGGGAAGCAGGTTGGCTAATTAGAGATCGCCACTCTTTCTCTTCTCCTCCAAATCCGATCCTCTAGTCTCATCCATATCTCTGTAGCAGACTGTCCACAACGGCTCTCTTCCCCATTTCCAATATATCATGTAGATATTCTCCTCCAACCCTCTCCACATTCATTCCCTTTTCCCAGTTCACAGTGCCGCAGGCATCCTCTGATAATGTATCTGCAAAGCCTGTGGGAAAACCAAGTAGGTCATGAAAGCAGGTGAGTGAGCCTCAGATCTTCACTCTCCCACTTCTCCAAATCTTCCAAACTCACTCCAGCTCTGCGGTAAACTGGCTATGTGACCTCCCTTCCCCCATCCTCACTCTCAGGGAACCAAGCAGATTCTGGAGAAACACTCAGATTTTCTTGGCTCCTCTCAATTCCAGCCCCCACTTTTAGCCTACTCTTCTCATTCCTACCCATCAACTACAAAGATTCCCCCATACTCATGATAAAAATGATTATCCTACCAAAACAATCTATAGATTCAATGCAATCCACATCAAAATTACAACATGATTCCTCACAGATCCTGAAATGACAAACTTAAATATCATATAGAACAATATCCAGGATAGCTAAAACAATTTTGAACAATAAAAGAACTACTGGAGATATTTACCACATTTGATTTCAAATTGTAATACAAAGCTATCATCAGCATAATATTGGCACAAAGATAGGCCATTGATAAATTCAGTCAAGTTGCAAACTTGGACATAAATCTACACACCTCTGGAGAACTAATTTTTTTTATGAAAAAGCAAGAAATACATACTAGAAAAATAGCATCTTTAACAAATGATGTTAGTCAAAGTGGATAACTTTCTGTAGAAATATCCAAAGAAATCCCAGACTTATCATCCTAAACAAAATTCAGCTCCATATGATCAAAGACCTCAACATAAAGCCAAGCAACTGAATCTACAGAAGAGAAAGTAGAGAATAGCTTTGAACCTATTGGTAAAGGAAAAGACTTTCTGAACAAAATATCATTAAAAGAGACACTAAAATCAGTAACTAGTACACAGTACCTCATGAAACTGAAAATCTTATTCACATCAAAGGACATTATACTTTAGACAAAGTTCTAGAGAATAGGAAAAAAGGTTTTACCAACTCCACATTCATAAGAGGACTAATATTTCTGATATATAAGAAACTAACAAAACTGGATATTAAGAAGACAAATAAAACAGTTAAACATGAGGTACAGATCTGAACAAAGAATTCTCAAAAGAGAAAACTCAAAAGTTTGAGAAATACAGAAATGTCCAGTATCCATAGCTATCAGGGAAATGCAAACAGAACTCCTTTGAGTTATCATCTTACACAAATCAGAATGTGTATGATCAATTCAGCAAGTGACAGCTAATGTAATGAGGACGTAAAGAAAGGAGAACTCTCACCTACTGATGGTGGAACTGCACATTTTTGCAGTAGTTTTGTGAATCAGTTAGACATTTCCTTAGAAAGATGAAAATCAGTCTAACTCAAGATTTCGCTATCCCACCGTGAGCATGTACACAAATGATACTTCATCTTAACACAGCTACATATGTTTAACAGTACTCATTTCTATTTATAACAAATAGAAATTGTAAATAGCCTAAATATCCCTCAACATATTAATGAATAAAAATATGTGGTACTTTTAAACCACAGAAAATTACTAAGCTGTTTAAAAAAATAAAATCATCCAGGTAAATATAGATAGAATATAAGAAAAAATCATCTTGAATGAAGTAATCAGTCTTGGAAAGACAAGTAAGGTATGAATATGCTTTTATTTGGATATCATCTGTTAAGTTAAAGCAAGTAGCAATGCATGGAGTAACAGGGGTTGGGTAAGAAATAAAGAAGTGCGTGATGAGAGAGGCAGATTTCTGTAAGATGGTGAAATACAAGCTACGTATTTAGGGATGGATGGGAGGGGGAGCTGTGACAGCAGAATCAAATGTGGAAGGAAGGGTGGAGATGAGTTGGACAAGAAAGAGAATACAGGGAGAAACAGCTAAAATTAAAGGCAATTTGAGTGGTGTTATAGAAACCCAGAGTAATAGAAACTTATAAAATATATATGAAAATTAAGGTGATTTAAAGGGAATCACTAAAAATGGGGGAAACAAAGACACAACTGGCCATCTCTTCTCACCAAACAAATCTTCCAGCACTGCGAATAGTTCTAATTTCATTGAGCTTTTGTTCAAAGCGCATCCCATGTGAACCACCAAACAACCCAAGCTGTTACCAAGGTTATAGATTGCTCTCTACAAACTAATTGCAAAATCTAGCTGTTGAAGAAATATCTACACAACTCACTGAACATGAAGAAGTTAAGATTGTGCTTACCTAGAGCCTTCATCAATATAAGTTAGTGTCCTTGATACCTACTATGCATGCTACCGAAGAGAAATTTTTTGTTCTACCATGATGCCCTGCATGCAAGATATGCTCGTGTAATAGTGACATAAAGTTGTAGGAGTAACCAACCAATGTCCACTATGACTTAAGGCCCTCTTCATGAGATGGGATCCAAACCTGACACTGCTCAGGTAACCAATAACCTTAGATAGTCTGCAGATAGGTTTGCAGACCTATGGGAAAACCAAATAATGGTGATTTATGAAAGGATCATTGCAATAAAATAATTATTAATGATATTCTGCTATATTTATAGACGAGTGCCTTCCTCAGCCATCATTAAAGAAGCTTCCTTCTTCCGTAGATTGGAATAAATACAGAGATTCACAGTCAGATATTATGTAGAGAGTAAGAGACCTTCACAGAATATTCACCTTTAAATGTGATATATTCATTAAAGACTTAACCTTAGGACTCAAAGAACCCTGAAGATCAAGAGGAAAATAAATAGCAAAGAGGACCAGGAAAACAAAGCATTTTAAATACAACAGAACCGAAGCACATCCGAAATCACAGACTGCACAAGTTTACACTCCCGCCAGCACCGGTGGAGCGTTCCCATGGCTCCACATCCTCTCCAGCACAGGCTGTCATCTGTGTTTTTGATCTTAGCCATTCCAACAGGTGTAAGATGGTATCTCAGCATTGTTTTGATTGGCATTTCTCTGATGGCTAAAGATGTGGAGCGACTCTTTAAGTGTATTTCAGCCATCTGTAATTCTTCTGCTGAGAATTCGATTTTAAACTCTGAACCCCATTTTTTAAATTGGATTATTTGTGGATTTTTGACCTCTAGTTTGTTGAGTTCTCTGTATATTTTAGAAATCAGTCCTCACTCAGATGTAGGGTTGATAAAGATCTTTTCCCAATTTGTAGGTACTCATTTTGTCTTACTGACCACATCCTTTGCCTTCCAGAAGCTTCTCAATTTAAGGAGCTCTAATTTATTAATTGTTGTTATTAGTGTTTGCACTGCTGGTGTTATATTTAGGAAGTGGTCACCCGTGCCAATGCATTCAAAAGTATTTCCTGCTTTCTTTCCAACTGAACCAAAGACCACAACATAAACCCAGTTTACACTGTGAAATCACAAATCAGGAAGATTTTATATATACACAAAGGATATGTAAAGTTAAAAAGAAACTCTTATTATGAAATAAAGAACAAAGAAATTCCACGGATACCATTGAGTTTGTTTTGTGCTGGTCGTGTCTACTGTTATGCTGTTTTGTATCCCCTAGTAAGACTCAAATGGGTAGAAATAAATTTTCATTGCGAGTCCTTATCAATTAAAGTTAGCTTCTGTGTTAGGGATGGGGTCTTATGTTTCCTTCTCTCAGTGTTAGAACCCCATCTCGCACAGACTTTGCAGACCCTTGCAGGTTGCCACGGTCTCTGTACGTTCACATGGGCACTGGTCCTGCTTTGCTTAGGGGCCCTTGTTTTCTTGGTGACTGTCATCCCCTTTGGATCTCACAATCATTCTTCCTCCTTTCTGCAGCCTTGCTTGAGCCCTGAAAAGAGGGATTTGAGTTTTTGAGATAATAAAATATTCTGGATAGTAAACTATTTTCAGATCACTAATCAGCACGATTCCCTCATAATTCAAATTCTGCCACTTGTCTCTATTATTCCCTTTAATATATAGATTTAAATTGAAATCTGCTCCTTTACGCATTTTACATCCTAATATATGATAGTCTTCTTCCAAAAGTTGTTGCTTACAACTAGATTTTGAAGTGTTTTACTTATATTTTTTGATTACTTTCAGAATATCAGGTCATTTACTTTGAGTTGATTTTTATACAGAGTTTTAGGTAAGGGTCCAGCTTTATAATTCTTCCCTGGTGGATATCCAGTGTAGCGTCATGCTTTGAAGAGATTGTCTTTAACATATATTTTGGGGCATATTGCTGGGATATCAGATGTGTATGTCTAGATGGGTTCAGTTCTGTGTCCTTTGTCCTTTGTCAGTCACTTTGTGCTGTTATCAACACAAACCATTCTCGTAGACTACCATCCTTTTCAGTTCCATATCGGTCTGCAACTCCAATTTCATCCTTCTCCTCCTCATTCTGGGGTGTCTTTTAAATTCATACTCTCTAATTTCTTAAATATCCTAAATGTCTTTTCCCATTAGATGCTCTTTGCTGACAACTGGTGCTATCCTCAGACATTTGTCTAGCTGACTCTAAGGCCTTCAGGTTTATGTACAGATATCCTCCAGGAGTTGTCTAAATATCTCAGCACAATTGCACCCCATTTCTCTCCCTTTTTGAGTCTGTATTATGTTGTCCACTTATAATTTTTTAACAGTTATTCCCACCAAACTGAATCAGATAGAAATGAACCTTCATTGTTTTCCACACTTTGCCTTTCTAATAATCACATGCTTTGGAGACAAGGTAATTTCACCTGTTCAGTCAACTCTTTGTCTATAGCATTTCAAAAATCCCTGTTAGAAAATGAGAGCTTAGTAATTAATATCCTAATAATAAGCACTAAATACTTGACAGCATAAGTAAATAAATGTATGCATAGTGATAATGTAATTAATTGGCTTAATTTTTAATATAGGTTATATTAGAAATCTTTACCTTGAATATTGCGTAAATGAGTGAGATAATTCGTCACTGTAAAACTCTTGATTGTAATACAAAGATCTGAGGACTGTGACATTCTCCATGGTATTACAGTTTACAATGTCAGTTCAGTTGAATCTTGGAGCACATATCAACCCAATGAATCAAAATAACAAATGATACAGATTAAACAATGGAAAAAATTAGTTCTTTTATGCCTTGCACGCTAAATTTTCTCTTGCTTCCTTCCCCTTCCAATGACATTTCTCTTGAATTTATGCCCACAATGTCATGCTCTATTTGTTTCTATATTTCTCATCAAATTATGACTAACGTCTTTTTTCTTCTTTTCAGCAATATGTCAAACAGCTAAATTGGAATTACTTTTTCCCTCTGCGACTAGATGTTCTGCATCATGTAAGGAGGCTTAACTGAATCAAAGGCGCATTCACATAATTAGAAAAATGCTTTTTCCCCCCACAAAATTAAATAAAGACAGTCTTAGTCTTCTTTGCTTTCACACGTATCACATACACTGATGCACAAGAAAACTGAATTTCCAAATCTGTAACACTTCATGTCTCTGGATTTGATTAATAGTAATTGTCACCCCATTAAAATGGATTATGATGATTCCCAAGGAATTGGTTGTTAACATAATTAACAGCTGGCTTTTCTTTCAAGTCATTAATCAAATGAGCAAGTTGCAGGAAATGACCAGGTTCTCACAAACGTTGCTAATTAGTGAAGGCCTAAAGTTGGCTGATAGTGACTGCTGGTGCCCTTATCTGCATGATTCTACCACAACTGAAACTTAGAAGACGCAATGTGTTTGCTCAAATACCATCAAACCAACAGGTCCTTGAATAAATTTATTTTTGACAAACATACTCTACCTCTTGATATTTTGCATTTGGATACAAGGGAGTGTAGACATGTCTATAAAATAATGAAATTACATAGATCTTAATACTTTTCATTCATAAATTATAATAAATTTTCTACCTGCTAATTTTTTCTTAATTACTCTAAAACAGACTAAGTAGCTGTCATAAAGTCATAAAGTATTTTGAAGAGTGTTATAAACGCATTGTATCTTTGTGTAATGAGACTGGTCCATGGAAGAAACTTAAAACAGATGTGTTCAGGAGACCTTTCCCAATAATTACCCGCACTTGCATCTAGAAAAACACACCTCTTTCCACATTCTGCAGAAACTGTATCTAGTATTTCTGTAGACCTATTTTGTTTATATCTTAAATATATTTCATATTTAGTTTTCAATCCTATTTTATCATATTGTTAAGCTGCATGAATTTTCCCTAACATTACAATAAGTAAAATCATGGGTAACTGGAAAATATATATGTTTCTTAACTTGTCACAGGCAGCTGTAGCAAACTGTAGTGAGACAGGGCGAGAGACTGAAAGAATGGGAGGACCAGATGCTCTGCTGGCGAAGGGCAATTTTAATGGATAGTTTAGCAATATTTATATAAATTAGCAATATTAGTATGTAGGATTATTTAAGGACAGACTTTTTTGAGCTAATTTGTAAATATTTTTTTTTTATGTGGGCACAGCTCAGGGACAGACTTTAGTATATGCTGGGAAAGGTATTTTTTGTTGATAAACTATCACGGTGTTTTTGATATTGTTATGAATATCTGTGTTTGTATGGCATGAGTAACTTAGGGTTTATAAGTTTGAGCTGCTTTTTAAGTCCTAAGAAACAGGCCCACCTTCCATTACAGAGGACAGACCCCTATGCTCAGACCCCTCCTTAAAAACAGCTCTCCACATAAACTAATTCATAGCATTATGTTTATGAATTTTGCTTTAAAGTATAATTATGTAGTAGCTTTTGAGAGCAGTGAAGTATTGAAGTTATATAGTGCTTTTTTCCCTAAACCAGAATAAGTGTTAGAAGGAATGCACCAGAGAAGATCATTAGACATGGGTTCAAGGCATTAAAGTCTTTATTAGTTGGTTCCTATACTGGGTGCTCAAGACTTAAGAGTGTAGTCAGAGCATGAACTTTTAAGCACAAGAATTCGAGGATGACACAGCTCAGTTCAAAAGAACAGTTAGCCAGAAACAGAAATATGGAGGCCAAAAGTAAGGATAGTACATTTAAGGACTTTCCAAGGACTATGGGCTTCAATGAATGAGGCCTTCATTGTCATTGTAGCAGGAGTCACTGCCTTTGTGCTCGGTTCCAAGGGCTGAATGACACTTCCATCATGGCATCAGACATGCTAAAGTCTGGGGTTGTTATACAAAATTGCTTACAGATGAGCCAGGTATCGCTGTCAGAATTAGCAATAATAATACAAGGTGCTTAGTTGAAAGTGAATATAAGATAAATTGCAATGATTAGTTTAAGCATTCACTATGTAATATTTAAAAATCACTATAGAGCTTAACTGTGGGACCTAGACACACTTTACATGCTTATTGTAAATGTTAGTTAATTAGAACATGGTGTATTATTTTTTTATATATCTTTTTAAAATATACCCATTACTGTTCTCCCTCCCCTCTTCCTGGTCCTCCAGCTTCTTCCCACCTCATCCCCCTGATCCATTCCTCAGAGAGGGTAAGGACTCCCAGGTGAGTCTATGAGGTCATCTGACAGCTTTCGACAAAGAGAGTATATATTTAGTGGTAAGCAGGATTGTGACCTACCAAGGCTGCCTATGTCTTCATCAACCAAACCTAAGAGATTCTATAGTAAAGGAAGATGATGCTGCGGAATTAGTCAGTTTGCAAGCTATTATAAATAGATTCTATCTACCATCTTGGCTAGGTCTATTCTGATGACACCAAAGATAGAAGCTATAGCAAAGGAGAAAGCCTTTAAGAGAGAATGAATACAATATGCTGGCTTTGAAAATTGAGGGGCAAAGAGCCAATGAAAGCAGCTACCCCCAGACAATGAAAAGACAGAACTGAAGTCTGCTTTACACCAGTCAGTAAATTCATGGTACTCCCTACATCGTGATTCTGTCTTGCAAAGTTCTTCTTGTGTTTTACCCACTAGCGTGCAATACATTTTCCATATTGGCAAAACATTTTGTGGTCATTTTTGTCTGGTGGCTACAGGAAACAAACATATATGTTTGCAAAGCTGCCAGTTTCTCCTTTGAGCCCCATAGTGTGATAGTTTATAAAATACATTCAAAACTTCAAACCCAGTCCTAGAAAATACTGTTTCTTAAAGATTTCTGGAGTGAACCCCTTTCCTCTTTCTCATTTAGGTCATTTATTATTTCTCCTGTGGAGAAAAAAAATGTATAGCCTCTTCCACTGTTGGAAAGCTAACTTTGTTTTGTTCTTTTGTTACTCATCACCTGTGAATGGCTAAAAAGCTTTAAGTTGGGCAATCAGAATTTTACTGAATTAGTCATGTAACAAATTAACAATAGAAGAGGCCACTGGAGTACGAAGTTGCAGAAGAAATCAAAAGATTTTTGCATGGAGCTTTCTAAATCTACGACAATGATAGCACCCCAGTACCACTTTACAGATATTCAAAATGAAGATCCTAGTTTAAATGCACTGTACTTATGTGAAGTTATTGTATCATACATGGTAAAATTAAAAATGTGTTGTTTTACAATGTGTGAAGAGAAGCTAGATATCTCAATGAAAGATGAAATCATTCTGCTAAGTTCTGCAAAATGACTCATATCTCACATGTTTGTGATTAGGCAAGCAAGGGAGAATTTTATGGTTCTTCTAAAAGGTGAATGTTTCATAGGGCACTTTACCCAACACAGGTTAGTGATGTAATAGTAGTATTAGTAATTAAGACAGAGTTCTCCCACTCAAGGGGTTCAAAGAAACACAGGCTTATAAGCAAACAAGCTAACAAAATAGTTTTTGAAAGCAGTCATTTTTTTTTTTTTTGCCAAGAGGTTCAGATGCTGGGGAATCTTATGGCAGCAGTCACTACCCAAAGGTTTACCTGAGGATGTACTGTCTGGCCTGGAGCTCCAAGGCTAACCAGGGTTGTTTTCAGATATATCTATATATCTACTAAAAGAAAGAAGGAAGGTTTTTGTTTCAAGAATTCACATATTAAAGATATGTATAATATCTGCATGATCTGATTTTATGTGATTTGTGATTTAACTGTTATATATATCCCTATTCTTAAAAATGTTTATTTGTATTTGGAATATCAGTAAAATTTTGCTTTATTTATTATAGAAAATAGTAATTTTCCTTTATAACATAGTTTTTCATGTCTGCTCTTTGGTTAGTATTTTGGACCAATTGGTAACTTAAGTAATGGTCATCGATTACTTTATTCTCAGAATATTCTTGTATGGATCCATGAAGTAAGCTGTGCGCACAGAGGCCTTATGGTACAATTTCCTGAAGAAAGGACTTAAGGGAAAGAGCGTTGTTTGGGAGAATATGCTGTGTTTAGTTTTTTACACGCTGAATTTGAGATCCTGTTGAAGGATCCATGTCTATACACACACACACACATACACACACACACACACACACACACACACACACACACACACACACAAATCTTTTAAGTTGTTTGTTTCAGGAAATGTTGTCTATGAGATTAGTAGGTGTACATAGTAATTAGTAGGTGTACAAATACTAATGCCTCGTATGGTGTGACTTTAGAAAGAGAAAAAGCAGAAATGTTCCAGTGGGAACAGCACAGGGAAAGCACTGTTGTTAAAGAAGTAAACCGGAGCAATATCCTAGAGACAGGTCTGTATCCAAGCCAGGAGGGATGGTTTGCAAGAGGATATAGCTCAGTGGAAGACCACAGCGCATGTTTTTAGCATGCCCCAAGCTCTGAATTCAACCACCAGAAACATATAAATTATTTGTTATGCATGATACATAAAAGAAACATGGCAAAGAATAGAGATTTATGGTGATCTGGCCATTACGTGCAGAGAGTTTCTTCCATTTCACATCAAGTACTGAGGAGTGAATAATAGTGACTTTGCTAAAGTATTTACAGAGTTGAGAGATATTAGCAGATGTTAGACTGAAAAATGAATAGTTATGCTAATGGAAGGAAGCATACAGCCAGTGTAAAAAACTCTATTGAAGAGTCAGGAAATAAAAAGAAAACGGGGGGGGGGGGGGACAAAAAGAGAGGGAAGTGCTCTGTATGAAGAGATAATCTTGAGTAAAGATGTGCTGTTAACTTTTTATGGGAAAGGGTTGAACATTTCTACACAGAGGTACATTGGAAGCAGGTTAGTTATAGGTTTTTAATCCTTCTTGTATAAACGGTGATAATTCACAGCAAATAATGTTAAATCGTTTTTTAAGGAGCCCCTTTTCAGGACAGGAGTGACTCCGGGCCTCTAAGGACCTAATCAGTATCTTTTTTCTGTCCACAGAAATGAAATCTCTTTCTTTGTATGAACATAGGAGAGATCTTAGTCCAGACTGGCCTTGTCTTCGACCCCTGGCCCCTAGCTGTGGCTAGAATATAGACAGCAATACTCATCAAACCTATCGTAAGACCTGGGATCAGACCAGAGGTTAGTACAAAAATGACTTGGAATGTTCAAGGTATCATTCAAGACGTTGAAAAAGTATCCTCAGGAAAATTATTGATATTTCCAAGGATGGGAAGGACAGAGGCTTGCAAGCCAAATAACAGACAAGCACTTGAATGGAAGAATTCAGCAAACAAGTGTTAAGATAATGAATCAATAAAGGAAGATATCAAGAAATTGTGATTATATTCAGGATGCTGCTGATTTATGAGCCCTGGATAGAAAGCCAGGGGTGGAAGGGTTCTATTGTCATTTTAGAGACTCCCATCTGACCCCTAAGAAATCTTATACCCTATAAGAAATTTTCTGTTCCACCTTCTCCCTAACACTCAACACTTTTTAAATTTAGTCTACCTACAAACTTGTTTACTTGATAATAGTTGAGATTTTCTACCATGTAAGCCATATAACTCCAAACTCCATTGTGTCAGGGACCATATACATTTTTGTGTCTATGAAAACTTCATCATAGGGAACCTAAATAGAACCTAACAGATCCTTAACACTCAATTATTTTTTAAAATTAAAAATTAAACAAGAGATAGAGAAAAGGCAGAAAAGAGAAATGGAAGAGGAGGAGGAAGAGAGGGGACAGAAAGGAAGAGACTTTTCTTTTAATGGTAAGTGAGGTAGCACATACTCAACCATGTACGTAAAGGGCTATTTTTAACTTTAAAATATGCCATTGGTTTTGGGTTGTCTGTAGAATATATTGCAAGTGAGCAAAACACAAATTATTTTCACTGAGTAGGCAGCATGTGGAACTATTTATGCTGTTTGTTGGCCTCATTGAGAGCTGGTGACTACATCACAAGAATAATAAGTCTGCAAATTTTACTGCAAAACTAAGATAAAAGAATATGATCTGAAATTCAATCAGAGGCACTGACATGAAATATCTATGTTTTATTAGTGGGAAGATTCTCTAAAGTTAAACTGCAGTTGGCGTGAAGGAACCTTCAACACTTCTGGAATAAAATGCTCTCAAATACTTCCACAGTGAATCTGACTAAAACCTGTTTCTCTGAAAAATTTGGCAACTAGATATCCTCTTTGCTCCAAGTTAGCACTAAGCCATACATTCAACACATGTGGAGAAAATACATTAGGTGAACTTGCAAAAAGACCTTTGACAGCTACTCTCCCTGAATATCTAATAAGAGGGGAACTGCTCCATAAACCAAGAAAAACATGTCTGGTTTCATTTAATTCTTTGTTGATAAAGTAGGTCATGAATAGCCATTCACACGGAAGGTTTTCATTGTGAATACTGCTAAAATCTTACTATTGTAGCAATGTTTCTGTACATATACGTGTCTCACATATACATACATAGAATGTTACTGATCTTTTAGAAAAATTCTGAAATGTAGTTTTGACAAATAAAACAGTATATATTCGTGCATTTAAAAATCATATTCATATCTTGTAGTACATATTTGAGAAGCAATAGTATTCTATATTAATACTTCCCAGATGTTTGTGCAGTGTAGTACAGTTAAATAGATATAGACAACTAGAATGGTGACAGACAGATGAGTGCTTTACTATGTGGAAAGTAGAAAAAGGATGTGAATGATATTTTAAACTATCAAAGTAAGCTTATTTATCTGAGTAATACCTAAAGAATAATAGGAGTCAAGTCTTATCCCTTCCTTTGTCATACTAGACATAATAGTTGGGAAATAGTAAGGGAGACACAAAAGTACATTAAAGTATTTAGAGTTTGAAAGAACTTTTTTTATGATCTTGACATGACGCTTCTAAAAATTATCCTTCTAATTATTTATGGATTTAAAATAAATATACATGAAGAAATTTGTACCAGGCATTATGTTGGTTGCTTGATTAAAAAAAATAATAATAAATTGTTCTTAATCTCCAACTTTCCTCCTCGATAAATATTCTGTTTGGATTAGTCATTCAAGCAGTTGACGGAGCCTGAAAATATCAATTGTGACACAGATGAGGGAATCCTAGATATAGTCCTTAAGAATGAATATCCAGAATGCCTTCATTGAGAAGACACATAATGTTGGTGAAGCCAATGTTAATATATGTATTTAAATGACTCCTAGCTGCTCTGTGACTTGGAGTTTAGTGAGAAACACCACAGTGAGTGCTGGAACCCTCGTCCTCAGAACGCTTCCTCTAGACTCTTCATATTCCAGGGAGATGCCTCAGGGAAAGTCTACTATCCCTGGAACACAAGGTGAGCAGGTATAAATCTGACAACTATTTCTGGCTGGAAGGCCTCTTACGTGTTCAACGAACACAGCTTAAGAGTTCAGAGAGGATTTGACAATACAGTGCTTAAATAAAGTAAAGGCAACGTGACAAGTTGTCAAATCTTTAATTGAAATAACAAGAATACAATAGTCTTAAATATCTTAAATAATAAATATTCATCTCGTTTAGTATCTGCATGATGATATATGGTTCACGCATATTAATGCATACCCATATGTATTACATAAAATATAATTGCTGTGCATATTAGTGTTATTATATAGAAACACTATATTTAATATTTATAAATAAAATGTACATTATTTTTATTTAGAATTGCTATTAATTTAGTAAGATTTGCAATTAGACTTAGTTTTATAGACTATTGATATTTCAGAAGAAAAAATTTTGGAAAGTTTAGGAAAACCTTTTAATTTTTTGCTTTCTGAAGGCAAATTTTACTGTTCGTAGATATATATTCTTGTAAATACTTTTGGTACTATTTTATTTAACCAAATAATGTTACATTTAGTTGAATATATTATGATGAAATATTATATCATATCAATACGATTATAATAAAATATTCATCATGGACGAGAAAACAATGCATGTTTTGTCTAGGGTATTATTTTACAGAGCTATCAAAAATTATTTGAAGGTCAAAGATTTTTGGCTAGTTTTTTAAAGAAAGTGTTTTTTCCACTTATTTATTGACTTGTATTTTCAGTCCCAGTGTCTGTGTGTAGCTCACAATATCTATTCAGGCACACATGCCTCCAACCATGGTTCTCCAGGATGCTGGGATTACAGACAAGAGTCATCCATCATGCTGGGTCTTTTATTTTCAAATAAAAGATAATAAACTTCAAAGCAAAACAAACCAAGTTTATTTTCTTTCTTAGGTTTTCCTTTATTTTGAACATTACAGAAATGTCAAATATCAACTTTGCAGAAAAATTAATAAGAAGTAAAAATGTAGTTTTATTCATTTTTAATATGGACATTGTAGTGTTTTGTGTGTAAGGAAAATACGTCTTTCAATTATTGTTGTTTATCCCTTTCATCAGAAGAATCTCTGTGATTCAATTCTGTTTATTATAAGACATAGCTAAGCTATGTAGTTGGTTAGTCTTTAATTTACCATGTATCAGTATTGTCATATACTTTTATTTAAACCATGCTTTTTTTTTTTCATTTTTCAGAAGGACAATTGCAGACTGTTCTGAGTTCTCTGGAAAAGAATAAACAACATTCATTAGAGAAGTTAATCGTGAATGACTGAGTCATTGAACACTGGTCTGTTTGGGACCAAGACTTGGGACATGTCCCACTGTTCCCTTAAACTAGGATTTTGGCAGGAAGAAATATGACTCTAAAACTGTCCTCCTGCTGAGAAATGTATAAGGATCCACATAACCTAATATTTTTCTCTATCCTTTGTAAAATCTTGATTGAGTAAATTGAACAATCCAAAATCATTTAAGGAGGCTATCAAGACAAGCATACACTAAGTGCTCGTTATTTTATTTTCTATCAAAATGCATTAAGTATTAATAACTGAATTGCCCAAATACAAATTAGTTTCCACTAGAAGTCTTGCTCATCACAAAAGCATTATGAATAATAAACAATAGTTATTCAAATAAGCATCCATTAAACACTATGGATTATGCTTTAAATGATTTCTTTTCTATTTTTTGTCTTATTTCATTTATCTCAATTAGACCCAGGTTCTTGCTAGCCAAAATCGGTCCACAGCTCTATGCAGCCTATGTAACCTGCTCGCATTTCTTTGCCTCAGCTGGGATTAGAGACATTCACCACAGAAAGCACATACAAACGCACACGCGCACACACACACTCAATGTATATATGCATGTATACATGTATACATTATATATTATTTATTTACATATAATATTTTCATATTTTATTTGAGAGATGCACTCAATAAGTGATTCTTACTCTAAAACACAAACTAAAAAATGGAGAAATGCACCACAGTGTGTAAGAGCCAGCAGCTATTAATAGCTGACCCTCAGACTCATTTGTGAACCATGAAAACTAATCAGTAGTGTCACAGTGTCTGATGTTTAATAAATGGCCATCTGATTTTTTTAAGAGTTTAGTAATAGTTAATGTTTAAGATAAACAAAATAAATTAAAATTAAATAGAATCTGCAATAGGTGACTTGCTAAAATATTTTAACAAATAAATACAGCCTACTGGTTACATCTGTTAGAATGAGATTCATTCTTCAGTTTTCTGACTATAATCATCAACTTTAATAATTTTTATATAAATTATTACAAAAAAATTTACGATGAATGGTTTAACGTCTCAAATAACCAGTTTGTAAATTGTATTGATAGTTCCTCTAAATTTTAAAGGGAGCATATAGTTCATAAACTAGAGTCAACAAATGAATTGATATTTTCAAATTAAAAGAATAAGACAGTGACTAGAAAAATAAGGAAACAAGAGAAGTCAAAGATATCAAAATAATATCAAAGATCTTTATTTTATGCAGAAATATTGATGGATTATTTAACCAATGATTTAGGCTCTCAATTATTCTTTTTTTCCACTATTAAATATCACTATATTTTATCTGAAGAGTTACAAAGTTATTCAAATTCCCCAAGTAAACAGAAATGAAAAGTATAAAGAATACTACAGAAGAATGATGAAGGCAATTGACTCTGAGGGCTCCAGGATTCGGGGTGGGAGTATATCCATGTGACATTCAGCATTTGCATCAATTGATTGGAAAAAGACATATGTGCTTCTGCTATAAATCTTCATTGGTAGAGTATACAGTGTGGAAGATTTAAAACTACTACAACAGGTTGAATTCTTGGACTGAAAAAATATGAGAAAACATAACATGGAAAAATCAATTAAAGTAAAATTGTAAGAGGTTTCTGGCCTGGATTTTTGTGCCTAGACTCAAGGTTGGGACCCGCAGACCCGCAGTCCCGCAGAGACACACAGACACTGTCATTATTTTAGGCGGATCGGCCGAAGGCTCAGGCATATAACTTGCTAACTCTTTCCCTTAAACTAACCCATGATTCTTATCCTGTTCAGCCATGCGGCTCGATACCTTTTCTCAGGGCAGCATAGTTGTCTCTGCTTCTTCTGGCTGTCACCATTGTTACCATCAGCTGAGAGTTAAACATGTATTTTTGTGGTGCAGGTGAGAACTTTGAGTGCTAAGATATGAGATTTACTTGTGGCTCTCTGATGTTTTATGAATTCTTACTGAATGAGTCTTGGCTTTGTTTCAACACAATTGTATCCTGTTGGAGCCCCAGATAACTCTTCTGTGTTTATGGTGCAGTAGTGTTCTATGGCTCACCAAATAATGACTTTGACATTTATAAAATGGCAAGCCCTAAGTCTCTGTCATTGTAATGCTCCTGTTTCCGATTTGGTAAAACTTTATTGGCTATAAACATCATTCTTTATCTTAAGTAAACAAAGATGCTTATTATTAACTCTCTACTATTTAAGAAAACACTCATCAGATTTAGAGGAACATTTTATATTCAAAGCATATATCACCAAATATGTCATACAATTAAAATATTAGCTTGCCTAGAGTAATGTATAGTTTGGTTTCACTATCAACTAACCTTTTGTCTAAGACTGTTAATATAAATATTAAATGAGTTTGTTTTTCTTAGCAGATTTAATCTTTGAAGAAACATTGACAATATCCAGTAGATCTTCTATCCCTTAGCTGATGTATGCAGCTGCTTTCTACTTGTAAGTTATATATTTAATATGACAAAGATGTGAGGATTTCAATAACCAATGTTTTCTATGTTGGAAGTCCTCTGCTTGCCCATATACCATTCCTGATTAAAGGCAAGGGTTGCAACTCAGATATCTTGATATGCAAAATGCATGAGCTGCATAAGCTGAGTAAGATAACAAAATGTCATATTCTCAGGCCAGACTTTGCTTTTGAATGCAAAAATATGTAAGTAAGCAGGCCCTTTCTTGTGTTGTAAATGTATATGTAAGTATGTGAATGAGTTGTTTTTACATGTTTGGGTAAAGACCTCTATGTTTATGCCTGTGCAAGCCAGAGGTCATTTGAAGTTGCCATTCCTTAACTGTTGTTCACTATATTTTTGAGGCAAGTCTCTACTGAGACCCAAGCCAGGGAGCATTTTCACTGTTCCTTCAATCTGTGTCTTTCCAGATTGGGACTTTAAGCTAAACACCACCATGCCTGTTTCCTACGTAGGAGTTAGGCATGGAGTTTGGATCATCATTCACTACTGACTGAACCATCTCCACAGCCCCACTCTCACATTTTTAAATCATACAGTCTCTTTTATCTACTCACCTACTCTTTACAGAATCAGGAGTAAAATGTCTTTCTTCCTAGTTCAGCTGCATAGAAGAGGTAAGATTAAAGCACAGGGACAAGAAAAGGACAAATGGTACCTACACGGGCATTTAAACCTGGACACATGCATCCCGTGTAAAACGAGGACTGTTCAGCTGCAGCTGATTCTCGTCTTGTACTTATAAAAGAACACCATTCCTAGAACTTCCTTATTTTTTTTTTTCAAACAAAGCAGGAAGTCCAGATTATTCTGTGAAATGTTCCAGGATTTAAAGGTTGACAACTAATTCAATTAATTTTTAAACATTGTGTAGGCAAATATGGTGTGAGCCAAACAAAACGCATCTGCAGGCAGTTGGATACAATGCAGTACCTCTGCTTAACAAGGCTAAGCTCTCCTCATATCCTATCTGTTTCTCCTATATTTTCCTTCTGTTATTTCATGAACAAGGTCAAGTATGAGCTTCTTGAAGCTCTTTCCAACTTTCTCCAGACAGTACATGTTTTCTAATTATGTGTCCTCCATTCACAGACTGCTATCAACCTGTATGATGTACTACCTGTGCATTTCTATACAGTGTTGCATGTGTCCTTGCCTAGCTACTTCCCTTAGGCTTCTCTCAGTGGACTTGTCAGGCTCTAAACTCCAGGCCATACAAACATGTTTTTATTTGAGGAAGAAAGAAGGGTTCTTACAGAAAGAATTAAGTTAAGGATCTAAAAATGAGGTCATCCTATATTAACAGGAATGATGATACATCCAATGGCATATATCTTTAGCACAGAGATAAAGGGCAAGACCAACACAGATTTGAGAGATATTAACAAAGCAAGCAGATGGACTCATTGAAGCCCAAGAAGGCAAGCAGTGATCTTTCTCTAAAAGCCTTCAGAGTGACAAAGATATTCCTTATAGTTTCATTTTTGATCTCTTGCTTGCACAACTGAGACAAAAACAAATCTCTTCTCTTTAAGTCCCTGTTTATGTGATTTGTTACAATAACCCAGAAAATATAGACAGAGACTATACATGAACCACCCTCAATGCCAAACACCTATCATAGAATCATACATATTGGAGACAGGCATGAAATCGGTGTTAATTCATTGGACTAGGAAGCATAAATTTTCAGTGTTTCTGAGCTTATGGATTTCCTTGCACAGTTCATGCACTGTAGCAGAATAATATTATTTCATGCCTCATAAACTCAATTTTTGAATGGGCTTATTAAGACTTGGTAATCAAGAGAGCAATAGTTTATTATTACTAAGAATCTTTATGACCTGTTTATCTCGGCAGAAGAATATAAAGTATGCTTCTCCATAGATAAGTGAAAGGAAATAATCTTTTAAGTCAGATGTTGCTATGTGTGACAGAAATGCAGTTCAAAAGGCCATATGTTTTATAAGGAAAGAGACACACTATCCCCCAGGGCCAGAATAGCACAGTAGAAAGAGGGGGTCTGATCACCTAGAATTGGATTTGAATCACAGGGTGAAAACCATTGGGAAATGATTTAACCACACTGAGGGTTCTGGTGGTCATGGAAGGAGGCAATAAACACTCCAAGTATTTCAAAAGTCAGATAGCTTAAAATTTCCTACTTGCTATCTGGACTTGGAGCTAAATGAAAAAATAATGTTGCCTTCCTTTCACAGATTTTCAGCTGACTGTTTTGTCTTGATTGAGGAATTAGTTTGGGGAAATGGAATCGGTTGGACTACTGGTTTGAATTTAAGTGTATTAAGTTGGATTTCCTACTTTTAAAATACAATCCAGATTTCTGCTCTATAATTCCTAAAAAGCTGGTTGGGGATGAATGTAATTCTGAGTATACCAGACCCATTAAATCCTGGAATTGTTACCCTTACTGAGATGAAAACAAATCAAATTCTGCTTTGGCTGTACATTAAACACCCTTCTGCTTGATTGTTAATTGATGCTCATAATCAGCATTATGACTCATAATGGGAAGGTCACAGAGATGAAATCATGGACCACCACTATTTCAATATTAAAGTGTCTTGTGAGAAAGTACATTTTGCCAGTTGTGCTTAGCCTGAAAGCATTGCCCAAGTCTCTGCATTTGAACACTTGGTCTCTAGTAGGAGGTGTTGTTTTGGGGGTGCAGGCTTGGTGGATGAAGAATGTGACTGGGGATAGGTTTTGGATTTAAAAGCAATGGCCTTCTTGTGTGTTTCCTCCGTTTCCTGAATTGTTTTTATCTAAGGGTAATTAAAGATGTGATCTCTCTGTTTCTTGTTCCTGTTACAGTAACTGCCCCCTGCTGCCATGCCTCCTGGGCCCAGTGGATTCTCATTCTTCTGGAGTCTTAAGCCAAACTAAACCCTTCTAAGTGGTGAGAAAGGTGATTAGGATATGTATGTCAATTGGCTAGAAATGTTGAAAACATCATCTTGTCCATCAATATTTCTGAACGATAAATGTGCCCACTATGAGACCTATTGAACTACAATACCATGTACTTAATTTCTTTCTAACAGCCCAAATGCTTTTGTGTAAGTATCTAGCAGTTCGTTAGGTAAACCAATTTTAGACATTTCAGTCTCCTCCTGTGCACACGAGAAAAGTTGACTTACACAGTGGACTTGTTTGGATCATTGGCTCTCAATTGGGGATTGCTTTTAGTACTCAGATGACACTAGGCAATGTTTGTCATGTTGATTGTCACATGTACAAAAGACAAATCACCACTAGCACAGGATATAGACAAGCAAACCCAGGAGACATGTTTCAATACATAAATGTTAAAGACAAGCCCATAGCAATAAGATATGTTACTCAACATATCAGTGATGAAGTGCTGTAAGTGGAGGATTATGAGAGAGATGAATATAAATGAACTGTCCACTAAGAAAGCACATACATACATATGCACACAGAGAGAGAGACAGAGAGAGGAGAGAAAGAGAGAGAGAAAGAGAGAGAGAGAGAGAGAGAGAGAGAGAGAGAGAGAGAGAGAGAGAGAGAGAGAAGAGAGAAAGAACAAGTAAATCTTACATATGGAGACAAAATTGTTTCATGGATCAAAACAGAGAGAGACACAAAAAATGTAATCAGATTTGAAACATCCAACGGAAGGTTAGAGAGAAGAGACTGATAACTCATGCACCTGTGTTTCTAACATAAAGATCAAGCCTTAATGAAATTAATGCAGTTATATTTTCCCATTGTGCTGACATATTCAGTGTTGAATGCATAACAACATGAACTCCATTGGTTTCTTGAAGACTGTATTCCGATGAGTCAGCTGTCGCTAACTGAGAACCGAAACATAGGGAAGCGAAGTCGGAACTAGGACAAGGAAGGAACAGGAAGGTAAGTTTTCTAATGGCATTATATAAACATGAACCAAATACAAGTTTTGTCTTAAATTCATGGGACAAGAGAAAGATGTTTGAAATAGTTATCCAAGATATGCATTTCACTAAATTGAAAGCATTTAAATGTTTCAAGTGGTAAGGGAAGTAGACAATGTATTAAGTTGAAAATAAAAAAAGACAGTAAATAAGAATTTTACATATTGGAGAGATTGTTCAGTAAAGATTATCGTGGACCCTGAAAGGCCAGCTCTCACAATCAACTGCAGGCTAATAAAAGGAATGCCTCAGAGTTGTGAGAGATAAGATAGGTTTTTATCTAAGGGCAATTAAGAATAAGCCCCTATCGAACATACTGGTTAAATAAACTTGCAAGCTTTCTGATGGTAGCTCTCTTTTACTTCAACTGAAAAATTGTCTCTGACTCTTTAGGCTCCACACAGTTGAAAATCTCCACATTGTTACATTCTGCACATACATTTAAATATCCTTCATTGTAAAATATAGCCATTCATTTGTGTGTATATATATATATATATTCTGCATGTCTACACATATTACATACATACATATTACTCTTCTACATTTTTTATGTTGCTGTTCTTTTGCCTCCACAGTTATAATTCTCCTCAACGCCATAGCTATACATCTCCCATAGAGATCTCTCACCATAAATTTACACTGTTCTTATGTATTCTCATACAGCTCTTTGCAAAGTTTCTCCACATAACAGTAGCTCTTTTTCACAGCTTCATCTCTCGCACACTCACTTACACAGATAGGCTTCTTCTACATCATTTCTTCAATTTTTGCTCACTCACTCTGTCTTCCATTCATTTTCCTACATATCGCACACCCCCTCTTTACGCGTCTTCTTCGCCTCTCAGCACACACAGACTTCACTCACGTTCACTAGAGCTTCACCCCTACATGGCTGCTGTTTCTTCTTAGCAAACTCTGGACAATTATATGTAGATTTTTAGGGCCTAACCCATTTTCATAACACATGAAGCCATCGAGTTTTTTCTCCAGATAGTAAAATCACAAAGACCAGCCAGTGTCTACGGTTAGCCTAGCACATAACTTGTTCTCAGCAAAAGACATTGAAATTCAGAACTTAACAATAACAGATGAAGGTGGAACCTTGAGCAGTCAGGGTACACATAGAAAGTTGACTATTGAGGTGGGGGTTATGTCTCAAAGCAGCCTAGCATTGATTTAACAATAAACAATACCTGAAAATTAGTCTTTGTGTATTTTCATCAGGGGAAGTTTAGTCTGTTTAATTTTGTTCTAAAGTCTAAAATTAGTTATCTTTAAGACAGAAAATCCTGTTACTTTTCTGTGTCGGTAAAGAGAACTATTCTGGTATTATGTCTATACACCAGAATTATATAGCTTAAACAGAAATCAACTTCCTAACCATCCACAGCTGTAAAGGTATCCAAAGACATAAAACACACTAGCAATGGGATGCAGAAAGAACCCCACAGCTGTTTTATTAGGGAGGCATGGCAGTGGCAGCTGAGAAAATCACAGTTAGAAAACAAGCAGTCGTTATCAGTAAGTGACCCCAGGGCTTTTCCTGGTGAGGCACCAGTCATGGAATATATGTATGGTTGGGCATGTCACCTGCTTTATACTTCCATAGCCCTTGGCAACTTTTTCTACTTTTTTAAAATGAAAAATAAGTAAATCTCTTAGTTCAGCAAGGATTGTGAATAATTGAAAGTCTGAAAGGGACTGAAACAACATTCAATGATCTATTCTATTAATAGTTAATATTAATAGTCAACACTCTATATTTATGACTGATAATCTGTATTTGTAATCATGAATCAATAACCTATAGTGATGGTAAGATGCGAACCAATATAAACACTTTGTAGGTATAGATCCCAGAATATCTCAGACCCATAATAGGGCAGAGGGGTAACATAAAGATCTATAATAGTTAATATAACATGATTTTTTTGAGTGTGTCCAAATATCTTGATTATGAGTTACCATAAAATAATAGTTTTTATTTTATCTATTAACATTTGATCATATTTTTAAGTCGTCAATAGCAGTGAAATATATATAGATAAAGAATTTATATCAATAGTAGTGTGCATTTGCTGAACTAAGGCTTGACTGAAGCTGACAAGTATCTTTAAACTTTCAGTCAAAACAACTAATAAATCATTTTGCTAAGAAAGGACAGTAGAAATATGTCTCTGTAGTAAGAGGTTTCTGGCCCGGACTTTTGGGCCTAGCCTCAAGGTTTAGGCCCACAGACCCACAGACCCATAGAGACACACAGATGCTTACAATAGTTTTAGGCTGATCGGCCTAAGGCCCAGGCATACAACTTGCTAACTCTTTACCCTTAATCTAACCCATGATTCTTATCCTGTTCAGCTATGCGGCTCGGTTCCTTTTCTCAGAGAAACATAGTTGGCCTCTGCATCTTCTGGCTTCTCTCTGGCCTTCTGCTCTGTTCTGTCTGTTCTTTGAGTCTTCTAAGTCTCGTAGCCCTGCCCACATTTCCTGTCTGCCTTTGGCCAATCAGTGCTTTTTATTAAACTCATAGGTGGGGACAATTATTTACAATGGAACAACATGATCCCTCTACATGCCTCCTTTATTGCAAACTAATTGTCAGAAGTACATATGGAGATTTTGTGGTAAAATATACAAAATAGGATTATGGGCAAAATTTATTTATTATGTGTGCCTGAAGGCCAAAGAGGGCATCGGATCTCATTATAGATGGTTGTGAGCCACCATGTGGTTGCTGGAAATCAAATTCAGAACCTCTAGAAGAGCAGCCAGTGCTCTTAATCTCTGAGCCATCTCTCAAGCCTGGGCAGAATTTATATAATCAATAATAGAACATTTTTAAGAGCAGTCCCTCCTCTAGGCTAAAGAGTTTAGTATAGAAAGAAAGGTAAGTGATGTGGTAATAAATTTCTGTATGCTGTGAATATCATTCTTTAACTAAAGGAGCTGTTTTGGCCCATGACAGGCACCATAGAAGAAGTAGGTAGGGAATTAGAATAGGTAGGAAATGAAGGGTGGAGTTAGAGCCAGACCGAGCCAGATGCCCAATGAAGAAACATGTAAGGAACACAGGTGAGCCACTGGCCACGTGGCAGATTAATGGAAATGGGTTGAGTTAAGATGAACGAGATAGCTAGCAATGTGCCTGAGCTATACACCAAACAGCATGAAGTTAATATAGCCATCTGAAATCATTTTGGGGGGCCTAAGTAGCACCAGGCACCTAAGGGGTCTGGCACTGCAGGTCTATGGGTTTGGACCTCTGGCTGCCTGGGGCCAAGAAAGCTTATTGTAACAGGTAAGTGACAAAGAGGTATAGAAATTGATCATGATTGCTTCCTGTTAATATGGGGTCAAATATGAGGGTCCTGACTGTTGGAATGCTCAAGCACACAAACATATACATTGCCTAAATAAGTAAATAATTTTCACAAAAATGTGAGGTAAATGAGAAAGATAATTTCAGGTGAACACATGGAGAAAATGTTTAACGTGAATGACCGTAATAAGCAGGATACTGAGTAGGTTGATGATATATAGTAACTAGAATAGTGGTTGGATGTGGTAGGAGGTTTTTGTACTGGACTTTCAGGCTTAGCCTCAAGGTTTAGGCTCTCAGACTCACAGACCCATAGAGACACATAGATGCTTTCAATACTTTTAGGCTGACTGCCCTAAGGCCCAGGCATATAACTTGCTAACTCTGTACCCTTCATCTAATCCATGACTCTTATCCTGTTCAGCCATGGGGCTCGGTAGCTTTTCTCACAGTAGCATAGTTGTCCTCTGCTTCTTCTGGCATTCTGTCCTGTGCTTCCTGTTCTCAGAGTTTTCTTAGTCTGACAGCCCCGCCCACACTTCCTGCCTGCCTTTGGCCAATCAGAAGTTGTTATTAAACCAGTGGGTGGGACAATTATTTACAATGTAACAACATAATTTCTCACATATCCCCCTTTCCCTTTTAAAACAAAAAGAACTCCAAATCTAATATTCTTTCCCCCCTTTATCTATAACAACTTATAAACTACACTGTAAATAAACACAAACATCCATAATCCATGTTTTGGGAATGTGGGCGTTGTTCTCTAGGCTACTTCCTGCTGAATGGGGGCATTGGCAATCCCATGGGAATCCAAAGTAAAATTTAGGATTATGCACAATTCTTTAGTTAAGTAGTCTGTAAGGCTGGGTCATCTCAGCCAGTCTCCTTAAAGTTTATCTGGATACAGAGCTAGGGAAACTTCAACAGAGGTGCTCTGAAATGCTGAATCACCTGGTTCATCCATTTTCATTGGAGATTTTTCAGGGGCTCTTCCTCTATCAAACTTTATGTTCTTTATTCAGGAATAAATCCACAGCCTCTAATTTTCTATGGAAATAAAAAGAAAACCTCTTCTCCAAAGTAGCAATTTGGATTTCAATTTTAAAATAAACTCATTTACAAAACATGTAGGTTGGATAATCCAATAGCATTTATAGTCAACTGTCCTTTAACAGCTTTTACTATTTCATTTTCAGTCAAGAAGTTTACAGATAAGACAATAACATACAGTTTCCAGACAATCTTTGTATTTTCCATCTTCACGTGGCTTATTTTTTATTTTTTTATTTGTCTACTTTATTTCTTTTTTAAGGGCTTTCTATGTAGGGGTATTGTGTTGTTTCATGGTAAATAACTGTCCCACCCACTGGTTTAATAAAAAGAGCTGATTGGCCAAAGTCAGGCAGGAAGTGTAGGCGGGGCTACCAGACTAAGAAAATCTCTGAGAGCAGACTGCCAGGCAGAGCACCAGAGAGAAGCCAGAGGAAGCCGAGGTCAACTATGCTGCTCTAAAGAAAGGTACTGAGCCGCATGGCTGAACAAGAGACATGGGTTAAATGAAGGGTAGAGAGCAGAATGCCAGAAGAGCACCAGAGAGACCACTAGAGAGAAGCTGCAAGATCCAGAGGACAACCATGCAGCTTTAAAGAAAGGTACAGAGCCACATGGCTGAACAAGAGACATGGGATAGCTTAAGGGTAGAGAGTTAGCAAGTGATATGCCTGAGCCTTTGGCCGATTCAGCCTAAAACTATTGGGAGCATCTGTGTGTCTCTGTGGGACTGTGGGACTGCGGGTCTGTGGACCTAAACTTTGAGGTTAGGCCCGAAAGTCTGGGCCAGAAACCTCATACTACATTTCTATACCTTTTCTTTTCTTTCTCTATGTCTATGTATATATATTTTCAGCACACTCTAAACCACTTAGGCTTTTAAAAAAAAAAAAAAAAAACCCAAAAACCAAAACTGTCTTTACTGTATATTTATTTCTTAACCTTTTCTGTCTCTGACCACACCTTTGCTTGGCTAAGGTGATTGCCTCCACCCAGATCCTTCTATTTCTTTCAGTTTCTAAATACACCTTTAATTTGCCAGGATTCAAGGTTGGTAGGATGGGTGGATGGCTCCACCCAGCTCCTAGTCTAATTTCATATAATTTATCATTTTAGCCCAGATACTCTGGGAATTTCAGGGTCCATATAATCACTAAGTAAAGCTTTGCCATCTGCTGTTCATTAACTCCATTTAAATATTAGGCAGCAGGACCTCTTAAAAAACTCACAAGTGTTTTGCGTCTATGGCTGAATCAGGAAGCTTCTCTTAAAGCCAAGCCTCATTTTGCCTCCGGCAAACAGAGCTTATCCAAGAAAATATCACCACTAAGAAGTCATCTTTGACTCTATTCTCTTTTTGTCCTTATGAACAGAAACCTTAAATAAATCATTTACGACTTTTTGCTTTATATTGAGGGTCCTCTGAGACTTCAGGAACCAGCCATTTTATACCTTAAGCTGCACTCCAAAAGCCCACCATTGTAGCTCAAGTCCATGTGCCTCACCAGAGCATCTCTGTACCACGGCTCATGTTGGAGACACAATTCAGAGGCTGCTTTGGCTCTAGACCATTTTTTAAGCTATCTATGGCTTTATGTGGTTGTATATCAAGTATATGACCCACGTTGGGCTACCATTTGTAGTAGGTGGTTTCTGGCCTTGACTTTCGGGCCTAACCTCAAGGTTTAGACCCCCAGACCCCCAGACACACAGATGTTTACAATAGTTTTAGGCTCATCGGCCTAAGGCCCAGGCATATAGCTTGCTAGCTCTCTACCCTTCACCTAACCCATGACTCCTATCCTGTTCAGCCATGTGGTGTAGTACGAGGTTTCTGGCCCTGACTTTTGGGCCTTGCCTCAAGGTTTAGGCCCACAGACCAGCAGACCAGTAGACCCACAGTCCCACAGAGACACACAGATGCTTTCAATAGTTTTAGGCTGGTCAGCCTCAGGCCCAGGCATATAACTTGCTAGCTCTTGCTCTTAATCTAACCCATGGTTTTTAACCTGTTCAGCCATGCATGCAGCTCGGTACCTTTTCTTAGAGCAGCATAGTTGTCCTCTGCTTCTTCTGGCTTCTCTCTGGCATTCTGCTCTGTGCTTTCTGTTCTCAGAGTTTTTAGTCTGGTAGCCCCCCCACACACTTCCTGCCTGCCTTTGGCCAATCAGTGCTTTTTATTAAACCAGTGGGTGGGACAATTATTTACCATGAAACAACACAATACCACTACAATGTGGCTCAGTACCTTTTCTTAGAGCAGCATGGTTAGCCTCTGCTTCTTCCAGCTTCTCTCTGGCATTCTGCCCTGTGCTTCCTGTTTTCAGAGTTTCTTAATCTGATAGCCCCACCCAACACTTCCTGCCTGCCTTTGGCAATCGATATTTTGTTAAACCAGAAGACACAAAAAATTATTTACAATCTAAACACATAATTTCACTACACTCTGGGTTACGACAAGAGTGTAGTGAAATTATGTTGTTAGATTGTAAATAATTTTTGTGTCTTCTGGTTTAACAAAAATATCGATTGACCAAAGGCAGACAGGAAGTGTGAGTGGGCCTACTAGACTAATGAAACTCTTGGAATAGTAAGAACAGAGCAGAAATGCCACAGAGACTCCAGAATTGACAGACAAGCCAGAAGATGCAGAGGACAACTATGCTGTTCTGAGTAAAGGTACCAAGTCACATGACTGGAAGTCTGGTCACAGAAGCTAGGCTGGAAAGTCCAGGCCAAAAACATAATACTACACAGGAGTATAGTTTTACCCTAAGTAATTTTTACAATTACCTTTTAAGACATGAACAACATATTTGCAAATAATTTTGATTAAAAAATTATAAATTATAATGTCATTATCCTGGCACTATCTTTAGTATTCACAGTATCTGTTGCACATTACTGTTTATTTTATATTTATAATTCATATTATGATTCCTATAGAGAGATTTTTCTCTGGTTGTTAAAAAGTATACAAATGTCATTGGGGAACTTGAGTAATTGATTCTCAGATAGTAATTTCTACTATTAAACTTCTAAAGACACACTAGGGCCTCAGCCACAGTGAGAATGAAGGGTGTAAGATGGGGGCAGGTATTGTCATTAATCACACACTTCTTCAAATTCACGTACCTAATGCTATAGGAAGTTCTGGGAGTATTGTCAGCATCTACCTACATGGATGGAATCAAGAAAGCACAGAAACTATAGGAAGCAAGAAATATGGCTCCTAGGACTACTATTCTTTCTTCCAAAGTAGATCTAGTATTTTTCCATCCACTACTTAGTTCAATGTCATGAATCACTATTGAAATTCGAATTTAACTCTTTGGTATGAACTGTTCATTTAGTCTCTACCTGGACCCTAAAGACATAACTTACAGACCACAATCTTTGGCTGTTGAACCAAATTTACTGATTCTCTTCTACTAAGTACTATGCAAACACAACTGTGAATTTTCTGATAATAGAATTTAGTTGATATGTCTGGATTAATGCCAACTCTTTTCACTCTAATGATAAAGGTATTTTAATTGGTCAGACTTGAATATTATAAACTCTACACGTACTTAAAACCATCATCTTACACCTTTTATCTTTCAGTTAATTTAGCTCTATGTTCTATGTTTATATTTTTAACTTTAGGATCCCAGAAATGTCTTCCTGTATTACTTCTAGTATTAGGTGCTTATCTACCTCAATAGTTGGGTGTATAAACCAGTGCTACTAAAATCATGATGTACATGGGAAAAGGAATATTGTATAATTTCTTACTGTTACAGCACTACAAATCTTCAATTGATTTAAAAAACCATCAATGTGTGCCAGGGCTAATGATTATAGCCCAGTGGTATTGTGTTAGCCTCATATTAACTAATTTAATCTTCTGCACTGCCAAAGAGCAAGATGTATTTAAGAAATATAAAGTATATCACTATGATATTGACTGGTTTGTAACTATAAGCTTGTATTTTCCCATCTTGCTCACTGACATAATTCATTGAAAAATAGTTATTATTTGTCTAATAAGATGCCAAATCCCAAATGTAGACCACTATCCTCAAATATTTTTTTCAAATGCTGTCTCTTTGAGTAGCAGTTTTTATCTCTTTCTGAATTTTGTCAAAGTCAGTATAAGTGATTATTCTTTATTGTCATCTGAACATGAGACTTGTTACCAAATTAAAATTTCAAACAAGAGGAAAACATGAATCATTGCCTTGGGCATGCCTCAGGCTTGGCTCTCTGTTTTTTATTTAGGTAAAGAAGATACCATGTATCCTTGTATATATTTGACCAATTTTATAGTTTGATAATAAATAAACATTAGTGAATAGTCCTTAATAACTAAACGTGAGCATCTATCTTCTATTAAATAAAATATGAAAACCAGCTTTTACTTGAGAGTATTTTAAATGTAGACAATTCATACTATGAAATTCGTGAACATTTTTTTTCTCCTTTGGAGAGAATTCTCGAAGTTTGTGTGTTTTAAGAACTATTTAAAGAAAAAAAAATTCAGAATCTGCAAAATTTGCACTTGAGTTCTAGATCTCTATATAATAGGTACATTTTTTAAAAAACAAATTAAACCAACTTTGAAGTTTTTGAAAATTCTAATCACATAGTTAAGTCAAAATAGAAAACAAAATAATAATAAAATGCAAGACCTACACTATAAAAAATGAGTAATCTGTGTGGGATTCCTTGAAATTCCTTTGGTTTGTTGATTTTTTTTCTTTTTTCCCCTAGCATGTCTTCATACACTTTCTCTCAATTATGCTAACTCCAAGGTATCCTTTTTGAAGAAAACACTTTGGCTGCTCATACTTGACTGCAGAATTATTAATCCTCTTATAGATTAAAGATTGTCAGAAATTAAGACCTTATATCAGTTTTTTATTTCTTAAAATCATGTGATAGGTAATTTTCAAAAGAAGGTTACACTTCATTTGGTGAATTTTAAATATTCAATCTGATGGAATGGAGCACAAGGCCATGGGAGAGATTAAGATATGCATAACATTATTAGAACAAAGATCAAATAATGGTATCAGTGAATACATTCTGTGTGTGTGTGAATGTGTGTCTGCATGTGTGTAGTGTCTACATGTGAGCATTATAGAAGTATATGCATTTGAGTATGTGTATATATGTATGAGTGTGTGTGTGCTTCACTGAGTGTGTGTGTGCATGTGATGATTTGTAGAGTTAGTTCAACAGCTATGAATACTTGTTATCCTCTTGTAGTACTCAAGTTTGTTTCCTAGCTCCCATGTCAGGCATCTCACCACCACCTTTTTGCACCTCTGTGGTAGCTCTCACACATATGACACATGTTCACAGAGAACATTTAAATATAGATAAATATTTTTAAAAGGAAGAATAAAGTTTATTGACTGACTCTGAAATGAAAACAAAGGGAAGAAATTAGCCATCTGTAAGTAAGAAAAAATTTTCATACTGGAAACTAATCATGCTGAATGTTAGATTTCAGACTTCTACCCTAGACTTATGAAAAGATAAATTGCAACAGATTTTAAGCCTAGTATTTTATATTATATTCTGAACAAATGAAGAGAAATAAAATATATTTGTAGTTTATATCTTAAGTAAGAAATTTCAGAACACTAAAAATGGGATCTGCCATGTAAGTTGAGCATCACTGAAACTCAGTCATCCTGACAGGCTAGTCTAAATTAAATTATAATTTTGGTACAGGTGTGATTTATAGTTTTACATTAAAAGTAAACAAGATGAAATAAATAATATTTAGACACCATGCAGACACACATATAACCCATTAATCATTCCTACAGTTTGTTAGTTATTATATTTTATTTAGTTTGTCTTATCTACTTGGTAAGGGTATTACTCCTTCTATTTAATGTCAAGGATATATTGAGAAGAAGATATGTGAGTTATTGGTGATATTAACTACCAATATTATAATATAATCATAAATGCTTTTTAACTACACAAGTAAGACATGTAGTATTATTTTATGTAAATGTATGCATGTCTTACATGTATTTAAAAACCTGTTCTTGAATGTAGATGACATATTCATTCAGTAGAACGCTTTCCTGGTAAAACAGTGAAAGAATATAGAAAAATAGAACCTGATCAAAAGAAATGTAACTCATGAGATAGGTATCAATATGAATATATAAAAAAAACTCCATGGTTTTTAATTCTTTAAGCACATTGATCTGAAATTTCTTATGAATAGTTAGGATTCAATGGAGGAGTTTATCAGAATAACCATATTGTTCAGAATAACAAAATAGTTGGGTGGTTGAGGGCTATGGAACACCATGAGCTTAGTTACTAAAGCAGTGAGATCATTATGGTCCAACATTTCAGAAATAAGTGTAGTATGAGGTTTCTGGCCCAGACTTTCGGGCCTAACCTCAAGGTTTAAGACCCACAGACTCGCAGAGACACACAGATGCTTTCAATAGTTTTAGGCTGATCGGCCTAAGGTCCAGGCATATAACTTGCTAACTCTTTACCCTTCATCTAACCCATGATTCTTCCTGTTCAGCCATGCAGCTTGGTACCTTTTCTTAGAGCAGCATAGTTGTCCTCTGCTTCTTCCAGCTTCTCTCTGGCATTTTCTCTGGCATTCTGCTCTTTGCTTCCTGTTCTCAGAATTTTTAGTCTGGTAGCCCCACCCATACTTCCTGCCTGCCTTTGGCCAATCAGAACTTTTTATTAAACCAGTGGGTGGGACAATTATTTACCATGAAACAACACAATCCCCTACAAATAAGTACCCAAGATGTAAAAAAAAGCTGTGAGGAGCATATTATTAGAGGAAGTCTGTATCCTTAGTAAACAGTAGAGAAGGACTGATCTTTTCTTAGAGGCATCTGATAATTAATAACAAAGGCTGAGGTGCTGAGAAATGTCAACAACCATTATGGAACTGTTACAATCATGTAGAAACAAAATTCATGTCTTAGAACATCCTAAGACAGACACGGTTGACAGATAACACCAGGGATTTTAGCTTATATAACCTGGGTCAATCTACATCCACAAACATCCACATACACATTTCAAAACTGAGTGAAAGTGGTCTCTCAACTGAGATTCAACTACCTTCTAGATGCACCATTCAATAATTAGATTAAGTTCTAATAAAACCTTTCTTAATCTATGGTATAGTGTGCCATATAGGAGTTCAAATTAGTTTGACTTCCATTGACAATATGCAGTATTGACTAAAATGACTATATAAAAGCAAGCATGCCAGAGATAAAGTTAAGAGATTTTAAAAAATGGAAGGAACAATAAAGTTTTTATCACATGATAGGATCCATCTTAAGCAGGCAAAATAATTTTCCAAAAATAACAAAATAACTAAGGTTAGAAATTGATTTGAGAAAATTTGTTTCAGATGAAAGAAAGATCATAAAACTCATGAAACGAGAGACCAGCAAAATCCACAATAATAACAACAATCAGAAACATGGAAGCTAATAGGAGACAAAGGAAAGGTACTTAATTGGGGGTTATTGTAGAAGAATCTGCGAATCACAAATTTATAAAATCACAAATCTTGTTAAAAAAGTAAACTATGCAGTAGAAGTTATTATTGAAATGATAATTGTCAGAAAGTTTGTAAATGGCATAAACCCATTAATTCACAAAGTTTGATGACATCTATGAATTATAACTAGAGGCACATATCATCTCTAGATACATAATAAGGTTGGTAGTCATCATACACTTAAAAAGGAAAACAAGTGAAAACAAAATTACTTCTTTCAAATGAGGCTAATATTTAAAAGCAAATCATTAATTCATCAATCAGATGGTCTCTCAGCAAACATGCTGGAAGACAAAATAAATGGCATTATCAACAAAAAAGAAGTACCACACTTTATTTATTCCACTTTAAAAAATGATAAGAAAAAAGTGTGCACTGGGTAAATTACAATGGTATTCTCAGCACAAGACATGTATTTCATATTTCAAAGTGGCTGCTGATTGGTCAGTTTGTTTGATGACTAGTATGCAGTGAACATAAGGGAAGAACATGTTAGTTAAAGTAACATAATAGCTTGTTTGGCCACTATAGGAATGATGTGTATAATTTCTGGAGTTTCATATATCTTTATTTTTAAAGAATAAGGGGAAAATATATTATAATGAATAATATATGGGTTTATGTAAAATCTGAAATGCTTCGAACAAACCCAACACTATAATTATTTTTCACCTTTATTCATAAGAAAGCACATGCTTCTGCAGTCTTCTAAAACAAATGTTTTATGGTATGACATTCCTAAAGCATTAGTTTTGTAAACTAGAATTTTTTTCTCTTAAAAATAATAAATTTTGGTTTATTCAAATATACATCTAAGCATATTAAAGTATTCAGAATAAATCAAAATATTACTTTTAACTTCTATTTTTTTCCTTAACAATGTGGTTGATTTTGGGCTAATTATGTGAAGATGATGTGATGATCTACATAATAATGCAACTCAGAAAATATAGAAGAGGGTTAGTAATGAGGAGGATAATTCCTTGCAAGTGCTTAGTTCATAAAATGTTTTCAAATCCTTGTAATGTCTCCTCATTCTTAGTTTTGGCAGCTGTTAGCCTGGAGATAATTTTTAAAATATAGGATAAAAAGACAGACATTCATAGTTATCTGATTTGAGACTTGAGAAGTAGCAAGAAGGGGATTAAAAGATTGTAAAATTTGTTCATACATTTTCTTCGTATATGTGTATATCTTTACACACATGCTTACATATATGCAGAATGTAGTGTAATGACTCCTGTCAACATCATAGACTCTAAAGTTTTATGCCTTACATATTTTAATATTTATGGGCAATCTTTGCAGAAAACTAACACTAGGAACTTATAAAATTGGCAACATGTGAGAAATTTAATGTTGCTAGAAACATTTAACGACTCCAGCACCTAGACCTTAGAAGCAAAACACAGAAAAATGACAGAATATACAGGTAGTGTTAAAATGAAATGTCCTGTATTCTACATAAAATTTAAAACATGTATTTAATATAATTAAAATATCTTTCTCATTATTATGACAAATCTTATTCTAGGTTACTATCAGTGTAGTAGAAATATAATAAGTTTGTGTAGTACAATTTCAAAATTTGTGAAATTCAAATTGCTATTGTTTTATCAGAAGAGTCTTTGCATAATTTAATAATTTTTATAAAAATTATGCTATAGCTCAAAAATTAAAAAAAAACATAACTAAAGAAAACAAGTTTCTAGATTATAAAGGAATAAAATGTGTCCCAATTTCATAGTATCTTACTGATCTAATATGCACTGATAATAACATTGCTTATAAAACTAACAAACCAGAAGCATTTATTATTCCTATCACTGCATCCATAAAAGAAGCAATTGCATTTTTGGACATTAATATACATACTTTTTTATTTCAATATTGCTCATAATAGAAAAAAATAATACCACCACTTAGATATTACATAAAAAGTTGAAATAAATTTAAGAGCAATGGAAATCATATATTTATTAAAGCCTGGGTGGAAGGCTCCACAACACTAATTCTTGAATTTTGTATTCTAGCACAACCTACAGCATGTGTACCATGACAAATAACATAGTGACTTTCTAATTGCCTGGACTCCCTGAATTTTCCCACAGTTTTCTGTTGTTTCTGTTCAGCTGAATCAGTGTAACACTTTCTTTTGCAGCATGGTGCCATGCAACACCATCTTCTCCAGGGAGAGATGTTGAAGACACCTGAGCTTTGTATAGGGTGGGTTTGCATGGTTCATGAGTTTGCCTCAAAGAATCTTTCCCATAGTTCATATGTGAAATAAACAGTATTTCTCTAATGACAGCGTTCTCTTCACAAACCATGACTTTCTTGGACCCATCTTTATGCAGGTCTTTCTAAATAAGATGCACATTTAATTTGGGCTCCAAATTCTGTTTATAAACCTGCCTAAAACAGATTCCAAACACCATGTCATAGGCTAAAGTTTGAACTGCTTAGAAATGTAGTTTCCCAGGTAAATCATGTTAGTATTAACTTCTCATATAATAATGGAACATGGACACAGGACAAATTCTATTTTGGCATATAACATGTCTGACCTATAGTCTAATTTATAATACGGTCATTGTATCCATTTGAAATTTCTTAAGGATGCAATTTATGTTTTGAATATAATATACCTCATTCTAAAATAGCAATGTGAGAGCATTATCAAAGGACTGGAACAAAGAAGATTTGAAACCATCAGAACACAAATTAAATATATAGTCTATGTCTGGTACTAAGTAAATAGGTCTGATGTGAGCTCCAACACACTTGAGCTGACCTGCTCAAAATCTCTCTACTTTACAGCTTAAGAAGGTGGTGCCAAGGGAACCTACTACAGTTTTTAAAGCCCTTACACATAGGAATTTATTAAGTACTTCTCAAGAAAACTTTAAGAGTTTTCTTTCCAGTATTCATGATGTCACTCAGCCTATGTTCTATATGCAAATACTAACCCAATTAAAATGTTTGCATAAACACATACAGAGATAGGCAGATGCATATACTCATGAAATTCACAGATATTAACATTTTGAAAAATCTAAAATAAACCAGGATTAATAAATATTTGGAAATTATTCAGATGATTATGCTATCCTCTTAAAAAGTGGTAGTTAGACAAGGCTTGATAATTAATATCCAACTACCTACACAGACTCTTATTAGCTGAGTTTACAATCTGCAAGTTTGTCTGCAACACCATCACAAAAGAAGACAAATAACTCCAGCAATGACTCCTTTGTGATGCTCCTTTGGTGCAGAGGATTGGTGAAAGCACTCATGCTTCATTGTTACTTCTAGAGACTAGGAAAAATCAACATTAAAATGTCCCAAAATAATATATTTCAATGTCATAACAACAAAATAACTCCTACAACATATACCACTTTGTGTTTTACTCATTGGATTAGCTTAATAAATGTGTCCTTACCTTGTAGGTTTTATCATATTATTAAGACACGTATGGTCATGAAAAATTATTATTCTTAAAGCAAGCAAGAAAAGTATTGCTCATAGAGTGAAAATGTGCCTTTAAGATAAAGTTTAAAAATCAGAGACATCTTGACACATCATTATTTAATTCTGGTGTCACAGCAGTAGGCTCACAAACACTAGACCAACTACCCATCATTGTTTCATTACTTGTGAATATTATTTCCGTGTGTTGAATATTATAAGCTTTGAAATAAAACTTTGGTGATGCAACTAAAATTAGTATTTCTCTGAGAGAAAGTAGAAGTGGATAAAGACAACTCCAATGTGTTATAAAACACTTTAAGCCCTCGAAAATAATTTACAGTGAGGAATATCATAAAAATCAGTGCTGATCATCGTCATAGTCTGCTGACCACCAACATTCCTTGATAGTGTCTGACTTCATAAATTGCACATGATGTGATCTTTCCTAAATTCCTTAATCTGTCCTAGAAGCTAGAGTGAAAGTCAACCAAAGATAATAGTTCCTAAATCTTGCAAATTTGAAATATAAACTAAAAAAATCAAAGCATTTTTTGTAGGAGTAGTTAATTAGGTGCTTTGAGATACAGAGTTTATCCTAAATTGTCCAAGTTTGCAGTAAGTATTCTCATTAGAAAAAGACAAAGAAAGATCATTCTAGACAGGAGATAAGGTAAAGACATTTGGAGGAGGACAACTTTGGGGATGTGGAAACACAAGTGGTGGAAGCTGCCAGAACAAAAGGCAAGGAGCAATATAAAACTTAGAACCTTGAAAGTAAGGCTCCACCTCAGGAGACTCCTGAATTTGTCCCCACGACACTGATTTTTATGATCTCAACCCCAGAACTGTAAAACAATGAATCTCAAGTTCTTTAAACACATTGCTTTAGGGTTAATTGTTGCAGCTGCTGAAAGACACTATTACACTTGCTTTTATTTGATTTATTAAGATGTATAACTAATGTAAAATAATATTTTTTGTAGAATTGTTGGAATTAAGAAGATAGCAAAAATGATACACAGTATAGTAACCCATACTTAACAAGAATGTTAAAAATATTAGTAGTCCATTTTCTTTTTTGTCTATATTTATCTCAATCTAACATCTGTACCTTTATCTCCACCTATATCTACTCTATATTTAAATATGGCTATGCCAACAGCTACAAGTATGCCTGTACTCTTTTACACAGATTCCAGTAATTATTACTCCTTTTATTCAAGATGCATAAAGACTTTATTTAGGTGGCATTTAGCAAGTTTAGAAAATGGCTAGAGTCCAAAATTTATGCTATTCAAAACATTTTTCCACTAAATATTATGAGTAGTGCTATAAATAAATAATTTGATAATAATTTGCATGCATGTCTTCTAATAAAAGAAAACTTTTCCTACTTTGTCATAGGGATATTGAGGAAAAGCTTATGAGAAGGAGCTGTTGACATTACTGAGAATTTTGCAATGATAACTAATGATGTTAGAAAACTTGTGCTGAGTTAATTGACTATCTTTTCTTTAGGGACTTTACCAAATAAATATGCAGTATATTCAGATAAAGCCTGGGATGTTGTTAATAACTGAAGAAAAAAGGTAAAACAAATATTTTCTCATTCTATTACATAATGTATAGGAAGACTCAACTCTGCACTTTATAACTTTACCTTTATTCTTTTATGGATAATACAATTCATTTCCCTATATACTAAGATTGTGAGTTCACAATTATCATAATTGTCACAAAGTCATAGACACAGAACTTTCATTTATTCAAGTCTAGAAGGGTTATCAGCAGTGAGTTGGGACATAAAAATATATTGTTAAAGAAATCAATGAAAAACTGAGTGGTGTCTAAATCTGAGGATTGGTATCATTACTGAAACTGTTCGATATGGAAGATAAAGAGGCTGAATAGCTTTATTAAATATCTAGAGTCTGTGAAAGCTCAAATTCTACCCATGCTAACACAACTCTTCTAACAAGACTACACACTTCCTAATGCTTCTCAAGAATTTCTTCCAACTTGGGAACTAGTGTTGAAATACATGAGCCTATGGGGACACATTCTCACTCAAATAATAATAGATACTATATTGTATATTCCACTGCAAAACTGGATGTTTAAGAACTGTTAACTGAGGTCCTGTCTTAAAGGTGTACTCTAAAACTAAAAGAAAAGTAATCATAGCTAAATATGATCTAATCAATTTATATATTGGCCAGACTAAACATTTCTACAGGAAGAAATGCTGCAAAACAAGAGTGAATTTTTACAACTTTGTACAAACCCAGAAAATGTCTACACCAAAAAAATTGTGTTTGTTTTCTTTTTATTTAAAACAGTTTTTTCTCATATAATATAACCTGATTATGGCTTCCTCTCCAAATTTCTTCCACCTTCCTTTTCATATGGATCCACTCCATCTTTCTATCTCTTATTAGAAAGCAAACAGGCTTCTATGGTATAAATAAATTAAAATAAAGCAAAAACTAACACATCAAAGCTGGAAAGAACAAATAACAGCAAAAAGAGTCCAAGAGAAGGCAGAAGAAACAGACCCATAGGCTTCTGAACTCAGGAATCCCATAAAAATACTAGACTTGAAGCCATAATATATATTGAAAGATCATGTAGGGTAAGAAGAAAGAATAGGTAGATAGATAGATAGATAGATAGGTGGGTAGGTAGGTAGGTAGCCCTCATATGTTATGACCTTAGAGACTAGTAACCTCTAAAGATTGAGTTACCTTCCTTCTGGCTATCCATTTCTGTGCATACAGCCTATCCTTTAGAGGAGTTTGTTGTCCCATTTGAAACATCCATTTTGGAAAACTAAATTTTTATTTAAAAGTAGTTATCAATTGGAGATTTCTTTTGGATTAAGCATGAGAACATGTGTCCAGGTCTCCTTTTGCTCTAAAACCTCAAATGGTACAGACTTCTACAGACCCTGAGCATATTGCATCAGTCTCTATGAGTTTGCTTCTGCAGAATACATCTGTCTTCCTACACCTGCCTTAAATATCTTCTTTGCCCAGTTGTTTCACTTCTGGGTTCAATTCTGTGTCATATCCTAGAGTTAAGATTAAAAGTGTGAGCTACTACTATTTGGTAGTTAGGCCTTGAACTCACAGAAATACAGAAAATATCTGCCTCTGGAATTATGGGTTAGAGGCATAAATCACCCACCACTCCTGGTTTTTCCTGTGTTGAGATTAAAGGCATGAGTTGCCACTGTCTGGCTTGACTGTGGGTGGATCTGTTCTCTGATATTCTAGACTGGTTTTTATTGAATATAAAATACATCACAACATCCTGGGCTACTTTGATTCTTACACTTCTCTTGCCTTCCCATTTGTAGGCTTCCCTGAACCCTGAGAGCCTGGATTTAATGAAGTCATTCCATTTAGGGGTAAGTGTTCAAAGATCTCCCACTCTTTGCACAGTATAAGTTTGGGGTTTCTGTATTTGATCCTATCTGTTTCAGGAGGAAGCTTCTTTGTGAATGATGAAGCAAGACATTGATCTGTGATTTTAATGAAATATCATTGTGAGTCATTTTATTTCTACTTTAAAAAATAATGCTATTGCCTCCACCCTAGTTTCCTGGAGCTGTCTAGTTTCTGATTCTTGGTTGCAAAGCAGTTTTAAGTATGGATTTCATCTCATGAAGTGGTCCTCAGTCAAATCATATACTGTTGCCACCATTGTAGGCATTGATGTGGTTTTTCTTTCTTTATGCTATGAATTATCATTGATTAATAAAAAAACTGTTTTAGCCTATGGCAAGGCATCTTAGAAGCAGATGAGAAATCTGAGCAGAGAGAGACACTGTGAGCTACCACTAAGAAGGGAAGATGTAAAGAAATTCAGGTAAGCTATCAGCCACATGGCAAGACCCAGATTAATAGAAATGGATTAAGATGCAAGCGCTTGACAATCATATGCTTGAGCTATAGGCCAAACAGCAAGTAATTAATATAATCTTCTGTTTTTATTTGGGACTTTTGAACTACTGGTCAAGACCTCAGGACTAACAGCTTTAGTCAGGTCCAAACTTTGGGGCTGGTTTGGGCAAGAAACCATCTTACGACACCTTGAAGATCAAAGTATTTGTAGCTGGATTGGTGTTTTTGTTCCTCCTTTGATAGTTTCACACCACCTTCTTGTACCAAAGATGCTATTCTGCATGTGAAGGCTTTATGTAGGCACCAGCTTGAATTCTCTTTTATGAGTTATGTAGGTGTTTTCTTCAGCAAGGGGGCCCTACCATCATCATTCTGTATAGAACAATGTATAGTCTTGAAAATGGTGTGGTATGTTGAGAATTCTCATTGGAACCTTTTGGCCAATAATTCGAATAGATTTAACCCAATCAGGTACATCGATCTTGATAAAAGTTCAATTGTAGCCCTGTCCCCATGTTATTTGACCATTTTCATTTAGTTGCCTTCATTGACAGATAGATAGATATAGATAGATAGATAGATAGATAGATAGATAGAGATAGATAGATGATAGATAGATAGATGATAGATAGATAGATAGATGATAGATAGATAGATAGATAGATGCATACATACATACATATATACATAGACACATGGATAGATAGATACATAGATAGGTAGATACAGCTATAAATAGATATAGATTTATAATAAGAAGCTTGTATTTCATTTATTTTTTTCATACTGCACCTTTACATAGACATTAATTTTATCTGTATCTGATGTATTCTCTCCTTTGTCTATCTCTTCTTACCTCCTCCCAAATTGATCCTCCTGTTCCAGTCTCACTCCATAAGACTCATTCATAACTATCTGTTCTATTTCCCTTTCTTGGTGAGAAAAATATGTCCCTCCCACCCATTACTCTATGCCTAATGTCTGTAGTTTTATGGAATGTGTAAGTGAATACATATTACATTCATCGTTCTTGTTCTTGGATACCATACTCAGGATGATTTTCTAATAGTTTCATCATTTACCTGCTAACTTTATAATTTCATGGTAGAGATGGTTCAGCCATTAAAAGGTAGGCACACAACCTTAAAGTTCTTCTTAAAATTAATTTAAATCCTGTCAATGAAATTATAAAATTAAAAAATAAATGCATTTAATTTTATCATTTAAATAAACTACATTTATCTATCATGAGGCACAAATATACTGTGAAAGAAAACATTTGAAGCCCTAACAAAGAGTTTTGAATTCTTTTGCCCACTATGTAACTTTGCAAATATTTCTCATTATTTAGTATTTACCTTGTTATCCACTTTTAAAATGTGCACACATACCTGAAATTATGGATTAATTACAAATATACATAAGATGTGCTTTCATATTAACAGAATTCATTCATGTCCTTGCTTCTATAGTGGTGTTATTTTTTCATTTGTCATTTGTAATATGTAAATATGTTTTAACAATATCTTATAAATTATTTTTTTATTCATTTCAAATATTATCTCTTGATAGCATGACTTTCTGATAGATTTTCAAGTTTTAATAATATATCTAGAAAGGAATCTTTTAGCTCAGTCAAAGTGCCTACCTCACAAGCCTAAGAACCTGTCCCTGAATAAAGGCAAAAATTATAGGCCCCAATGCATAATGCAGAAAGACATTGAGATTTCCTGGAATATTCAGGCCAACCATAAGTTCTGGTTCCTAGTAAAATGTTTCCAGCCCTGCCTAGCCCAGAGATCCAGACCAGTAGTCCCAATGAATCACACAAAGTCTTATATTAATTAGATACTGTCTAGTCTATGGCTTGGGCTTGTTGCTAGCTAGCTTTTGCATCTTAAACCAACACATTTCCATTCATCTTTGTTTTGTCATGTGCCTCTTGATCCCATTATATTTTGCTTTCTCGGCAGCAGCTTGCAGCTTCTCTGGGGGACCCCACCCTCCTTCCCCTTTATCTATGCTTGGATTTCCTGCCTGCCTATAAACTGGCTTTCAATGGACCAAAATGTCTTCTTTGTTATCCAATGGCATTTCACAGTGTACAGAAAGACATCCGATATCACTGGTTGTTTTGTCAACCTGTTGCTAACCTCATCATGTTTAGAAAGAGGCATACTGTGAGATCAGAACCTATCCCCTGTGCATAAGATGGCTCAGCCTTGATGCAGAGCTTGGAACTGTCTGCATGAATGCACCAGACATTGCTAACTCCTTATGGAAGGCTTTATTCTTTTGGAGGGGTGAGGGGTAGGGAGTGGATTAGGGGGAAGGTTGTAAGGGAGGAGAGGATGAATGAGAGGTGGAGCTGTGGTTGGTGTGTAAAATAAATTAATTTTTTTGACTTTTTATTTAAAAGTTATTTTTAACATACTAATCATAATTCCCCTTTCCTCCTCTCCTCCTACTCAAACCCCAGCTTTCATCCATCCCAGCCTGCCATCCACTCCTCAAAGAGGATATGGTTTCCCATGGGGAGCCAACAAAGTCTGGGATATCAGATTGAGGCAGGACCAAGCCCCTCCCCAATGCATCATGGCTGAGCAAGGTATCCCTCTATAGGGAATGGGTTCCAAAAAGCCAGTTCAGGAACTATGAATAAATCCTGATCCACTGCCAGAGGCCTCACCAGCTGCTCAGGCCACACAAATGTCATTTACATTCAGAGGGCTTAGTCCAGTCTCATGCATGTTCCCAAGCTGGCAGTTCAGAATCAGCGAGCTCCTAGTAGCTGTCTCTGTGAGTTTCCCCATCATGACCATGACCCCTTGGCGCATATAGGTGCTCCTCCCTCTCTTTGACTAGATTGGGAACTTGGCCCAGTGCTTAGCTGTGGATATCTGCATCTTCTTCCATCAGTTGCTGGATGAAGGTTCTATAATAAGTATTAGAGTGGTCATCAATTTGATTACAGAAGGCCAGTTCAGGTACCCACTCTCCACTTTGTGGGTTCTGGGGTATTTTCCTAGCACCAGGTGTCTCCAGGATCCCAAAATTGTTTCCTTTGTCATGATATCTACTTAGTTGTTCTCCCTCTGCATCCCTCTCCCCACTCTACAGTTCTGTTCCCTCATGTTCTCCTCCTACCTCCCCTTACAACCACCTCCCATGCTCCCAATTTACACAGGAAATCTTATCTTTTCCCCCTTACCAGTGGCATCCATAAATAGCCCTTTTAGGGTCCTCCTTATCACCTAGCTTCTCTGGTGTTGTGGATTATAGACTGGTTATCCTTGCCTTTATGTATAATATCAACTTATGAGTGAATACATACAAAATATGTTTTTTGGGGATCTGGGTTACCTCACTAAGGATGATTTTTTGTTCTAGTTCCATCCATTAGCCTTCAAATTACAAGATGTCTGTTATAGGAATAATTTAAAAAATAAATTATTGAATTTACATTAATCCAATAAACAGCTCAAAATATTTTACATCCATATGGATTTTGGTTGATTGATACAAATCTAAGGTCAATTTTGTTATGTTGTATTTATATTTCTTCTCTTGTTTTAGATATTATGTTTATGCAATTCCTTTATTACATAAATCCAAATTGTAATGTATAATTAATAAATGCAGATTAATAGTGATCTATGATAACCAAACTTATAGTCATGTTAGTTAGGATTTTTTTTTTTAGATATACAAAGATATATTTCAATTAGAACATATTTCAATATCCAAACACTTCAAAGACCACCTCTCATTCACCTCTATTTCGCGGCTTGGGGGGAGAGGGCAGTGGGCAGAGGCGTTGGTTGAGAACCTGCTTCCTCTCGGAGAGCTCCCCCCGAGTGGAGAGCGTGGAGGAGTTTTGGCCATGTCCTCCTGAATCCCTGTTGCACTGTGCTGGGCTGCTAACCCAGGTGTTCCTCTGCTCTATATCCCTGGCCCATCCCGCCCGCCCGCCCGCCCTCTCCAAAGCGCGCTCCCTCTTTCTCTGGGGCTCCAAAGCATGACAGGGCCAGCCCAGCTTCCACCCGAGACACCCACCCCCCACCCCCACCCCCCGCTATAGTGCTTAAAATATTTTCAAGAGCTTAAACTTTCCTGGACAGTGACACAGATCTAATCCTGGCAGCACCAATCTACTTCAAGAGATTGATGGGCATTGAAGAAACTCCAATGAAATTTTCTTTCTTTGTGGCAATGTTTAGGTTAGCCACTGGACAAGAAACTGTTACAGTATTGACTGCTTGACAGCATGTTGTATAAACTGGACAGGCAGGATCCATAGGAAAGTGACCTCTGAACTTTGGCAGAACCAGCGAGATGGTCCTTCAGTTTCCTGCTTCATAAAGAAAACTGCCAGACATCCCTTAGGACACAAGAAGAAGTGACTGATGAACTATGCCAGAATGAGCAGAGAAGTCCTTCATATTTCCTGTTTCACTGAAAAGTATTCCAGAGACTCTAGGCATGTAGGCTGAAGGTGGATGCCCACCCAAAGTTTTACAAAGGAACTTTGGGTGACTGCCCAGGCAGCCAGCTGTCATCTATATCATTTCTAGATTTTGGAAGTTGCTTGCATTTCCCGTTTAGTCTGGTAATATTATATTCTTCTGTGATATTTGATGTAGTTGGACATTAGATAGTTATAAGTATAGTTTTTCTTAGTTATTTTAAAAGGTATATTAGATATGAAACTTTAGACTCATAAGGATAAAGTAAATAGAATATTTTCTTCAATTTTGTTAAATACAAATAGACTAGATGTAACTATAATTCTTGCTCAATAGCTGTTTTGTTATATGTAATTTTGCTATGTTGAAATTGAAACTTTCCTTTTTGATTAGACAGAAAAAGGCAGTGATGTGGGAGGTCTTTCTGTTTGCTGTGAATACCATTCCTTTTAATAAAGGAATAATGGCAGGCATTTTAGAAGTAGGCAGGGAAATCAAAACATAGATAGGAGGAGGGCAGAGTCAAAAGAGATGTGATCATCCAGTTGTCCAAGAAAAGAAGTGAGACGTAAAAAATAACAGGTAAGCCATGGACCATGTGACAGGACAGATTAAATGGGTGGAGTTAAGATACAAGAGCTAGCTAGTAATATGCCTGAGCCACAATCTAAGTAGTATGTACTTAATATACGTGTCTGTGTCATTTGGAGGGTTAGCCAACAACAGGTCTGCAGGTGGCTCTAGACCCTGGGGCTAGGCAGGATCAGAAACCTCTTATTACAGATGTCATTTTTTTTTTTCTGCTGCCTAATAAGTCATTGTGTAAATGTACTACCAAATTTAAAAACAATCCATTCTTCAGTTGAGGTGTTAACATCTTCTGGCTATTACAAATAATGCTGCTAATAAATATAGTTGAGCAAATGTTTTTGTGGTACGAATGTGCAACACTTTGAGTATATGCTCAAGAGTGGTATTGCTTGATCATGCGGTAGATTGATTCCGTTTTCTGAGAAACTTCCATACTGATTTTCAAACTGGCTGCAATGGAGGAGTGTTCCCTTTGCTCCCTATCCCCTCTAGCATAGGTTGTTATCTGTGATTTTGATCTTAACCATTCTGACAGGTTTAAGATGATATCTGAGTTGTTTTGATTTACATTTTTCTGATGGCTAAGAATGTTGAGCAGTTAAGTGTCTTTCAGTCATCAGAGATTCTTCTGTTAGAAATTATTTACTTATATCCATACTCCATTTTTAATTGGATTAAGTATTTATAAATTTGGCAATTTAAAACTAAGAAATTTTACAAACTCTTAAATAAAAAAAAGAAAGAAAAAATACTTCTAAAAGATTGGCCTATGGACAAGGATGTAGGACATTTTATTATTATTGTCAGTATTATTATTATTATTATTATTATTATTATTATTACTATTATTTAGCAATTGATGTAGGAGTGGAAACAAATTCTGTATGGCTCTAGCCCTGCCATATGGTTGAGTTGGTATAAGGATAAAGGGTTAGTAAGCCATGAGAAGCAATCTAGAATCTAGTAAACAGCTTTGCTCCATGGCCCTCTGCGTCAGTTCCTGCCTCCAAGTCCCTGCCCTCAATTCCCAAATTTAGACAAAATGTTGTAACAGGAAATAAGCCTTTTCTTCCTCAAGCTGCTTTTGGTCATGTTGAGGTGTTTTTGTATTTTAATACAGTATTTATCTCTACATGCTTCTGGCTGTTCTCAAACTCACTACATATACCAGGATGGCCTTAATCTCATAGATGTCTGCTTGCCTTTTCTTCCAGGTGCTTGAAATAAAATCTTTTAATAGACATATTAGCTAAGTCGGCAATCTAGTATATTTAGTGAGTTCCAGGGGGATTTAAAGGAATGCAATCTTAAAGGAGATGTGTGGCATCCTAGAGAATGACACCTCAGACTCTCCTCAGGCCTGCATATCCACACTCACATTCACTTACCTGTACATACAAAACACAAATATAAATAAAAGATTAAAAATAAATAAGATAATTATGTAGATTGCTTATAGCTGTTATTAAAACAATTTGCATAATCGTGGCTTTTATAGTTCACTCTGCTTTTGCTTTCATCCTTCTCTGTATCTGAATACATTCGGTAATCGCAAATACAATAACAATTTATATATGCTCTTGATTTCTTTATATTATGATTTGTTTTCCATGTGTTACTTTATGATATACAGTTCTTTTAACAGTGTATTGCAAATTGTTTTTATCCATTTCAAACATTTTCTTTGTAAGAACCATGACCTCCTGTCAGACGTACAGGCTTTCTGAAGTAGGTCTTTAAAAGTGAGTCGTTGAGAAAGGGATATTCAGCCTTGACTAGAGTGAACTGCTTTTTTTTTTTTTTCCATTTGCATTTGATGAGGAAGCTGTGGCCTCTTTTCACTGATGTGGATTTTACCATCATTATCCAAGCCTTTAACCTGCGGCCTTGATTACTATAATACTTTTGACTTTGGGCTACTTTTGAGTCTTGGCTGGTGAGGAATGCAGCAATCTGTTTGCTTGTGGGTAGCCACTGCAGGAAGCATATTGTACCAGTGTTCCATCATAAAATGCAATGGAGCTGCACTTTAATAAAGCCACAGCAATGCTGAGTATATTTGAGGAATCACTTGAATATTTAATAAGTCTAAATGGAAAAGAGATATGCTATTTTCTCTCCTGTGCTATTTTACCATCAGTGGTTGAACAAAAGACACTTAATGAAAACATTTTAGCTGAATGTTATTTTTAATTCTGTAGGCATTATACAGCAGAAAAGTTAGGTTCACAGTAGAGCTTAGTGGCCCCTGTTTTCAAACCCAATGCAAATGATGACTAAGAAGTTAACAAGACAACACTGAAATATGGTTCCAGCTGATGGGGCAATTTTTATGGAGACTAAGAAAGCAAACACACACACACCAATCATGAAGGAGAAGTCACTCATTTTCTACATACAGGGCAATAAAAACAAGCTAGCATCATGGAATGACACTTGCAAAGGCATCTAATAGGCAAGACCTGAGAAAGAATGTGACTGTGCCTTTTGTGAAAAGGAGAGTGAGACATACCTCACTTTCCATATATTATAGACAATTCTACATATATGAATAACAAACATACCCATTGTACATATCTCTTTAAGATATTGTACATGCCTATGAACAATAAATGTTTAACATAATATTACATGTTATGTGCATATTTATAATTACTCTACATATTACAAAATTATACATACATACATACATACAAACAAAGATACTAATATATGCTCACAATATCTCTCAACCAATACCCTGCTCCTCCTTTTGTATCCTTAGGCACTATTGTTTATCTAAGTAGCTTTTTTATAATAAAGAAACATTTTTTAAAGCACGTTCTGCTGTTATACTTTTAAAACAAAATGGAAATATCATTATTCCGTAAGTTACTTAGCCAATTTCAGCACATCTTTTTACACCTCCAAGAACACTATTATTTGGCCCTAAAACTATAATAGGAAACTTGTTTATTAATACATCTGCCAGTTTGTTTCATGAGTATGATTAAGAAATCCTCTTAGCTAATATCTAAAACCTATTGGGAAATAATCTTAATTTTAGATGCTTATTAGAAGTTTCTTGCAGAGATTGACAGAAAATGCCAGAAGCAAAAGAAACTGTGAATTACAGTTCTCTGGATGCCGACTGGCTGTAGAGCTTGAGGCACTGGGGGTGGAATTACATAGCTCCTAAACAATTGGCCACATATTAACCTTCATTGCTCACTATGAAGGAGACTTTGAACAAGTTCCAAATCCCAAAACTCAGTTTTCATTGACTGTGAAATAATGCCTATTAAGTCAATACCAGAGATGACTCTTCTTGTTAACTGAGATACTGTCTTTCATGGTTTCTATGTTAAAAATTCAATTGCATTAGCTACTTCTTATTCCTATTATTACAGGTAAAATATGAGGAATATATTCTCTGATTTTCTAGGCATCTTAGGTGTCTATATTGAGCTCACAAGACAGGAGATCAGGTTCACTGTTGACTAAATATATATTTTTATAATTGATTTCTTTTATAATTGATGTCATTAAATATTTATCTTATTTCCTTATTCATTAAGTCAACCTAAAATTACTGAGGTCTGGCAATGGGTTGGACATTTTGCAACTAACTGACATTCTATTGATGGATGAGACAAAATTCCTTGATAGAGAATGCAAGTCTGCAGTGTTATGAAATATTAATAGGTGAACAAAAATTACAAAACTATGCCTCAGCTGATAAATATTCTCAAGCGCATCCTTGTAAGTGAGGTGTGAGTAATAGACCCTATAAGAGGGGAACTAAAATTGAGGTTGAGGGAAATTAAGCAAGATGATCTCATCTATGTGTAGTCTGAGACAGATAGCCATACCCTGAGTTCTTGCCACCTGCTTCCTGAAGCAATGCATTGCTATTTTCCATTTAGGATGTCAATATTAGACAGTGAACCATGACTCCCAAACTTACAACTGGAAAACACAGTCCCTATATCATGCAACTAGCCCATCTGTGGAATGTTGAAACCCTATAATTTCTGCCCAACCCATCAGCAGTATTTCCTTTTCATTTCATAGTAAAGTAGCAATTAAAATAAAATGTAATACAGCACACAAAAATGGGACAAAGAAAAATGTAAGTGACTCCTAATGAAAATAGGAGGAATATGGGAGAGATTATGACCCTATTTAAATTACGTGTAGGTAATAACTGAGGGTTAGATTTAACCATCTAGTTGTCTCTTATGCCTAACAAGGAATTCAGCCTGTAGAAGAACTGACTTTCTTTCAAAGTGTCATCAGTATTCTCGGTCCTCTTTAACTTGAACAATGTCTTCATCTTGATTTTAGTAAATTCAGTAATTTACTAAATTGTACTTGTCTGTTTAAAAGTTAACAGAATGTTATTTGAAAAATTTAATGTGTGCATGGTGTATATATATACTCTTTTTCCAAATCTATATTAAGTAGTTAAACTTACGTCCACTTCACACCTACATGCCTTGCTTTATTTCTTTGTTTACTGGTCAGCTTTGAGAATATGTTTTGGGAGTTTCCTTTTTGCCTTCTTAAGGTTATCAGTCAGCCATGACTTTCTGCATGTAAGGATTCTTAGTGAATTGAAGTATCACTGAATTCTAAGACATTGGAACTCCTTGATGGATTAGTTCAAACCGAAGACTAAATGAATAAGAATAAACCAGCAAGTTAGGTAAGAATTGGGTATAATTATGTATGTTTAGGACTAGACAGGCTGTTATGAATTATATGTTAACCCAATGTAATAAAATTTTAGTGAGTCTTTGTCTTACCTTGTCAATTAAATAAATGTCTGGCCTCAGACTGTAATTTGATTTATGTAGCTTTTCTTCTTCCTTTTTGCAAAAGTGAGAAATTACAGAGCTATCCTAATGTTTCAAAAGATTAATTGTCCATAACGCCAATTTGATTTGCATGAAGTCAGCACAGCTGTAATCATGCTCACCTTCCCCAGTGAATATATCTAAGAAAATATTTCTGGGTTACGAGTTCCATCATATTACACTCCTGAAGCCAAGCTAAATACTGCATGACCTGCCTCCTCCACTTTCACCATGAATGCTCTCCTGCAGTTGATCTTCAGATTTCAAAGTCTTTGCAAATTTTCCAAGCCTCCAGGTTGCCAGTATTTTACTTTTGTTTATGGTTTCTTCTTCTCATTTTTGAAAACTGTTTTTCTTCTCTTAAAACAGTAATGTTTTTGGTAGTCTCAGTCTTCCTACTTTGATGGGGTCAGATACTGAAAACAGAAAGAAATATAAGATAATGTTGAGTTCCAGATTTTTCTTGTAAGCCCTTTGAGTTGACTTCAGCAATATATTATCCGGGGCTCTCTATTTTGTCACAAAATTAACACACTGTGATCATCCTAAGTGTTCCAAGTAAAAGGAATTACCTCAAGACATATTTACATGGGAGCTTGCATCCCTACTTCTCAATAATCTTAAAAAAATTTTAAATTGAAAATTAATAAATATAAGTGCATGAAAATTTAATGTTTTCATATTGATTTTTAAATAATTGTAAATATTATTTTGATAAATATTTTAAAACAAGTCTCTCATTATTGAACATATTGAACTTAAATCTTTATTCTACCATTTTTTAAAAAAGTTATTGTAAAAATACTGTAATTCAGTTCTAGAGGCAGCTTCATCAGACCACAATTAAAAAGCTCATAAGAGATTTTTCTCCTACTGACTCTTCTTAAAACCGCCTTGCTTTTGAAATCTATATTCTATAAAATGTACTCTTTTTTGCTATGTGTGTGGGAGAGGAAGGGGAAAAGATTGAAACTTCTAATGTAGACTCCAGAATGTATATAGCTTCAGAGACACTTGACTTAGGCACAAAGTAGAGTAAGCCAGAAAGCTTAAAATACCTTTGAGAATCATATAAGGAAGTTATAAGACCAGAGTTCCCAGCTGCACTTAATGGGAGGCAAGCTGAGTCAGAAAAAAAAATCTATTGAATTCTAGTTTTGCACCAGCCTTGAGAAAATTACTCAAAAGCCATAAGTAACTAAATTTTCTTATTCTTGAAAAATAAATATATAATATTATAAAAATGTTGATGAGATTTCTTCCCTCCCACAACGTTGTATTGCTTTCCTAGAACATACTTCCCTGGACATTCACCAATCAAAATCCCATTTAATACTGGAAATGTGAGACTTTATTCTGAAGCACTCAGATTAGTTTCGCCTAATTGTTGGACTGAGGAGACAAATGCAGTCGGATTCTTCCGCTTGTGTGACTACACAGAGGATGGCACAATATAGAGAATTAATCCCAGCAAAACCATCAGGAATGGTTGGAGACGTCCAAGGAGAATAGATTGGAAGATTCCCGAGTTCTAGATCTTTCTCTAAGTCCTGGTCATGATTTTTTTACTTCCCTTGTCATAACTTCTTGCAATATGCTTCTGTAGAAACTCCTCATAGTTTCCTTAGTTTAGCTTATATAGATTTTTATATTCCATCAAACCAAAGAGATTGAAGCAAGAATGATACTAATTTCATTCTAGAACACGAAAACCAGAACTGCATGTTTACAGTTTTTGGAGTTCAGTGTCAGGAAGCAGATTGCAACAAGTATGGCTGTTCATATTTTTGATTCACTCCTGGAAGCTGGTTTTGGAAGAATGTTCTCATTTTATCTCATACAGCCTGAGGGAAAGATGATGATGGTATTTATAGTTTTCTAATGCTTTGATAAAAGACCATGAGCAAAGGCAACTTAAGGAAAAAGGAGTATACTTGGTTTATATCTCTAGAAGAATAAGTGTTCATCCTGGTAAGATGCATGGCAGCAAGTGGCAAACATGACTGCTTGAGCAGGAAATTGAAATATTATAACTTCAGACAAGAAGCAGAAAGAGCAACCTGCAAGTGGACCTAGGATATGAACTCTCAAAGTCTGCCCCAGTGACATGCTTCTGCCAGCAAGGTTGTACCACCTCCCTGTACAGTACACCAATTGGGTCATTGAGAAATTGTGTGTGTGTGTGTGTGTGTGTGTGTGTATGTGTGTGTGTGTGTGTGTGTGTGTGTACATATAACTACCCCTGTTCTCCCTTCTTGCACACTAGTGTGTGTGTGTACATATAACTAACCCTGTTTCCCCTACTTGCTTGCTTGTATGTATGTGTGTGTGTGTGTGTGTGTGTGTGTGTGTGTGTGTACATATAACTAACCCTGTTTCCCTTACTTGCATGCTGTGTGTATGTGTGTGTGTGTGTGTGTGTGTGTGTGTGTGTGTGTGTGCACAACTCTCTAATGCATGGACAGTAAGATATACTTCTTAATAGTTCAGCTTGGGAAAGACTGTGGTAGGAATGGGCTTGCTCAAGTTCAAACATCTGAGCTCCACGCTCATGGGAAAGGTAATAGGAGAAAAAAAAAGGCTCATACAAAGGCAAACATCTTTGTGCTATGAGAAGGAGTCAGGGAGGACACAGCCATTTTATAAAATGCCAAACACAGTGTCATCTATGACCTCCTAAATCTGGTCCCATCCTTATGGGAGCTAACAACTTGTCCTCAATGAAATCAGTACTTTCCTCTCTAAATATGTTTTAATTTGTTGTCTCATTCAGATAATCAATTCTTTAGCTGTTCTATGGAGAAAACTCAGCTACCACTATAATCTCCTTTACAGAGGTTTTATATCTAAGGGTACTCATGCTGTGGAGGTGATTTAAGACAAGCAAAAGACCACTGAGTCCTTGCAATGGAAGTAACAATTATTTCACTGAGCACTAGGAAGGTGACTCTGCATACTGTGAATCTCTGATAGCCGGGAGTCTAACAGTCCACTCATGATATACTTTGTTTATCATCATTCATTTTTCACAAAAATCTTATTTTGTGTGGTTAATTTCTTGAATATTATACTTATAAATTTCTAACCTTCTCTTACATTAGAATTATAAATTGTTTGAATGGTTCATGGTTTCTGTTGTCTAGTTTCAGTATCACTGATTCCAGATAAGGCTTACAATTATATGAGAGCTTTCTGAATTACGAATTCCTACTGATAATATGACAATGTCTTATAAAACATGTTGTTTGTAAGTTTTTGCTAATAGGCTAAATTAATTATTCCCATTAACCAATTATGTGAAATTGATTAGAATATGCCTTTGAGGCGTGCTTATATTAACTAGGCAAAAGATACCCTAAGTATAATTGTATGTGGAAGCCATATATGTCAGCTGTTGAAATCTCAAACATAAATCATAATAAGCTTCAGACTGTCAAGCGGTCTTCAAGAAAAATGGAGTATACCAAATAATATCTAATGAGTTGGCAGTGGGTTTCTAAGCACACATGTGTCTGGCATACCACTTAAAATTTCAAATGCAATCAATAAGTATAATGCATAAGACAAAATGTAAAAATTCTCATCAGAGTATGTTCTTATTTGGTTGATTTTAGAAACTTTTAAACAATAATCTCTTCTAATTATATTGATCAAAGCAACTGATGTTTAATTGCTACTGTAACTGTTTGAAATTATCTTGTCTTTCATCTCATTGACAGTAAATTGACTCTACTGTTTTCTCTATATATATTATAAGAACTTTAACTCTTAAATTAGTATTTTCTTCTGACAGTCGGTCCTCTTTTTTCCCACTACTCAAATGCAAGATGTAAGACATTCTTTACTCAATGCCATACTATTTTATCCAAGTAAAGTCTTTGTAATATTCTTACAACATCCTCCATATCTCCCAAACCATTTGTCTCTGCTGTCTTAATAACTTGCTCAAAGGACCTAGTACAATACTTAATATCAAAAGAAACACTGTTTATTTAAAATTTTTAATAATCTTACTGTGTCTGCAAAGTTACCTTTTGTTTTACACATTTTGCAATACATTCATTATTATAATGTTATAAAAAAAAAAACTAATATGATCTTGTACCTGCCTTTTTCAAAAGAATGAACACATCTTAGAATATTCTGGAAGGCAACTGCTATGTCACTATTTTATGAACAAGATAACAAAAGTTGAAGTGATTATACAGAATGTCGTTGGCCTCATATAAATTTTAGATAAAGCTTACATCGAACCTTAGTAATTTCATTTATATAAATAGACAAAGGCTTACAACCAGGAGTTCAGAGTCTCTTAGCCCATTAGTTCAATAAACAAATTTTTAAATGATATTTTAATTACTTGAATTTTATTCATAAATTGGAAGAAATTCTGAGACTATCCTAACTAAAATTCCCAGGGAATTCCATTGTGAGTTGGATAAGTTCTTTTCCAGGGAGCATTAGTTGCAAGATTCCCACTTAGACCTGACAGTAGTGATCTGACAGTTGATTGGTAGCAAATGCTACATCAGTGTGGTGAGATTCAGGTGTCAGCCAATAAGGTCCAAAGACACTTATCCAGGGTCCCAGGCTCCTGGAGGGGGTGTGGCCAACCTAGAGGGGGTGTGGCCAACCCCATTGATAAGTGGCTTCTGGGACACGAGGAGGTCTCTTCCTGGCTGCTGGAAAGACCGGATCGGAATCCATCGTCCATCCATTGCTCATCCATTACTCGGATACTCCAGTCCCTGTTCAGGTGCCACTATAAGCTGTTACTAGTATTGTGAGTGTTGATTTATATTCTAATAAATATTAATTTTGGACTGGTGCCCTGTAAGTAAAACTTCACCTACATCTGGCACCCAACATGCTTGGCCCTGTGCCCTCAGGTATACAGGGTCCCTTTGTGTTTTGAAAACTGTAAGAGGGCAGGGGACATACAGACTGTTCACTTGGGCTTAAAGCTCCCTCTTGCTACCAGGTTGCGGTTTCCAGCCCAGCCCAGTGCGCAGGTGCTGGGGTTTTCGGCTCAGTCCTCAGTTTGCAGGCGTGGTTAGCTCTGCTTTCAGCCCGCGGCAGCACTCGGTTTTCAGCCCGCAGACCCAGCGAGAAAAGCATGCACCCACCTGGCTAACCAGTGCAGTGCTCAGGAGTGGTCCATCATCCACTTGGCCTGCTACTGCCTGCCTGTACCGCAGCTCTGCCCATCTAGCCCTAGTAGTGGAGTTTAAAGTGCACGCACACCCCTGTGACCCGGGCAACTGTAAATTACTCGTGCAGGTGAACAAAGGAGATGAAAACTGTTTCATTTTGTGATTAACATCCTGTCTTAATTTGTGAGAATTTTCTTTTCCCAAGGATTGTATTCTGCCTGCTGGAGCCCATGAAAACCCTGTAGGGTCTGTAGGTAGCTTCCTGCTGCTGTGAGTCTCGGCTTCTGCCATACAGTGGGTAGGGCATTGACCGCTACTGTGACACCTGTGGACTAAACGGCATAATTACACCTGAATTGACACAATGGCTGACAATTAATCTTTTGAAGACTTTAGGTCATATTTTGCCATGGTGGTTAACAAATTTTTAAATGAATATCTTGAAGGATTCAATACCCCAGTCCTACTATTTTTTGGCTTGTTTCTCTATTTTATGTTTCAAAATAAGAGTATGATGACAGAGGTGTCAAATGGAAACCAACAATTACTGTTCAGATTATGTATTTTGGAACTATCTAATGCTATGGTGGCAGATGAGGTTAAACAGGTACAAAATGTAAATCAACACTTGCTGTCCAAGGTATATGATGAGGAACTGTCAAACACTAAAATGGCAAAAACGATGGATACTCTGGAAATTGGTTACAACAAGCTTTCAGATAAGGCTTCCTCTTTAGATATGAATAACACTGTACAAGAAAAATATAGGATCTACATAAATGATGAAAACAAGAAACTTGTTGACTACATTAATGATGAGAACAAGAAAATCATGAATTATGTTAATGATGGGGATCGAAATATTGCTGGCTTGGTGAGGTCTTTGGAAGGAGTGCTTCATCAGGACACTCATGCTCTAGAAAAATCAATAGTATCTAAACTTCAAGAATGGAAACAGGTAGTATCCAAAATCCAGGAATGGGAACCTGTAATATCCAAAATACAAGAATGGAAGGACCGTATTGCAATACTGGAAAAGGGTACTGATGCATCTTATGCTCAGAACAGTTCAGGTCAACCCCTAATGGGATATTATGGTACTGGAGATACTCTACCTAAGGTGGTAAACATAGCAGGACTACCCCCTTCCGTACCACTATTGTTCCCAGCTACTCTTCAGACAAAGATAGCACCTGGGGGAGCCTCAGAATATGTATAGTATAGCTATGAGCCAGTACATATGAGAGACATCAAGGATTTTAAAGAGGCAATATCAATGCACGATATCCACTCTACTTATGTGAAGCAGCTTCTAAATTCATTTCATGGTCAACAAAAGACCGGATTCAACCAACTGATTGTATGCAACTAACAGCTGCTGTCTTGGACCAAAGTCAGAGTTTACAGTGGAGAGGCTAGTTTAGAGAGGAGGCCAAGACCTTAGAACAACAAAGAAAAATTAGTGGTTTCTTTGCTTCTCAGGACCCAATCCTTGGTGAAGGCATGTTTGCTGATGTGAGGACTCAATCTACTTATGATGAGCATACTTTATTGCTATGCCGTACTGCTGCACTGAATGCTTGGGAATATATTTTGGACACAGGTCAAAAAATCGAGCATTATACTAAGGTCAAACAAGGCTTAAAAGAGCCTTATACTGACTTTCTACAGAGGCTTATCACAGCTGTTCATAGAGCAATATCAGATACAGAAGTTAGGAAGCAATTAATACTTTCTCTGGCCTTTGATCATGCTAATCTGGAATGTAGAAGAATGCTTATGCATTTAAAGATCAGAGCCGCACCTATAGAAGAATGGATTCAATATACAATCAATGCTGAATCTCTCCATGGCAATAAGGAGAATTGGGTAGGCCAAGCAGTTGCTAATGTTAGGGTGAGGAACCAAGGCATCACTTGTTTCAACTGTGGTAAACAAGGCCATATAAGACAGAATTGTACACAAGGTACTCTTGGAAATTATGCGCGATCTAGGTTCAATTCGAACAAAAGGCCATTGCCTTCTGGATTATGCAGAAGGTGTGGCAAGGGACGGCATTGGACCAATGAATGTAGATCTACCAGGAATAAAGAAGGCAACCCTCTACCATCGGGAAATGCCTTTTGGGGTTTCCCCCAGGAAGCCCCCAAAAATCAGACACCAAATTTCAGGATGGTGAGATCATATCGGGTCATAGTAGAAGACCAGCATTCTTAGGATGAATAGAGCATCCAAAACCTGATCTAGAAGATCATACAGTATTAGATAACAACATAAATGAAAATTTGGAAATTCCAAAAAGAACCACAAAACAAATATTTTGGCAGACTTCAATAAATGAACAAAGACCAAAATTGGGAATACGGATAGATAATATTTATATCCAGGGTTTAGTCAACACAGGGGCTGATGTTTCGATCATAACCCCAAAATCATGGCATCCAAGTTGGCCTTTACAGGCAGTAGACATCCAGTTTCTAGGTATTGGAACAATATCTCAAGTGAAACAAAGTATGAGATGGCTTGAATGCATAGGACCAGAAGGTCAGAAAGGACGGTTAAAGCCATATATGGCTGACATAGCAGTGAATCTGTGGGGTCGCGACCTTCTAATGCAATGGAATACCCAGATTAAAATCCCTCCCAGTTCTGATATTAACCGGAGACTCAATTATGTTTCCAAAAATGATGCTTTAAGGTACTATGGAGAAAATTCACCAGCCATTTGTGTTGTACAAAAGAATTGCCCAATAACCACAGAACCTAAAAGGACACTCACAGCACTGCCTTTGAAATGGTTAACAGAAAAGCCTATTTGGGTTCAACAATGGCCTTTGACAAGAGAAAAACTTCAGGCTTTGGAACAGTTGGTACAGGAGCAGTTACAGGTTCAGCATATCGAAGAATCAACTAATCCATGAAACTCTCCTGTTTTTGTTGTCAAGAAAAAATCTGGAAAATGGAGGATGGTGTCAGATTTAGGAGCAATTAATAAGGTGATTCAACCTATGGGCTCCTTACAATCTGATATTCCCCTGCCTTCTCTGCTACCTAAAGGATGGCCTATTGCAGTTATTGATTTGAAGGATTGTTTTTTTACCATACCTTTACAGGAACAGGACAAAGAGAAATTTGCTTTCACAGTGCCTACTCTTAATAATTCAGGGCAAGCTAAGAGGTACCAATGGAGAGGCCTTCCCAAAGGAATGTTGAATAGTCCCACCTTATGCCAATATTTTATACAACAACCACTAGAAATACTGCACAAGCGCTTCCCACAATCTATCATTTACCATTATATGGATGATATTTTGTTGGCAGACCCAAACCCAAAGACATTAGAAACATTGTTTGAAGAACTAAAGAAAATATTGCCTGATTGGGGACTACAAATTGCTCCAGAAAAAGTACAGAGGGGAGATTCTATCAATTATTTAGGATATAAAATAGGTTTACAAAAAATTAGGCCACAAAAGGTAAAATAATTAAATAGAGATAAATTGAAGACTCTTAGTGATTTTCAAAAGTTACTAGGAGATATTGCTCATATGCAGCCCATGATTGGTATAAAAATCTATGAGATAGTTAATTTGTTCAAGACTTTGGACAGTGACAAAGATTTAAATAGTCCAAGAGAATTATCTGATGAGGCCAAGAAAGAATTAAGAGTTGGTGGAAAAGAAACTTCAAGAAGCACATGTGGATCATGTGGATCCAGACCTGGATTGCATACTTGTTATTTTACCCTCTAGACAATCTCCAACAGGAATCTTAATGTGAAGAGAAAGAGAAAGCATCATATTAGAATGGATATTTCTGCCACATAGGCCAAGCAAGAAGGTGAAGACATATATCGAAAAAATTGCTGATCTGATTTTTAAAGTTAAATTAAGACTTTGCCAATTGACTGGAAAGGACCCTGCAGAAATTGTTGTGCCTTTGACTAATGAAGAAATTGATCAATTATGGACAGACAGTGAACCTTGGCAAAAGGCTTGTGTGGCTTTTTAGGAGAGATTAATAATAAATAACCTCGAAAGAAGATAATTCAATTTATAAAGGAAACTAATTGGATCTTTCCTCATGTGGTACAGGATAAAGCCATTTCTGGAGCCCCCACCTTTTATACTGATTCAAACAATTTAGAAAAGGCTGGATACAAATCTAAAGACTTATTTAAGGTGGCTCAGAGCCCTTATAACTCTGTCCAGAAGCCAGAACTATATGCAATTATTATGGTGTTGTTGGATTTCACAGAGCCTCTCAATGTAATTACTGACTCTCAATATGCAGAAAGAGTTGTTTTGCATATTGAAACTGCTGACTTCATTCCTGATGATACAGACCTGACCTTACTGTTCATACAACTACAAGATATCATCAGAAATAGGTTACATCCTATGTACATAACACATATCAGGGCACATACGGGTCTCTCAGGTCCTCTAGCACAGGGTAATGATGAAACAGATCAGTTGCTGATATAAAATGTGCTAGAGGCCACAGAATTTCATGAGAAACATCATGTTAACAGCAAAGGATTAAAGAAGAGTTTTTCCATCACTTGGAATGAAGCAAACAAAATAGTAAGGAATTGCAACACTTGCTCTTTCTATAACCAACGGTCTTTACCTGCGGGAAGTAATCTTAAAGGTACAGAGAGAAATGAGATCTGGAAAATGGATGTGTTTCACTTCCCAGAATTCAGAAAGATGAAATATGTACATCATACTATCGATACTTACTCTGGAATGCAATGCGCGACTGCTGTGAGTTCTGAAAATGCTGATGCTGTACTTACTCACCTTTTGGAAGCCATGGCCATAATGGGAATTCCACTCAGATTAGGACTGACAATGCTCCAGTTTATGTTTCCCGAAAAGTGAAGCTAAGTTTTGGATACTATAATATAAAGCATATTATGGGGATACCACACAATCCCACAGGAAAGGCAGTTGTGGATAGATCTCAGCCCATGTTGAAAGAGATGCTTTATAAACAGAAGAAAGAAGTGAGAAAACCCAGGGAGAGGTTGCACAGTGTCTTATTGACTTTAAATTTTCTTAACGCTGATGGAAAGGTAACATCAGCTGCTGAGAGACATTGGGTGATAGAGAAATCCTCCGAGATAAATTAACCCATCTATTTCAAAGATGTGTTGACTTCAGAGTGGAAGCCTGGATATGTGCTTCGATGGGGTAGGGGTTTCTTTGAGAACCAACAATGCTTAAGTTTTCCATTGTAAATAACATTTCCTCCTATCAGCTATCTACAAAGAATCTGGAACCGAGATGGGGCCCCCACTGCAACAACTCCTACTAGTGAAACAAGAATAAAAGGGAAAGTATGAGAAAGAGAATAAGAGACAGGTAGACACACAGACAGGGACAAAAAACGAAAAATCAAGAACCTGGTTTGCACCAAACAATGATTGTTTTCAGAAAAAGACTATTCAAAAATGGCTGCAAGATAGCTCTCTATGATTATCCTCCAGATCACACTTCTAATTAGAATTCCAGATGGAGTTAACCACTATTCTGAGAATAGTTATAGATGGATATAGTCAGTCCATTAAGATCTAACCATTGCTTTAGCTTTTTCAGGATCCCAAAGAGATGCCATCACCTTTAAGTCAGCAGGAAGCAACCTTATGAAAGACTACGCCCCCTTTCCCAATAAGTTTTGTGTTCTGAGGGTTATGGGTAATTATTATTCTGTTAGAATAGTTATAAGTTAAAATTGGGTGGAGGACAGAACTATAATATAGCATCAAAGATCTCTTTTGAAGAAGAGAGGGGGGATAGATATGATAGATAAAGGTAGATTGTTCTACCTACCTATACACTATTCTAGCTGAATGTATGGGCTAAGTTAAAGACAATTTGCATTGGCATAGGTATTTGTATATTGATACAAATGTGAAATCATTTTATATGTTTAATTGTGATAATTTGTACATTGGTACAAAGTTTAATTTGAAATTGTTTTATATGACCAAAGCAACTTGTACTTCGATATAAATCTGAATCTGTAACTATTATGTAAAATTGAATCTGTAATTGCTATATTTTATATATGCTTCTATCTGTTTAAAATATTTGCACATCATTGTCATGTACACTATGCAATTACTACCTTCATTTATCTATACTAGATATAATGTATGATTGCACTAATTATGATATATGCACGAGATGTTTTATATACCTCTGCTTAGATGATATATATGTATTTACGTGTCTAAAATGCTGTGGCCACTTTACATGGTAATATGCCCCTGGCTAATGTTTGATAGTCATACTAAAAGTCATTGTTCAGGAATTGTACACCCCTTATATATGTATTCTAATTTTTAGTACAGGGTTTATTCCTTAAGACGATAAAAACTGCAGTCAACATTACTTAAAGTACCATATCCCAGTCATCCCAGATACAGGTTAGAATATCATAGATAGAAAGGAATCTTCAACCATTTTATAGACCCAGAGAATATGGCATTTAACATTTGAAATTCGGCCATGAGAGACACGACGACTCCTGGTGTCACTGCTCCTTTCCCAAGATGGTGTTGAGCATTGAGGATACTCCATTGGAGTTTGTCCTTTGGGCAGAGAATGGCCGGTACAGTAAGGAACTGTCCTTACCTTGATTGCTGACAGTACACACATGGTGTCCAAGCTGGATGAACAAGTTGATGGATGGAGAATGATGAAATCTGCCTGGACAGGATAAGACAGTCCCTCCAAATTTACCCTGCTTGTGAAAAGATCTGTCAGATACCACAGGCCTGTAGCCAATATGATATATGCTCCAACGGCACATAAAACCAGAGGTGATTGTCCAGGTAACTGTGTTGCTGTCCTCTCCAAATTTTGGAAGCCACTACTTCCATGTACTTCTGACTTTCAAGTGATATATGTTCCTTCTCAGGTATTGAAGGGGTTGAAGAATAGGTATTTAAGGTTACTAACTCATAATAATTCCTATCGTACATAGTCTTAGTTTAGAACCTTCTTAGTTAGACAAAAGGGGGAGATGTGGTGGGATTCAAGGTCCGAAGACGCTTATCCAGGGTCCTGGGCTCCTGGAGGGGGTGTGGCCAAACTGGAGAGGGTGTGGCCAAACCCATTGATAAGTGACCTCTGGGACATGAGGAGGTCTTTTCCTGGTTCCTGGCTGCTAGAGAGACCGTATCCTAATCCATTGTCCCTCCATTGCTCGTCCATCGCTTGGATACTCCAGTCCCTGTTCAGGTGCCACTATAAGCTGTTACTAGTATCGTGAATGTTGATTTATATTCTAATAAATATTAATTGTGGACTGATGCCTTGTAAGTAAAATTCCGTCTATACATCAGCCACAACAAGCATCTACATGACAGATGATATAGATGTGAGCTTGAATCCCTTGATTCTCTTGGCATGTTCAGTGGGAGACATCACCCTGGAACTTGCTATACAGACTCAATCTCCTTTAAAAGGTCACTGTCTGTGATGTTGAATGTAGGGGTATTGTGTTGTTTCATGGTAAATAACTGTTCCACCCACTGGTTTAATAAAAAGTGCTGATTGGCTAAAGGCAGGCAGGAAGTGTGGGTGGGGCTACCAGACTAAAAACTCTGAGAATAGACCACCAGAGAGAAGCCAGAAGAAGCAGAGGACAACTATGCTGCTCTAAAGAAAGGTACCAAGCCACATGGCTGAACAGGCTAAAACTATTGGAGGCATCTGTGTGTCTCTGAGGAACTGTGAGACTGCAGGTCTGCAGGTCTGCAGGTCTGCGGGTCTGTGGGTCTGTGGGTCTGTGGGTTGTGGGGTCCTAAACCTTGAGGTTAGGCCCGAAAGTCTGGGCCAGAAACCTCGTACTACAAATGGCAGCCCAACCTGGGTCAAATATACCCACATAAATTCATAGAAAACTTAAAAATGGTCTAGAGCCCAAAGCAGCCTCTGAATTGTGTCTCCCACACGTGAGCCATGGTACAAAGACATCCAGGTGAAGCATGTGGGTTTGAGCTACGATGGCGGGCTTTTGGAGTGCAGCTTTAGGTATAAAATGGCTTGTTTCTGAAGTCTCACAGGACTCTCAATATAAGCAATATAAAGTTATAAATAATGTATTTAAGGTTTCTGTTCATAAGGACAAAAAGGGAACAGAATCAAAGATGACTTTCTAGTGTTGGTGTTTTCTTGGATTAGCTCTGTTTGCCAGAGGCAAAGTAAGACTTGGCTTTCAAAGAGAAGCTTCCTGTTTCAGCCTTAGAGGCAAAACACTTGTGAGATTTTTAAGAGGCTCTGCTGCCTAATACTTAAAATGGAGTTAATGAGCAGCAGATGGCAAAGCTTTACTTGGTAATTATATGGACCCTAAAAATCCCCAGAGTACCTGGGTTAAAAGATAAATTCTATGAAATTAGACTAGGAGCTGGGTGGAGCCATCCACCCATTTTACCAACCTTGAACCTTGGCAGATTAAAGGTGTGTTCAGAAATTGAAAGAAATAGAAGAATCTGGGTGGAGTCAATCACCCTAGGCAAGCAAAGGTGTGTTCAGAGATGGAAAAAGTTAGAAATAAATGTACAGTAAAGACAGTTTTTTGTAAAAAGTCTAAGTGGTTTAGAGTATGTTGAATACATACACACACACACACACACACACACACACACACACACACACACACACACACACACACACACATAGGCTTAGAGAAAGAAAAGAAAAAAGATAGTTAAAGCCTTTAGAAAAGAAATAGAGTAAAATAAATAAATGAATAAAAAATAAGCCTTGTAAAGATGGAAAATACAAGGTACGTCTGGATACTGTATATTATTGTCTTATCTTTAAGCCTCTTGACTGAAAATGACTTAGTAAAAGCTGCTAAAAGACAGTTGATTATAAATGTTGGAGTAATTCAACCTATATATTTTGTAAGTGAGTTGACTTTAAAATTGAAATGCAAAGACACACTTTTTTGGAGAAGAGGTTTTCCTTTTATTTTCACAGAAAATGAGAGACTGTGGATTTATTCCTGGATAAAGAACATAAAGTTTGATAGAGGAAGACCCCCTGAAAAATCTACAATGGAAATGGATGGACCAGATGATGTAGCATTTCAGAGAACCTCTGTTGAAGTTTCCCAAGCTCTGTATTTAGAACAATTTCAAGGAGACTGGCTGAGATGACCCAGCCTTGCAGACTACTCCACTAAAGACTTGTGCATAATCCTACATTTTTCTTTGGATTCCCATGGGATTGCCAATGCCCCCATTCAGCAGGAAGTAGCCTAGAGAGAATGATGCCCACATTCCCACAACATGGATTATGGATGTTTGTGTTTATTTACAGTGTTGTTTATAAGTTGTTATAGATAAGGGGGAAAGAATATTAGATTTGGAGTTCTTTTTGTTTTAAAAGGAGAAAAGGGGATATGTAGGGGTATTGTGTTGTTTCATGGTAAATAACTGTCCCACCCACTGGTTTAATAAAAAGAGCTGATTGGCCAAAGGCAGGCAGGAAGTGTGGGTGGGGCTACCAGACTAAAAACTCTGAGAATAGACCACCAGAGAGAAGCCAGAGGAAGCCGAGGACAACTATGCTGCTCTAAAGAAAGACACTGAGCCGCATGGCTGAACAAGAGACATGGGTTAGATGAAGGGTAGAGAGCTAGCAAGTTATATGCCTGGGCCTGAGGCTAATCAGCCTAAAACTATTGGAAGTATCTGTGTGTCTCTGTGGGTCTGTGGGTCTGCAGGTCTGTGGGTCTGTGGGTCCGAAAGTCTGGGCCAGAAACCTCATACTACAGTTGACTAAGTAGAACCCAGTTACCTTTGGTGTTAAGACTTTTGCAATAGTTAACTTTTGGCTCCAAATTTAGATGTGTAAAAGGGATGTAAAGTGTTTGCTTTTAGTTCTGTGTATTAGTCTACTAAAGCTGCCATGATAAAAGTCTGCCCCAATGGTTCTTAAACAACGCAAGTTAATTTTCTCAATCCCTCAATTCCCCCCGCCTTTTTTGATTGTTGCAAATTCTGGGTCAGAGGGCAAATAGCATTCTTTTGAAGCCTCCTGTTTTGTCTCAAAGTATGGGCTTCTTGCTGTACTTAACAATGGTTTCTCCTCAACCTAAAGATGTTTCTGTCATCACTTTCAACTTCCTTTCTCCCTCCCTTTCTCTTTCCCTCCCTTCCATGTGTGGCAGCGGTTGAATAAGAGCAGATGATATATGGGCTCTTGTGTACCTGTGTGCATGTAGTGGCCAGTAATTAACTTCAGATGCTTCTTCACAAGATACAGATACCTTATCTCTTGAAAATAGGAGCCCGTTCTTTGTAGGTTAGGCTAGGTGGCCAGCCAACTCCAAGAATCCTGTTATTTCTATTTCTATAGTATGAGGATCACCACATCCTCCAGTCTCAACTTTCTCTTCTTCAAGGACAATAAACCTAGTGGGTTAAAATCTACTCTTTAAGTGAATCATACAGAAAAATGAGTTATGTCTTTGCTAAAAGGGACAACTTTATTTATTTTAGACTTGATAAACATTAAGTGCCATATTTTTTCTAGTCTTTTTCTGAAAATGAAACTTTAAAGAGAAAGAAGTGTGTGGGGATATTTTCAAACATATTAAAAACAGTCAGAGATATCAGAGGATAGATCCACCTCTTGGTTTGTTTGGTTTTCCCAGACAGAGTTTTCTGTGTATCAGTCCTGGCTGTCCTGGAACTTGCTTTGAAGACCAGGCTGGCTTTGAACTCATGGAGATTCTCTTGCCTCTGCTTCCCAAATGTAATAGTGTGAGCCATGGCTTCTTTTAAGTGCTCTGTCTTTCTATCCTGCCTTAAATACTTTCTCTGCTCATTTAAGGTGTGGCACCACCACTGCCTGCCTGGGAGCCTGAAACTCCTTCTGTAAATTAAGATGACCTGAACTCAGATTGGATTAAGGGCATAGGTCACCACTCCCAGAATATTCCCCATTCTGGGATTAAAGGTGTGAATTACCACTATCTGATCCTCCTAGACTGCTGTGAGTAGATCCCTCTGATATCTCCAAATGTTTTTTATTATATTTGAAAAAAATCCCCACATATCCCCTAAATAGCACCAAAAACTAAGAGTCCCTACATTCACCATATTGCTAATAAACAAAACATTAAACACTACTATAACACCTGCAAACCAAATGACGTCATTACACCTAAATTAAAAATAATGGCTAATAATTATTCTATTATCATTACTTTGAGTCATATTTTTCCATGTGATAAAGAAATTCTCAAATAAATATGTTAAAGGTTTCAATGCCCCTCAGTCCTTCGATTTTTCAGCTTGTTTCTCTATTTTGTGTATTTTGTTCAGGCACTATCTCCACTATTGCTAGGGGTTTTAGTTGGGATTATCCCTTATGGATTCCTGGGAATTTCACTAGCATCAGGTTTCTCCCTATCACCATAATGGCTCCCTCTATCAAGATATATCTCTTTTCCTTGTACCAGGTTTCTACTTAGCCCTTCAACTCATGCCCAAACCACCGTCTGCATGTAGCCCATCCAATATACTCTCTCAAGTTCCCAACCTCCTACTCTGCCCTCAGTTTACCCAGGAGATCTCTTCTACTTCCCCTAGCAAGGAGATCTATGCATGGCTCTTTGGACCTTCTTTTTACCTAGTCTCTCTGGGGATTACCTAGATTGTAGGTTTGTTATCCTGTATTCCTCATAGCCACTTATAAGTGAGTGCATACCATGTTTGTCTTTCTGGGTCTAGGCTACCTTACTCAAAATGATTTTTTTCCCCAGTTCCCTCTATTTGTCTGCTAATTTTATGATGTCATATCTTGTTGTTGGTTTTTTTCAGCCGAATAATATACCATTACGTACATGTACCACATTTACTTTAGCCATTCTTTGGCTTAGGGGCGTCTAGGTTGTTTCCAGGTTCTGTCTATTAAGAATAATGCTGCTATTCATATAATTGAGCAAGTGTCCTTGTGGTATGATTGAGCATCCTTTGGGTATATGCCCAAGCTTGGTACAGTTGGAACTTGAGGTAGATTGATTTCCATTTTTCCTAGAAAACTTCGTATTAATTTCAAAAGTGGCTGTACAGGATTGCATTTACACCAGCAGTTGAGGAGTGTTCCCCTTACTCCACATCCTCTCCAAGATAAGATGTCTTCAGTGGTTTTGATTTTAGCCGTTCTGACAGGTATAATCTGTTATCTCGGAATCATTTTGATTTGCATTTCCCTCATAGCCAAGGATATAGAACAATTATTTAAGCATATTTAGGCCATTTGAGATTCTTTTGTTGAGAATTCTCTGTTTAGTTATATGTAGCCTATTTTAATTGGGTTATTTATATAACTCACTGCTGATACCTGCTATTCGTTCTTGTCTCTAAAATACATTTCTATATTTCGTACTACACTTTGCTATGAAGTTGTTTCAAAAGCTAATAAATAACCAAATTATAGTGTACAATATATTAAGTGTTCTTTTACTGCCCATGAACACTAATGTATGCCAGAAATGAAACAATAAAAATAAACTAAAAAAGATGATATTAAAAGAGGTTATATTCAAAAGTTTCTTATTGCTCAGAAAATTTTAGTATGCTTTTACATTCTACAATTCCTGAATATTTACCAGATTTTGAAGAAACAAACGTGCTACCACACAAGGGGAGAAGAATGGAACAATCTGACTTCCCAGGTGCTGGCTATCTCCTCCTACCTAATAACATAGTGATATTTTAAGCAAGTTCTGCCTTCATTTGCCCACTCATTGCATCCTCTCTCTGTTCATCCGTGCATTGTTCTATGTCTACCTCTAGATCTTATGTGTCTCACAACAGTTTTAAAATTATAAACAAACGCATTTTACGACAAAATAGTACAGTCAAAATTCAGAATTGAGCATAAGATAGCATATATTTCAATAATTTAACTGTTAAATTATACCTTACATTAGAGTATTAAGTTTAATTAAAAATCACTGGCTTTACATAATGTCAGCTGAAGAGTCCACTCCCATGTCAATATTGTTTCTTGTTGTCTAAATAATACTTATACCTTTAAAAAATACCTATTTACTTACTTATTTGTGCCATTGAAGTTTGCGTATGCCAAAGTTCCCGTGTGGAGGCAAGGAGACAGTATACAGAGGTTGTTTCTCTCCTTCTACAATGTGGGCTCCAGGGATCAAAGTTAAGTCATCTGATTTCATGAAAAGTCTCTCTTTTAGTCATATTGATGACCTCCAATACCATTTTAATATTCATTTTAATGCATACATATTTTCTCAGAAATGGCATTGTTTTGTACATAGTGACTTCCCCTCTTCCTAGCTCTGCTTTTCTTTGGTGAACTGCGTGTCTTGATTTTGGTCTTTCTGCACTGTGTATAAAACTGCAAAAAAAAAAAAAAATCCTTGCCTCTTTTCCACCAGAGCTTAAAGAAAATCAAATAAAATCAATTTGTACTATAACCAGAAGGGCATTTGTTCATGAGAATGTATATTTGAGGAAATGAATAAAAGTTCCTGGAATTTTACAAGGTGTGACTCAGATTTGGGAAAATTATTTAAATAACTCTTAAACTACTTAAGTCTTACTAAGCATGGAATATTTCACAAAGCCTTTTCAATATTACAATTCTAACATCGTACCTGCTAGTGTGATTAGATTTTACTTCATCATTCTAGAATTTGCTTTCTGTGGTATGTCTGGCTATGTGTTTGACAAGTATTTTTGGCAGTATATAGAAAGTTTCATAGCCAAGCATGTGGGAGAGTGAGAGATTTTCCGTCTGTTAATTGAAGAGAGCCGAAGAAACACCATTACACAATTCTTGAATCACGTGGCTAATGTAGACTGTTTCACAAGGTGGCTACCATTGCGGTTGATATAAAAAGGCCCGAACCTTCTTTTATCTATAGAAAAACCATCATTTCCTTTCTTGTTAAAAGATCATGTTACTGTTATGTTTTCCTGTTGAGTTGTATTTTACCCACGTGGAGATAAGAGAAGAAACACAATGTTCATACGAGAAGCTTTGACCCGAATGTGACATCCCTGAACCAGAGGACAAACAGAGAAGATGCGGAGTCCTGGAAAACAATTGCACACAATCAGTAGTCCAGTAAAACAATTCAACATCTACGCCCCCCCTCCCAAAATATGTGCTGAACAAATCTTCCCTAAATATTGCCATTTGCCTTTTTAACTATTTTAAAGAGGCCGGAAGCTAAAATGAATGGAAACACAGTGAGGTGATTTTTTTTCCCCTTTATCATCAAGAGTTTCACTCTGTAACAACAATTAATGACTTCCCTCTTCAGCTTCTGATGATTTTTCACCTGAGACACTGTTATAAATTCTGAGTATTCTTATTATACATATGCATTTAAACTACCTTTGGATTATTGTTCACATGAAGAAAGGATTGGAAGAAGTAAATCTCAAATTTACTTTTTGAAAAGTATGATGACACATGCCTGTGTCCTAGTACTTGGAACATAAAGGCCAGAGATTGCAACAAATTTGAGCAGGTCTATGTAACAAACTCCAGGCCACACATTCCTCTAGATTGCACTAGTTGAGCAATTAGCAGTAGAGATAGAAGAATGCAGAAAAACAGGATAACCTATGACAATTATCCTTGATTGCAAAATTTAACTTAATTACAAAACAGGAAGGAATGACTTTGACCAATTAATTCAGTGCTGGACATAATCAGATCTGAAACACACACACACACACACACACACACACACACACACACACACACAAATGTATCTCATCATATATGGAGATATATGTATATACATATTTAGAAAGTCAGTAATAAACAATTAGATATCCTTCTAGGGAGATCTTAAATTCAAAGAATCTAATTCTTAAACTGTGCAGTGTCAGGGATTGTGCATTTCTGCAGGGGAAAGAGTCCGTATATAATTCTAAGAAAAGAGGGGTTTAAAATCTTAATTTACATTAAAGCAATGAATACATTTTTCATTTTAGTGTTTAACTTCCTGGAATTCAGAATCTCTGTTCTGACTAAATATGATTAAGTTTTATTTTGTAAATTTTTAATCTTATTGTTGGAGTTTGTAAGTTGGATTCTGAACTCAGACCATAAAGAAACAAGAACTCACTTGTAGTACGAGGTTTCTGGCCCTGACTTTCGGGCCTAGCCTCTAGGTTTAGGCCCTCTGACCCACAGACCTGCAGAGACACACAGATGCTTTCATTAATTTGAGGCTGATCGGCCTAAGGCCCAGGCATACAACTTGCTAGCTCTCTACCCTTCATCTAACCCATGACTCTTCCTGCTCAGCCATGTGACTCGGTACCTTTCCTTAGAGCAGCATAGTTGTCCTCTGCTTCTTCTGACTTCTCTCTGGCGTTTTGCTCTGTGCTTCCTGTTCTCAGAGTTTTTCTTAGTCTGGTAGCCACGCCTACACTTACTGTCTGCCTTTGGCAATCAGCACTTTTTATTAAACCAGTGGGTGGAACAATTATTTACCATGAAACAATACAACACCCCTACACACACTAGTTGATTGCAGTGAGTTATTTCAAAAGTCATGAAAGGCTCATGGAACCCTTTTAAAGTTGAGAAATTGAACACGTAAGCTCAAAATAGAAAGACTTACTTTATGACCCAAATAAGATGAAGCACACATCTTCCACATAAAATGCTGGCATTAATTAGTATTGAAAAATTAGGAAATGTAATTATTCCTCTCTGAGGTCTGACACTGACACTCCATCGTGAGCTAAGGCATATTTTCAGCAGTCCAGAGTCACGTGAAGAAGCAACAGGGGAAATGGAGAAACCTTGGCTCTCTTGACTACTTCATTGGTGTTCTCTTCTATGCAGGACCAGAGTGACTTGTCTTTCCCCAGAAAAGACATATTAAAGTGGGTCAATCCTGGGTTAAAGTCCTTAAATTACTCTGTACATTTTCTGCTATAGTATCTGCTGATACTTTTAGAAATATGATCAGAAATACGTAACTTGTACTGACCATTTTATCAAATATGTTATAAATCAACCAGTTCGCTGTTCAAATGTTCTCTTTACTAATTTGTTAAAATTTCAATTTCTAAATAATTTATGTTAAATACATAATATCATATTTTATTCTAATCAAACCTAAGTCATTTTTTTTAAATTTGGGCCTGAGGTTATATTCTTATTTATTGCTACATTCAATATTTATTGAAAGTTTTAAGAATTTAATTTGACAAATCTGAGCCATGAAGTGATGTTTGTGACTGAAATACTGTCTTTAGGAAGTCACTACCACTGACCTATATTATAGTTCTAAACATTCCTTTTAACATGATGAATTCATTTAGTTTGCTTTGACCAACCAATTAAGCTTGTGTTTTCTATCATTACTTTTAGATTTCCTAAATATGAATGTTTTTCACATTTTAAAGTCATTACCATTCAATATTTCTTCATTTTATTTGTCACACCAAATTTTATTAATATTCTTTTTATTTAAATGTCAAGAAAGCCTGTTATTGCTAACCAGGCTGAAGCATCCAGAGCTCGGTCAGGTTGCACCACAACTAAATGTGAACAGACTGACCTTGCCTATCTCTACTGCTATGATTACCATACAAATAGGCAGGTTCATATTTTTCTTCTTCATCTTTAAGGAAACAAAGTTGGATGCCGTCCACAGCAGGGAGTGAAATTGTAGGCAATGGAGCATGCCATCTGGTAGGAATATGCTGGAAAATCTTCAGCTCTCTCATTTCAACAAAGGTAAAAGTAAAAGTCTATTAATTCAGCTTCTAGCTTGGCTCAGAAATAAATTCCACAAGTCTCAAATTGCATCTGGTTTACTACATGTCTGGCTCTAATATATACCAAGAAAGCCAGACAATTTGGATGAAAATATTGTTCCTCTCTTAGCTTTTAGCAATTGGGAGGGAATAGAAGTGTAATTCATATCTTAAATTCAGAATCTCTTCCTCATATCTTCACAATACTGTTCTGGAATGCAAATCCTGTTTGAGCTGTTTCTTGGGTAGTAAAAATAAGAACAAAAATTTTCTTAATGAGGAAAGGATAATGTTGGATAATATCAAGACACCTGCTGATAAAACTCACAATGCCAGTGTCAACATGATACCAGCTCTCTGAACTCTGGACTGATACAGCCTCTGGTTTCTGCATATTATTCTCTGGCTCCATAAATTTCTTTTAAAAGGATAATGGTTATTACTTATTGTATAAATTTGATCACATCTTATTTACAACATCTCTTCTATGTGTTTTTAAATATTCATGCTTTATGTAAGAGTCATGCTAATGCTTCTCAAGAGAACAAACTGTGTTGAATGCCTCATACTCTCTTAAGACATGATCATATAATTGAGCAATAATATAACATAGTATTTATGTTATGGAAATATAAGTATGTATTCCAGACTATGAAAGAGGAGACAGCTGGCTATAACATCTCCATCCAACTTAACATCAGTAAGAACTGAAAACTTTTTGGGATCTCCTCTGAGCGATATTCACTTAAGTGTCTTTAGACCGACCAAGTGATGGTATGTCACAATTGCTTAAAACTTTATGTGTTCTTTTATTTTTTTATTCAGTAGATAGAAATTGAGTTTAGGAAACAGGGTTTTGTGTTTCTTAACCAATCTAAAGATCTAGCTACATGGATCAAACAATTACAATACACAGTAAATAATCAATAAATTGAAGATGTTGCTAGGTACTAATTTGTTGTGAGATGATGTGGGAATGTATTTCTGTATGCTGTGAACATCAATCTTTAAATCTTTAAATAAAGGAGCTGTTTTGGTGAGCACCATAGAAGTGGGTGGTGAATCAGAACAGGTTGGAATAGAAGGGCGGAGTCAGAGACAGATGGAGCCAGCCCCCAAAGAAGAAACATGTAAGGAACCCAGGTGATCCATGGGCCATGTGGCAGACAGATTAATGAGAATGGATTGAGTTAAGATGAAGGAGCTAGCTAGCAATGTGCCTAAGCCATAGGCCAAACAGCATGAAGATAATATAAGTGTCTTAGCCATTTGGTGGGGGAGGGCAAAGCAGTGGCGGGAGGCTAAGATGTCTGGGACTACGGCTGTGTGTTGGACCTCTGGCCACCTAGGGCCAAGAAACCTTATTGTAACAGAAAGACACATGAAAATAAACAAAATGTCTTAATATCTAAATATATAATCCAAATCAACCACCAAACATACCATAAAAAGTTTACATTCCAGAGTGACTAGTATTTACTATTTCCAGAAGAGATAATGTGCTCAGTATGAGCTTACAATATATCAGACATTAAATTTTAAAAAACTGGAAATGCTTTTACAAAAATTTTGTTTCTAAATTTGTGTGTATATACATGCACAGGCACACACAGGCACACACACATGTGAAAAATGTAACTGAAGTGTCTTCAGACTCCAAAAAAGAAGCTGAAGTTACATGAAGTCAAGAACTGACAGATGTAGATTCTGGGAGCAAAAACAGGTCTTCCTAAAGAGCTTCAGGTCCACTTAACCACTGAACCATCTCTCCAGCTCCCCAAATTATAGTATCTTAACAGTGTTAAGTCAGTATTGCAACTGGACATGATTCAGAGTTTTGAAATAAAAGAATGTCATCTAAAGAGATGAATTTAAAATTTTCTTATGATCTTTATAGGAACGCATATGATCCTTAGTAGATTCAAATGGAAAATAACAGGTATTATAAGTTTTTATTTACATTTTGTAATAAAGCAATCTAGTCTTGAACCCCAAATGCTTGGCATGTAAGAATCAAAACCACATCATATGGGTGTTATTTGGCTTCTATGGAAATATGAAGCATCCTGGTTAATTGTTAAGAGCATCCAGGGAAAAACAATCAAAGATGAGCATGAAGCTAGATATGTTAATACCACATTCAAGAGGCCAAGAGGAGGATCAGGGGTTTGATGAGGATCTAAGGCCACACGGTGACTTGATATCCAGTGTTAACTGAGAACATGTTTCCAAACAAATAAATAAGGGAGGGGTGATTAAAGGGAAGAGGGAGAGAAGGAGTAAGAGAGGAAGGGAGACAGAGAGATGATGCGGCGATGTCTTTCTGTATGCTGTGGATATCATTCTTTAAATAAAGGACTGTTTAGGCCATGACAGGCACTATAGAAAAAGTAGGCAGGGAAATCAGAGCATAGGTATGTGGAGGGCGGAGTGAGAAAGAGATTAAGGCAGACACTCAAAGAAGAAACATGTAAGGAACACAGGTGAGCCACGGGCCATGTGTCAAGACAGATTAATGAAAATGGGTTGAGTCAAGATGAAGGAGCTAGCTAACAGTGTGCCTGAGCCATAGGCCAAACAGCATGAAGTTAATATAAGCATCTCTGTTTCATTGGGACATTGGAATATTGGACCAGATAAATGGTGGTGGGCAGGTCTGAACTGTGGGACTAGGCAGGTCAGAAATTTCATTGTAACAGAAAGAGATAGAAAGAGTGAAGGAGAAAGAGAGAAAAGGAGACAGAGAGATAGAGGGAGGAAGGGAAGAAGGGAGGTAAAATGAAGAAGGGGGAGGGAAGGGGAAGAAAGGAGGGAGGGTGATTAGATACAATGATGATTTTTAATCAGCCAAGGTGGGCTACAGGGACACCATTTGTTGGATACATCCTAGCCAGCATATGAAAAAGTCCTTAGGATAAGTAAACTAAGGGGCTGAAGGCTGGAGGATTAGCCAAATACTGCTGCTTACAGTTAAGGGTCATCACTTGCTCAGCATAATTCCACTTGTATTGTATTTAAAGACTCAGTAAACAAAATCAGGAAAGCCTGTTCAATAGAGATGTGGAACAGTGTCATGGATACCTGCCACAGGTCATCATAAAAATAAGTGATTATACCCCAAACTGTTATTGTCATAAAAATAAATGAAAGAACATCAATGGACTTTCTTCATGTGTATCTAAAGGACATCATTCACAAAGTGTCTTAGTCACTATTCTATAACTCAGAAGAAACACCATGACCAAGACAACTTTTATAAAAGAAAGAATCTAAGTAGATACTTGTTTATAGTTTCAGGACTTTATTACAGGATCATCATGGTTGGAGCAGGCAGCTATGGCACTGGAACAGAAACAGAACCTAACATCCTGCTCTACAAAGAGCAAGCAGAGAGAAAGATACTGGTGTGGTCTTTTGAACTGCAAAGCCCACATCTCAGTGATACACCTCCTCCAACGAGACTGCACCTACTCCAAAAATGACACAACTACCAGTCCACTGAGTACCAAACATGTATACATATGAGTTTAGGAGGGCCATTCACATTCAAAGCACCACAGTAAATTTACAAAAACTGAGACAGTCTTCAAGTGTTCAGAAATATTATCTTCAAAGGTGATTGTTAAATAGAACCTGCAGTGTTTGCCTTAACCCTTCTCGTCTGTCTCTGCAGTACCTTCTACTCATCTTCATTACCTAACAGTGTCAATGAATTGTGATTTCCCAACAGTTTTCAGAATCTATTTATTTCATAACTTTCTGTTAATACACTTGAAATCTTATACATCTCATGTTTGAAATGGTAACAGTTTGATTTCCCTTGGAACAGAAAAGTTGAGCTGTTGAGCTGTAAAAATTCATACATTTTACTTTGTCACATGTCCCATATATAGATGGGCTCTCTACCACTCCCCAGACAAATCTATTTGTTTGCATCCTCACTGGGTCATCACAGAAGGCTGGGGCTTCTGATGGTGAACACCTTTCCTATGTGTTAACCAGTTGACTTTGTCCACAGTAATACAAGGATAATATTTCAAAAACATATTTGATTTGATGGTTTGGGCTTGACAAAATCTTTTCATTAAAAGTCAATAAAATGCCACTTCTTTAAAATAGTGCCCTCAAATCTACACTTCCTTCTCCAGATTACCTGTATAGCTTTATTGTTCACTCTGTAGATCTTACAGAAATTTAGCTGGAATATGCTTAGTGTTAGTTAACCTAACTCCCCAGTCATTAGGAGGAGCATGAATCTGCAACCACAATGTTATTAAGATGGTAATTATAAACTACTTTTTATGAGGGGGTATGGGGGAATATTGACATGTAGTGTGTAATGAGATTATATCAAGAATGAGGCAACCTGAACATTAAATTCATATTTTATAACATAAATATGAATTGCTCAAAGAAAAATTTTGCTCTTTTTTTTTTTTTAGAAAAGTTACTACGTTTACTCCAAGCCTTTACTCATGATAATGCTCAGAATTTCACACTTGCATCATCATAATATCTTTCGAGCAGTTCAGAAATTTGGAATACTTCAGATTTTAAAGGTGCAAACTAGGAATGCTGAACTTATTATATATGGTGCTCATGTCCTGTTTCAAAAAGAAACAACCAACCAACAGCAACATAAGGAACCTCACTCATTATCATCTACATTTAGTCTTATAAGAAACTAAGAAAGGACTTCTTTATCTACAGAAACAATCATCACTTTGTCACTAGCAAATCCAATCTCTCTCTCTCCACCTCTCTCTGACTTGCATCAGATTTTTTTTTTCTTTCTTTATTGACTACTTGAACGTGTATCTGCTGTGGGATATTGGTCTAGTACACTATAAAGATTTTTCCCTTTTATTGCTTCAATAAAATGCTGATTGGCCAGTAGAGGCAGAAAATAGAGGCGGGGCAACCAGACTAGGAGAATTCTTGGAAGAGGAAAAGCAGAGAAGTAGACACCAGCCAAACACAGGGGCAGGAAGATGAGAATGCTGTCCTGAAGCAAAGGTACCAAGTCATGTGGCTAAACATACTAAGAATCATGGGTTAATTTAAGTGTAAGAGCTAGTTAATAAACTTGAGTTGCTGGCCCAGCATTTACCATAAAATTAAGCCTCTGAGTTAATTATTTTAGAAGCAGCTGCAGGTGGAAGAGATTCATTCGAACCTTGGGGCTGGATGGGCCAGAGTAATTTACAACCATATTTATCTTCTTATTGCCTTTCTATGATATAAACTATATCAGAGATGGGACTTTTTTGCCTTGTTCAAAAGAGTTACGCTCAGTAGCTAGAATTGCATGAATTACTGCTGGTCTATAATGAAAACCCAGAGTGAGATATTGGGAAAAGCTGGACTATCAGAGAGAGGAAACAAACTGCAGTCAATTCTCATCCAGCCAGTGTCTCAGGCCAATATAATGCTATCTTCATGCCTGACTGGCTGCTTCTAGGGAATGGCTGAATATCTGCCTCCTCTTCCCTTATATTTCTTTCGCTGCCCAGCTGTTTTGCTTCCTGGTCCAACTCTGTTTCATAATTCTAAAATTAGGATTAAAGGTGTGAACTACCACTGCTTGGCTGTCAAGCCTTGAACTCACAGAGATCCAGGGCAATCTCTGTTTCCTGAGTGTGGGAATTAAATGTATGGGTCACTACTCTACAACCTTTACAGCTTGATTGTAGGTTATTCTGTCCTCTGATATTCCAGACTGATATTGTTAAATATACAGTACGATACCACAAGCTACAACCATTTCTGAAGCATCATGTATGTTTTCTTACACGATTTCTACAACTATGAATGACTGCGTAAATACAGGGATAATGAAATATATTGAAGAGATGTGGTCCTCAGCTCTTAAAGATGCTTCGTGAAACATATATAAGTGTACTGAAGGTTCTTCCTATGGAGTAGGGGAGGAGGTTTTGCATTTCTCCATTCAATCTGGAAACTGAGTAAGTCTTGGATATGAGGACCACCTTTTTGTGTTCTGTAATTTCTGCATTCCATTCTTGAGGCATCTATACCAGCAGGCATCAGCTACTTCTCATAAAGTCTCTTTCAAGAGGGCTCCAAAGGTGGAGAGAAGTGGAGAAGTTAGAGTGCACATTTAATAACTTGGTAGCAATTTGACATAACTGAAACACTCAAGTTCAAAACAATTCTTATAGGAATTATTTTATTGAAAGTGAGTAACGTTATTGAGGAAAACCTAAAATCAGCCTCTCATGCCAGGTAGTTTGAGTCACTTCTATAAATTAATGGAGAGAAGAAGGCTGGAAAATATTTCCAGTAACAGCCAATCTCATATCTCTAATATGATGAAGAATCATTAAAACTGTTAAGCAAGAAAACCATAAAATTTTCAAAATATCCATGAAAGTATACAACTAAAGCACCTTAATAGTCAACCTTGGTAACTGACAAAGAAATTTCACCATTAACATTCCCATATTGTAACATCCTTCACTGAATTAAATTGAAATTTTATGAAGAAATTAAAATTAAAACAATTGCTAAGATTCAGGTTTTGGCAGGTAGAGACATTTCTAAACTACAGAATAGCAAACTTTTTTTTTTACCGTGACAAACAAAATATTTTAGATTTTCTTTTTCTCTTTTGTTTTCTTTTTGTTGTTTTTAACAATATAGTCTGTTTTGCAATGATTCTTTTCTTGTGCTGAGAAAATAGGCATAGTTATAAAACAAATGTTTTCAGCAAAAATTTGTCTATTAAAATAGTTGATAGCCTGTCATATTTTGTTGGCTCCACTTGTAGTGGACATAGAAAAATACCTGCTATGAGAAAAATAGTAATGTTTAGTCCTTCTGAATACTAAGTTCTTTGTTGGCTATGGTCTGTTAAGTAATGTAAAACAGTAAATAAAACATCTGAGAACAGTAATGACTTTCAAAAAAGGTGTGGACTGGAAAATATTAAGTTATATAATGCAGGCTCAGAAAGAAAAATATTGAATGTCCTCTCTTGTATTTGGATCATGCCTTATAATTGCTTAATATGTGTATTGTGTAGAAATAAGAATAGATTGAGTTCAGAAAATTTAAATTAGAGTCCATAAAAGAGGAAAAATAAAGGTTTAATATATGGAAACTGGGAGAGTAATAAGATACATGTGGTATGAAGATACCATAGGGGAGGCTGGAGATAGATGTGAAAGGTTTTTGGAAGGGGCTAAGATAAAGGAAGGAGAGGAGCCTACCAAGGTAGGGAAATGAATTCACACTTAATATGCATCAAAATGCTACAAGAAAACATTATTTTGTATAAAAAGTTAAAAACAGACTAAAAATAGTATCTAGATAAAACTGTGAAATTCAAAAAGAAGGTAAATTTGGTTGTATGTTTTTTTTCTAGGTTCTTAGTGATATGACATGATCATCAAATTTACTTTAAAGCTAGAAATTCTAAGGTAATAGTAAAAACAAGGGCAGATAGGCAGTGAGCGTGTTCAGTTCCGAATTCTTCTCTAAACATGGGTGCTAATTCGGGTCATCTGGCTCCACTGCCCAAGCCTTTTATGAGCAATTATGGGAATTCTTTTTAACCATGTCAAATTGGAAATGTCAGTTAGGAGTTTCTGGAAAGGCTCTTGACTCTAGCCATGAATTTGAGGGTATAAATGCACACAGTCAACCCTCCATATCTTTCCATTCCTCACCCAATAACTCAACCAGCTGTGCATCAGGAATACTCAAAACTATTTTTTTCAGTACTGAGTATATAGATATGTCTTTTTGACATTATTAATAACTACAATGAAACAGCCATTCACACACATTTATGTTGTAAGGTATACCAGGAATAATCTAAGAGCTTTATCCAACTGAGAGGACATATAAAATATATGCAAATATGCCATTTTATATTAGCGACAAAAGCTGTCCATGTGTGAGGTTCCTGGAAATAACAACCCCGCCAACCTACTTCTAGCTAAATAAAAAGGGGCAACTATAGCTCACATAGTGAAATTTGGTAAGTGTGTGTGTCTGTGTCTGTGTGTGTGCTAATAAAGGGGATAAAGTTTCTCAAATTGTAGTCCTGCTGTTCTGATCACTATGTAGAAGAGACTGGCTTCAAACTCATGAATTACAACACCTGCTTCTGCTTCCCAAGTGTTGGGATTAAAGGCTTGTACATCACACCTGGCTCAAGATCAGGTAGAAAATTTTAAGGTTTCTAAAGAACGTTTCAATACCTTAATATTTCTATAAATTACAGAGTCATTAAAATATGTGATATGAATCAAAAAGAATTTAAAATTACATAAAAGCAGAATACGTAGAAAGCCATGTAGTTCAGAAAATATAAAAATAAAAGTTATTTGAACGTCCCTGAGAGGAGAAAACATGACTACCTCCCAAGCCTGGGGGATGCTCTTGATTGAATCATGTGTTGGAGACACACAGACTAAACGAAAATGACTCAACAAAAGGTTTAGAGCAAGGACATTTTTTTTTCTAATAACAACAAAAAAAAAATCATTACAAAAATCTCTCCATAGGAAGGGAAGTCATTTTGTAGGATCTGTATCATCATCATGTAATTAGCACCCCAGGTAATATTTATTTAATCTCTTGAAAGTCTGAAGAAGTGTAGCACTATCTGGCAGAGTCCTGATGGGTAATATCCTAATGGAGTTATAAATTGAAACTAATTGGTTTATGTGATTGTTATTAAGTCTAATTTCAGTTAGTTAATGGAATTTTGTTTGGCAAGGGAATAGAGGTGATCTTTGCAGATGATATTTTACTTTTGAAATTAGTTGCTGAATTACCCTATTGGATCCACAGTTATAAATAAACATAAAATGATATTGCTTGTGTGTACCTTTTGGGCCAAAGGTTAATTTTAGAGAAATTTTACAAGAAAATTAATAATAATCCTGTTATAGTAGCTTTTCCATCTTTACTGTTTCACATGTAGTGTATGCCTTAAACAGCCTCCACACTAAAGCAAGTCATGTAAAACAATGTAATATTTGGTAGAGTAGAGCCAAATACATCAAAAAAAGGTTAGAATATCTGTTTAACTAAACCACTTGAGCATTTCTCTGCATTATCTATCATCCTTTAGACACGACTATATTAAATTAATTAATTATTTTATTTATTATTTATTTTCCAGTCTGATCATAGTTTCCCATCTCTCTGTTGCTCCCATTCACTCCTTGCCTGCTTAATCCCTTTCAGTTCTGATGCTGTTTAGGAAAAGGCAGGTCTTGCAATGGTATCAACAAAAATGGCATAGCAAATTAAAATAAGACTAATTACTTCCTCTGGTATTAAGTCTGAGCAAGGCAATCCAATATAAGGAAGAGGATTCCAAGAGCCAGCTAAAGTGCTAGGGATAGCTTCTGTTTCTACTGTTAGGAGTTCCATAAGTAGACCAAGCTACACACTGTCACATATATGTAGCAAGCCAAAGCAGGTCCCATGAGTGCTCCCTGGTTTTTAGTTCAGATTTTGTCGATCTTTCTAATCCACACTCTACTACTTCCTGTGTCTCTCTATATGGTCTTAGTCCTCCAAAACCTCTGTGGCTAATTTTGGTTAGCTAGTAATAAACTCTACCTTCTGACAAAAGTAAACTTCATTGTCAGTCTCAGGAGTATCAGAATATGACCAAACTATCCCACAATATTCATCTTTTTCAATCCTCTCCCGCATATCCACCCCTCAGTCTGCTTCTCCAAGTTCCCATCCCCATCCACCCTTAGTTCACCCAGGAGATCTCTTCCATTTCTCCTTTCTAGAGAGATCCATGTGTATCCCTTAGGTTTTCCTTGTTACCTGGCATCCCTGTGTATGTGGTTGTAGCATGGTTATTCTATACTTTATGAGTTAGTGCATATAATACTTATATTTTCATATATGAATTACCTCATTCAGAATGATTCTTTCTAGTCCAATACATTTGCCATAAAACATTTTTATGTTGTTGTTTTTAACAGCTGAGTAATACTCCATTGTGTGCATATAGCACATTTTCCTCATCCGTACTTTAGTTGAGGGACATCTAGATTATTTCTAGGTTCTGGCTATTATGAATAATCCTTGCTATGAATGTAATTGAGCAAGTTTCCTTGTGATGTTATTGAGCATAGTTTGGGTATATGCACAAGACTGGCATAATGATTTCAACATTTCTGCGAAACTGCCATATTGATTTCCAAAATGATTATACAAGTTTGCACTCCCATCAGCATGGAAGAGTGTTGCTCTTGTTCTACGTTCTCTTTGGCACAATCTGTCATTTGTGTCATTTAATATTAGCCAATCTGAGTGTTGTAAGATGGAGTTTTGATTTGCATTTTTCTGAGGACTAAGATGGTGAACATTTCTTAAGTGTTCCTCTACCATTCAATATTATCCTGTTAAGAATTCTCTGTTTAGGTCTGTACTCCATATTTTACATTTTTATTTGAATTATTTGTTTCTTGATGTTTAATTTCCTGAGTAATTTATATATTTTTGACATCAGCCCACTGTTGGATGTTGAATTGGCAAAGACTTTTTCCTATTCTGCAGGCTGTTGTTTTGTCTTAGTGACAACGTTCTTTACCTTACAGGGTCTTTTCAGTTTCATGATGAACCGTTTATTATCGATCTTGGTGTTTCTGCTATTAGTGTTCTATTCAGGAAGCAGTTTCCTATGCCAGTGTGTACAAGGCTACTTCCCACTTTCTCTTCTGTCAGGTTCAATGTGCCTGGATTTATGTCGATGTCTTTCATCCACTTGTACATGAGTTTTATGCATAGTGATAGATATGAGTCTATTTGCATTTCTACACACTTATATCCAGTTATACAAGCACCATTTGTTGAAGATGTTTTCTTCTCCCTATTGTATAATGTTGCTTGTCAAAAAAAAAAAAACTGTCTCTAGTTATGTGGATTTATGTCTGGGACTTCTATTTGATTCCAGTGATCCGTTTGTTTATGTGCCAACACCATGTGGTTCTTATTACTATAGCTCTGTAGTAGAGCTTGAGATCTGTGGTGATGATACCTCCAGAGGTTCTTGTATTGTAGAGGATGTTTTTAGTTATTCTTGGTTTTTCGTTTTTCCATGTGAACTTGAATGGTGTTCTTTCAATATCTGTAAAGAATTGTGTTGAGATTTTGATGGAGATTTTATTGAATCTATAGATTGCACTTTTGTAAATGGTCATTTTCATTATTAATCCTGCCAATCCATGAGAGATTTTTCCATCATTTGATATCTACTATAATTTACCTCTACAAATCCTTGAAATTCCTGGCATACATGTCTTTCATTTGCTTGGTTATAGTACCCCAAATTATTTTATATTGTTGTGCCTATTATGAACACTATTATTTATCTTATTTCTCTCTCAGCCCTTTATCTCTATCATTTGTTTATAAGCGGGCTACTAATTTTTTTGGGTAAATCTTGTATCCAGCCACTTTAATAAAGGTGTTTATCTGTTGTAGAACTTCCCTGATAGATTTTAGGGGCTACTTATGTATGCTATTATATCAGATGCAAATAATGATACTTTTTGATTTATTCCTTTCCAATTTGTATCTTCTTGATTACCTTTAGTTGTCTTATTTCTAAGGCTACAAATTCAAAGAAAATTCAACAAAATACTCATTCTTTGTTGAGATTTTGTGTGGCTTTCATATCAGGGCATCTGTGGCCTCATAGAAATAATTTTGATAATATTTATGGAGATACTTTGAGGAATACTGGTACTAATTCTTCTTGCAGGTCTCATAGAATTCTTTGCTGAAACCATCTGGTCCTGGTTGGCTTTGTTATTGGTGATGGTGATGGTGATGGTGCTGTAAGACTTTTAATAACTTATTCTATTTTCATTGGAGTTATAGGTCTGTTTAAATTGTCTAATCTTGACTTAATTTTGGTATGTGATATCTATCAAGAAAAATTTCCATTCCTTTATATTTTTCAATTTTATGGAATACAGATTTTTGAAGTATGACCTAATAATTATCTGGTGGTGTTGCAATGGGGTTTCTTGGTCCCAGGTGGCCAGAGGCCCAGACCCTGCTGCACCAGACCCCTTAGCCACCAGCCGCCGCTGCTGCTCAGGCCTTTAGAAATGACTCAGATGCTTATATTAAGTTTATGCTATTTGGCCTTTGGCTTAGGCACATTGCTAGCTTGCTCTTACATCTTAAATCAACCCATTTCTATTAATCTGTCTGCCACATGGCCTGTGGCTCACCTGTGTTCCTTACATGTTGCTCTTTGGGCAGCTTGCGATCTGCCTGACTCTGCCCTGCTTCTCCTACCTATGCTCTGATTTCTCCTCCTACTTCTTCTATGGTGCCTGTCATGGCCCAAAAACAGCTCCTTTATTTAAATATTGATATTGATATTAACACATCACTTCCCCCTTTCTGACTAATCAAAAAGGAAGGTTTCAATTTTAACATAGCAAAATTACATATAACAAAATAGCCATCAAGCAAGAATTACAGTTATAATATCTAGTCTATTTGTATTTAGCAAAATTAAAGAAAATACTCTTATCATCTACCTTATTTTTATGAATCTAAAGTTTCATATCCAATATACCTTTCAAATGACTAAGAAAAACTATACCTATAACTATCTAATCTTCAACTACATCAAAGACCACAGAAGGATATATTTACCCAAGCAAACCAGAAGTGCAAGCAACTTTTAAAATCTAGAAAGGACAGAGATGACATTTATCTGCCTGGACAGTCACCCAAAGTTCCTTTATAAAGTTGGGGCACCCATCTTCAGCCTACAGGTCCAGAGTCTCTTTTCATTTATTGAAGCAGGAAATCTGCTCTGCCCATTTTGGTACATTTCACAGTTGCTTCTCCTCGAGTCCTGAAGAATGTCTGACAGTTTTCTCTGTAAAGCAGGAACCTGAATGACCATCTCGGCTTGTTCTGCCAAAGTTCAGAGGTCATCTTCCTATGGAACCTGCATGTCCAATTTAAACAGCATACTATCAAGCAGTCAATATAAGAACAGGTTCTTGTGCAGTGGCTAACCATTGCCACAAATAGAGTAGACACCATATGGAGTTTCTTTGATGCCCATTTTTCTCTTGAAGTAAATTGGTGCTGCCACGAGCAGATCTGTCTCACTGTCCAGAAAAGTCTAAGCTCTCAAAACATTTTAAATGCCATATTCTGTAGGTCTTAGAAGTGTCTGAAGATTACCTATCTAACTGAATTATATCTTTGTATACCTAAAAATCTAACTAACATGCATTTCTTAATTATACATTATAATTTGAAATCAGTCACATAAACATCATTTCTTAAACAAGAGTAGAAAAATACATACAGCATAAGATAACTGACCTTAAATTTGTATCAATAAACCACAATCTGTGAATAAAGGACTGTTCTGGCAGGCACTGTAGAAGTAGGCAGGGAAATCAGAGCATATGTAGGAAAAGGAGGGCAGAGTCAACAGAGAAGTGATCCTGGCTCCCATGAAGCAAGGTGTAATGAAATAGGTAAGGCATAGGCCACATGGCAGGGCAGAGTAATGTTTATGGGTTGAATTAAGATGAAAGAGTTATCTAGCAATATGCCTAAGCCATAGGCCAAACAGCATGAAATTAATATACGCATCTGAGTCATTTGTAGGGGGGCGTGGGCAGTCTGGACTGCAGGTCTGTGGGTGTGGATTACTGTAATAATATTTATTTGTAATATATCATAGAAAGGACTACTGTTTATTGAGAGGTATATGAACACTCATAATCTAAATTGAACCTTAAGACAATTTTTGGACATAGGAACTATCTTATGACAGGTGATATGCTCTCCGAGAACACAGGAACAAAACAAGGCAGTTCAATGTCCCAGCAGCTTGTTAATGGGGTTGGGCCAAGCCCCATTCAGGCTCCTGAAACTCCAGAAACATACCTCCAAGACTAGTCAGCTAACACCTGAATACCACTATACTGGACCTCTAGTCAGACCAGGTCAGAAACCTCCTTCTACAGTCTGGATTTTCTTACTGTTGACTAAGTGAGTGTTCATTGTTGGAGGTGCCAAGAAGAAGGTAAGTTCTTTGGTATTTTGGTGAAGTGGTCTATAAATACTTATTAGGTCAATTTGAGATATCATGTCCATTAATTCTTTTCTTTCTTTTTTTTTTTTTTTTGTATAGTTTTTGTCCATTGGTGATAGTGGAGTGTTGCTTTATCCTCCTATTGATATGTGGGGTTTAATATGTGAATTAAACTTTATTAATATATCTTTTACAAATTGGAATTCCCTTGCATTCGGGGCATAGTTGTTAAATGTTGAGGCATAATCTTAGTGAATTTGTCCTTTGATAACTATAAAATATCTTCTTTTTAGATTTATTTTGGCTTGAAGTCTATTTTGTTAAATATTTGGATAGCTACACCAGCTTGTGTCTTAGGTCTGACAAAATGAAAAATCTTTTGCAGCCTTTTTCTCTGAGGTAATATCTGTCTACGATGTTGAGGTGTATTTCTTATATACAACAGAAGGATGGATGCTCTCCTGTGTCCCTTGTGTTCTCTGGGTGATGCTGCCTCTACAGTTCCTGTTTTCTTCTCCAAGTTTTCTATTCCCAGAATTCCCCTGGTTTGTGTTTTCTCCTATTGCTACTATTTCCATTTTCACATCTTGAACAGCTTTATTGGTTTTTGCCAATTATTTGCTTTTTTCTTGAATTCTTTAAGAGATTAAGGATTTACTCCTTTTTTTGGTGATTTTTGCCTCAATTCATTTTTCTCTCCAAGAACATCTATCATCTTCATAAAGTTATTTTTAAAGTTATTTTCTTGTGTTTCATCTGTGTTTGAATGTCCAGGTTCTGCTATCATATGATAGTTGAGTTCTAGTGGTGACATGTTGCTCTTTTTGTTATTAATAATATTTTTACATTGTTATTTGGGCACCTGAATTTGGGATGATAACAAGTTTAGGTGTTGATTTCTGTGTTTATATTTTTTGGGATGCGTGTTTTGTTCCTTGGTTCTTGTTCCCTTTCTTGTCTTCTGACCTAAATGTTCAAAGGTTCTGGTGAGTTTTCAGTCTTTAAGTCTTGTAGGCTTTATCCACTAGGGATCTGGGTGCCTTGGGATTTTGACCCTTTGATCCAGTCTGGCTTCTTGTGAAATATAAATGTTCTTGGGTCTCTATATCTGGCCTGACCTCCACAAAAGCCTAAGTCTTCTAGGGTTCCTAGGACCAGCATGGCTTCCTGTAGAGATGCTAGGGCTTTTCTTCTAACTTCTGTGGATTATACCTGGACCTGTGGAGTTTGATGGAGTTCTGAGGAAGAGTTGGCCATAGGGAAGATGATAAGGTGGGGGTGCTTGGGTAACACTGGGAGAATTGGTGGGCATAGCAACAGTCCAGCTAGCAGGTGTCTTCACTCACCTACTCATTGACTGTTGAGGTCTATACCAGAGCAGCAGGACTCTTTCAGAGTTTGGATGAAGGGCCAATCAGTGGTACTGGTACTGAGATGAGAGGTGTTAGGCCACAGGATAAGAGGATCACCCACCTTTCTCGACTAGCGTGGCCTGTGTCTCTGTGGCAGAAGTCTACTGGGTTTGGAGTAAGGACCTAGCAGTAGAGTCAGGGACTAGTTGTGGCCACATGGCCCCGAGGAAGTCACAGAAGGCAGAATCCAGAGAGAGTGGAACAGTCCAGTTGGCCAGAAAGTCACTAACCTATTCTACCTGGTATGGTCTGGGCCTGATTGGTGAAGGTCTTCTGTGTGTGTGAAATGGGTCAAGCAGCTGCACAAGGGACTATCTGGGAAGTGTGGACTTGGCAAGGGTTGTTGTTGGGGTAAGAGTGGGGCAGAATCCAAGAAATAGTGCAGTTCCCAGGTAGGCTGGTCACTCACCCTTTCTAGCTTGTGTCAACAAGACTATTTCTTAATTGTTCTCCAACTATAGATTGGCTGAAATGATAGACAGAATTTACATATATAGCCCACAAGTTGATAATATCTGTAATCTGTGCAATAGAGTTTTTTGAATTTTTCTATTTTATAAATGAATATTATTTCAATAGAGATAAACTAACTCTATTGGTACTTTATAGCTAAATATGTTATCACTTGTCATGTAAAATAATGTTTGAATACATTTAAAACAGCATTAAAATACTCCCTATCACAGGAAATATCACTTGGAATATACCAATACAAGATTAATATTTATTGAAAAATAACACTCACAGTAACAGGTTACAGTTTAGGAAGATACTTGAGCGATCTGATGGTCCAAGCGATGGATGTTGATCCGATCTCTCAAGGGGGCAGGAACAAACGGGGCTCTCCAGATCCCAGCAAGCCCTCATAAACCAGGCTGGCCACACGCTCTTCAGGAGCCTGGGACCCTGGATAACTGTCTTCCTACCTTATCAGATGACAATTGAGTCCCACCAAAACTTACTGCTTACCCTCTTATGTTTGTCTCATCATTTTACAAAGTCTTTAAAAAGAACAAGAAATAGAAATGTAAATCACAAGTCCTACCATTTGTTTTTGATGAAGCCTTACCCAGAATTGTGCTTTCCTGAAAATGGCAAACTCAAGCTGTGATATTCACAAACATCAACTATGTTGACCTGTTAATGTGAGTACATGTGAACATGTAAGTGTATAGTTCAATGTGTGCATTCTCATATATAAAGGACCCAATCTACAGTAAAAATGGACCAAAGAGGATAGTGGTTCACATGCAATGGTGGTCCTTCCAGCACAGGGCTTCTTGATTCTGTGAGAAGTAATGATTTGTTTCTTAGTCATCATGCAGTACACAGACTGATAATGATCTGAGAAACAACATCAAGTTATTTCATGCTCTGGTACTCTATAACTGTTCTTTACAATAACTTTGCACAATCTTTATCTTACAGATATCAGTGTTAAAGTAAACATAAAAGATGCATTGTAAAAAGTAAGGATGCTTGGCATCTAAAAGCTTCTATACAACTTTATTGTTAAGCTATAAACAAAACAAGTTATTGCACTTCAAAACCAATGACACAGAGAAAAAAATCTTTGATCAATATTTGTTACATACAGTTTTGTAGACATTTTATATTCAGTAACTTGCCACATATTAATCATAATGAGCTGTGTGTATTACTTCATGTTCTTTTGTTTATATAACAAAAAACACAAAAACTCAACTTCATAGAAACTTACAGAAGTGACTTCAGAATTAATAATTATATTAAGTGTTCTTCTTACAACAGTCTGTTAGCTATATAGGTAGGTGTTCATGAAAGTTTTTTGATTTACAAGAATTTGGAAATGTCTTACTTAATTATGACAGTGTTTTATATACAAAACTTCTTATCGTTTGGTAATAGTTGGTGCCATCAATATAGAAATATTGTTGAGTCATTATTTACCAACATACTTCAATAGCAGGATACAACACAATACAAATGCTATAGATGACCACCTGTATAAAACCATTTAGGAATACTATCTTTTGCCCTAAAAAAAAGGAGGAAAAGTTTGCAGAATAAAATTTACAGAATTTAAGACATTTCAGGTATTATGGAAGCCATTGCCATACACCTTTAAGTGGAGGATTACAAACTAGACACCATAAATAAAATGCACTTCAATTTTTAAACATTTTCATGACATTGGATATTTGAGGATAAAACACGAGAGATGTTCTATGGTTTCCTCGATTGTTTTTTAAATCTCTTCTTCTGCCATTGACAGCACCATGATAAGGCAAACACAATCAAAGGCAACCAGGAACATGCCTTACCTGACAATGTTCTCAGAACTCAATATGTCTTCTCTCTATCACTGCATGCTGGTCTTTAGTTTGTCTCCATCATGACGCTCAAATGTCACTAATATAAATGCTGACCACACCACCCAATCTGCTTGTCTTCTATTCTAAAACCTCTACAGAAGTAGTCATTTGTTATATCACATTTTATTTAAATATTTACCCCCTTTATTTTTAAAACTGAACTTATATTAATATCAAAAACTCTTCATAATTTTTATCAAAATATCCACAAATTTTTATAGAAAATGAAATTCAACTTACTATAATCACTAAGATTTTATTAATAATGCTAATAACACAAGCATGAAATGATACAGATATTTCCTGTTGATATATTTGGTTACTCTGCACATAATATTCTTCATCTATAGCTGATATTTGTTTATCTTTAATTGACAAATGAGAAATATATATTTATGAATGTTATATTGCTTTGAAATATGTATTACCATTTCTTTCCATGTGGTCTTCATAGACAAATACCTATTGTCATTCTGTATCTACTATTTCTGTGTGTAAACATCTGAAGTCAGGCTGGTTGTGCCTATGTTGTAGGTAAGTTGTTTTTCTGCCCAGTGTTCAAAGACAATGATCCTATGCTTGAAGTCTAGTAATTTAAATGTGATACACATTGCCTCCTTTTGTTCTATGACAAGTTTTCCTAAATATAGTTTTACAGAAATGCTATATGTTCTTAATGTCTGCCAGTTTTACTTCAAATTTATCTTTAAAAATATTCTCATATCAAAGGTACACACCATACATCCAGATCTTGTTTTATTTCAGTTATATCAATAGGTCTTCTAATCTCTCTTTTCTTGTTTATTTCCTGCTGTTATGATAAAAATAACCCAACAAAAATAGAAAAGTAAAGAGATATATTCAGCTTATCATTGTAGGTCACAGTCATTCATTGTAGAGAAGCTAGGTGGGAGGGAATGACAATGACATCATCACAATGACATTCAAGAGCAGAGAACACACGCAAGCATGGTCAGTGCTCAGCTAGCCTTTCTTCTCATATACAGTCCAGGGTGTGAACCCAGAAACCACCACCAGTAGACTGAGTCTCCCCACCTCAGTCCCATACACGTTCACGGGCCACTCTTTAATCGAGATAGCCCCTCCTCTCTTCCAGTATAATTCTAAATTAAGTCAGCTTGAGAATGAAAATTAACCAACACATGTCTAACTAAATTAATTTTATTTATTTTGCTTTTCTTATTTCTGATAATCTCAAAACTATTCTTTTTGTTTGTGGGTGTTGCAATTTAATTTTCTTTTGCCTTT
>JARWLC010000015.1:90175547-90545547 GCA_033318265.1 Phyllotis vaccarum | reverse complement strand
GAGAGAAAATATCCTTTTCCATGGTGACTGCCCAGCCAGGTTACCTTCACAATGTCTCTCCTGTTAGGATTCTGTTCTAGCCCCGGATACCACATCTAACCAAAGACAATTGAACTGGCCAGGCTCTGAGTTCTGACGTCGAACTCCATTTAAGGATTCCCATCTAGACCCTATCTCTCACCCTGCCAGAGGATGCAGGCTCCCAGCCCTTTCTCCTTACCCTCTCTCTCTTCTCCCCCTCTATGTCTCCCTCCCTCCCGCTCTCTATCTTTTTTCTCCCTCTCTCTTCCTAATAATAAAGTCTTTCTACATAGAACCAGTCTGTTTCCTGCTGCCTCCCCTGCCTCCCATGGCACACACAAGTGCTGCTCCCACCTCCCACCACAAGCACATGGAGTGTGAGGGTCTCCATCCATTGGCATCTGCTGCCACAGATCAGATCAGACACAACATCTTCCTTCACACTGATTTACTCCTCCAGTCAACAAATATGCTGAGCTAGACCGGGCTCCAAAGTGTCACTACACTATAAACCACAAGCTCTTGCATTTATGGAACTGATAATTTACAGGATTGGAGATGTTAGGTAATAAATGACACAAGTACACTACTGTGTAAGTGATTAAGTGCATCAAGAAAAGCAGAGCATGCTGTGAGGAATTTAAAAGAGCAGGGTAGGTGAGAAAGCTGCATCCTGTGCGTGCGCGTGCACGTGCGCGCGCGTGTGTGTGTGTGTGTGTGTGTGTGTGTGTGTGTGTGTGTGTGTAAAGGTTTATTCATAGAGGACTCGGTTGTCCACCTGGGGGTGGGGGCAGGGTCAGGAGATCAAACTCAGGTTGTCAGGCTTGTGTCGCAAGTGCCTTTGCTTACTCAGTCACCTTGCAGGCCCTTCAAACTACACTTTTAAATAAGGTTCCGGGACTCAGTTTACAGTTCCCTGTGATGATTATGAGGCTGGAGCACCTAGATGACAAGCAGGTAAGCAAGGAGAAAGGGCGTAAGGGTAAAATATCACGGCAGGGCAGGGCCTGGAGGACCGTGATGGTTGTAATTACTGCTATTCGCTCTGGTGTAGTGAGAGGCAGCTGGAGTAATGGCCTATCTTAACAGGATGACTCTGTGCACTGAAAACAGGGAGCCGTGAGGGTGGTAGAGGAAAAGATTATTTGGGAGCTATTCCTAGCAACCCATTAGCCATTAGCTGATCTATTTGAGAGCTAAGGGATGGAGCAAGGGGCGAACAGTAACGGACTGGAGTTAAGGATATACTTTGTAGTTGGAGACTGTAGAAGTTGTTGGGCTGGGCATGAGTTATGAAGACTAAGCTGAAGGTGTCCTGAAGATTTGATGAAACTGAAGGAAATGAGCCAGCATCTCCTGAGACAGGAAATACTATTTTATTGTTGTTCCTCAGCAATTGTGCGCGCATATGACAAGGACAATCACACCTGGTGAGGGACTTGCTCTCTCTCCAATCTCTTCTAATATATACTAATTGGATGGTCTCACCCCCGACCCCCCTTTGTATTGCTGCTCAGTGTGTGCCCAGATTTCTTTCTTCAACCACTGCTAAATACATTTCTATTTGCATTTAACAACTTGGGCAAATAGCATCCTTAAAATTCTTTGTATTAATTATCATATTGTTGTATGTATGTGTAGTTCTGTATGGCTGCATGTACCACAGTGTGCATAGACAGGAAGGGTGGTGTCACAGTGTCCATACGGAGGTCAGAGGCGAATTTTGTCGGTTGGTTCTCTCCTTCCACCTTTAGGTAAGTTCCTGGAATTGAACTCAGGTACCAGATCTACAAGGCAAGCATCTTTCCCCACTGAGCCATCCCATTAGTCTCAAGTAGCATCTTTTTAATGAACTCCCTGATAGGAATCAGTGTCTAGTGCCATGTGGCCTCATAGTTCATGTCACAATATAGGACACTTGATCATATGCCATCATCTGTAGCTGTCCAAATACTTGAGGATTATTATCTTCTCCTTAAAAGGTTGACACACCCACTTGATCTTTTGTACCTCACAGGGCTTCTAAAAATTGAAGTTCGGCTCATGGTAGTGCTTAACCAGTGCTCTCTAATGCAGACTTTTATATTACAAGACTGGATTTACCCCATCAGATGGGAATTGCAGATCCAGAATCACAGAATCAATATATCTCTAGTTCAAACAGCTTTTTAGCTGATGAGACACTTGATTCTCAGGAAGGGAAGTACCCTGCTCAAAGTCTTTTGGGTGACTAGAGCGTCAGATCAAGAATGTGGAAGCATTAAAGTTTAGTGCTCTTTCCCTTACTCAGATAGCTTGAGCCCAGGGAGATGACTCCTCCCAAACCAGAGTCCAATTCTAGACTCTGATCTCTTAAGAATGGGCCCAGAGTAGGCTGTTGACAAAACACTCACGTTTTAGGGAGCAATTTGTAAACATCCAGCCAAACTTTTAATTGTTCTTATTTTTTATATGTATGGGTGCTTTGCCTCTGTGTATATCTGTGCACCATGTATTACTGGTACTCTGGAAAGTCAGAAAAAGGCATTAAAATCACTAAGCTACACACACACACATACACACACACACACACACACACACACACACACACACACACGTTTTTATTTTGATGAAAATAAATTTATTTCCCTGTTGTAAAATGTTATTTTAAGATGTGTTACCTTTGTTTTTGCTGTGGAATATTTGTTTAATGATGCAAAGATGTGTTTCATTCTTTCATGTTTCATGTGTTTAACTCTGTGAAACTGTGTTATTGTCTTCCTAAAACAGCTGATGGTCCAATAAAGAACTGAATGGCCAATAGTGATGCGGAAGAAAGGATGGGTGGGGCTGGCAGGCAGAGGGAATAAATAGAAAGAGAAATCTGGGAGGAAATGAAGAGAGAGCAAGAAAACAAGGAGAGGAGGATGCTAGGGGCTGCCACACAGCCACACAGCCACACGGCCATACAGCCACACAACCACACAACCACACAGCCACACAGCCACACAGCCACACAGCCACACAGCCACACAGCCACACAGCCACACAGCCACATGGCCATCCAGCCACACAGCCATCCAGCCACACAGCCACATGGCATCCAGCCACACAGCCACACAGCTACATGGCCATCCAGCAACACAGCTACACAACCACACAGCCACATAGCAACCACACAGCCACACAACCACACAACCACACAGCCACACAGCTACACAGCCACACAGCCACACAGCCACACAGCCACACAGCCACACAGCCACACAGCCACACAGCCACATGGCCATCCAGCCACACAGCCATCCAGCCACACAGCCACATGGCATCCAGCCACACAGCCACACAGCTACATGGCCATCCAGCCACACAGCTACACAACCACACAGCCACATAGCAACCACACAGCCACACAGCTACACAGCCACACAGCCACATGGCCACCCAGCCACATGGCCACACAGTCACACAGCCACACAGCTATACAACCACACAGCCACACAACCAGCACAGAGTAAAAGTGGAAGTAAAATATACAGAAGGAAAGGAAAAAGCCCAGAGGCAAAAGGTAGACAGAGTAATTTAAAATTAAGAAAAGCTGTTAAACTACATTTCCCCAAACAACGTATTCTGATCCGGCTTTCCTCCCCCCTACCTCTCACAGTTCCTGTACACCTCCCCTCCCAGTTGGACCACCCATTTTCTGTCTCTCATTAGAAAATAAACAGGCATCTAAAGAATTATTATAAAGTAAAATAAGATAAATTTAAAAAATACATCAGAACAGGACGAAACAACCAAATAAGAAAAGGCCCAAAGAAAAAGCCCAAGAAATGGAGATAGAGACACACGCATTTGCACACACAGGAATCCCACATGGTATATACACAAAGGGCCTGGAAGGTAGGAAAAAAATAGGGTACTGATTTGACATTATGAGACAAAGAACTTCCAAAGATGCCAACATGGGGCTTGCCTTTAAGAATGGTTTGTTTCCCAAGTGAAACTCCCTTGGAGAAAATTAACATTTCATTTGCAAGTGGTTATCAATGGGATCTAGCTTTTGGGTGAGAGACGGAGGCATGTATCCACTTCTAGTTCTGGGATGCATCCCAGTCAAACTTTTAAATGAGCAAATCCAGAAAATCTCTTTCTAGATAGATGCCATGAAATAAGCTCAGCCAGAAGAGAAACATCTGTATACATTTGCTTATGGGGCAGTGTTTGTGACAGAAAATTCTGGAAACAACTTCAGAACTTTTACTAATGAAGCAATAATTTTCTTATCTAGCCAACCAGGCCTTCTGATTGTAAAAAGTAGTATAGCCAGTGATGTGGGAATGATGCTGTGAATATCATTCTTTAAATAAAGGAACTGTTTGGCCCTTGGCTGGCATCGTAAAAAAAGTAAGCAGAGAAATCAGAGCATAAGTTGGAGGAGGGTGGAGTGACAGAGAGTTCCAACCAGGCACCCAAGGAAGTAACATGTAAGGAACACAGGTGAGCCATGGGCCAACGTGACAGGCAGATTAATGGAAATGGGTTGAGTTAAGATGAAGGAGCTAGCTAGTAATGTGCCTGAGCCATAGGCCAAGCAGCATGAAATTAGTAAAAGCTCCTGTGTGTTTCTTTGGGACTTTGGGATTGCTGGTTCAGATAAGTCGTGGGTGCATCTGAACTTATGGGGATAGGCAGGTCAGAAACCCACTGTTACAGCCAGCCTCATGTACTGACATGAAACTAGGTGTACAGAAAAAATGAAAACACAAACAATGTGTACAACAAAATGGTCTCATTTGTCTAAAAATCAGTGAGTCTATTTTCATAAACACGTGTGTATATTTCTATCAGGGAACAGAAGAGACTGTTAACAAGGACAGTTGCCAAAGAGATAAACTGGGAGGGTGGCATCTTTTTCTTTTCTTTGAGACTGTGCTTCTGTGTGTAGCCCTGTCTGTCTTGGGACTCATTCTGTATGTAGACCAGGCTGGCCTCGGACTCACAGATCCACCTGCCTCTGCCTCTAGAGAGCTGAGACTAAAGGTGTGTGCCACCACCACCCACCTATCTTTTATATTATCTGCATTGGTATTTTTCAATCTTTTGCTCACGTATTATGTTTTTATTAAAATTAAATTATAAAATTTACTCATATCATTCAAATGCCAAATACTGTGGGGGGTGTTTGACAGACTCCAGCAAAGAGGTCTTGCTGAGTCCTTCCTTCGTATTTTGGACAGGATGACTAGACTGACATCACCAATAGAGGAAATCTGTGAGCAGCTTGTTCCTTAAAGGAACTCACCCATGTGACTGGCATCTGCATGTTAGCACTTGCTGGTGACTGTTAACAAGTTAGAAAGTGACTCTACCATTTTGATGCTCCTGGGAGGCCAGACCTCAGAGGGAATCAAGACAAGTCTCTGCCCTGGTTCCTTCAAGGCCAGGCCCTGAGTTTATACAAGTGTGAATCGCCAACTTTAGAATGAGACAAGAGAACTCTATTGGTTACTTTTTTCATCAAATATTCGGGAAAAATGACTTAAGGAAGAGACTATATTGTGTTCACAATTTCATGGGGTCTAATACACGGTTATTTGATTCCATGTGTTTGGAGGCTGCTCCCTTTGTAGTGAAAGAAAGAAGAAAGAGAGAGAGAGAGAGAGAGAGAGAGAGAGAGAGAGAGAGAGAGAGAGGACAAGATACTCCCAAGGAGCCACTTTGCAGTGACCTACACTTTTCAGGTAGGTTCCATGTCCCTCTCTCCAGCTTTAACAAATCAAATATACCTGTGGCGGAACTTTCACGTTCAAGCCCTAATTTAATAGTCAAGGACCTAAGGTGATGGCTATAAGGCCCAGCCAGTGAGTCAGAATCTCTGATAGCTATAACTTTTGCCCTACAGTAAAGGACTTCTGGGATTCATAGCTTTACTGAGTAGTTACAGTAAATGAGACTCATGACACTACACCAGAGGACCGGAAGAAAACTGACAATTGCGTGGGAGGCTGAGTGAAGTGTCATCTTTCTTTAATTGTGTATCCATACTAACAGTGTCAGTCCCTGGGTCTAGCCAAGACTGGACTTGGATTCCTTGAAATATCATGAGCCAACAGAATGTCACTGTCTTGTTTCTTTTTCTTTTTTTCCTGTCGCTGTGATAAAATATATCTGACAAAAACACCATAAGGGAGACATGGTTTATTTTGGCTTCCAGTTCAAGGGATAGTTTGTCCTGGTGGCAAAGTCAAGGCAACAGGATCTTCAAAGAGCTGGTCACATCACATCCATCATGGAACAGAGACAAATGAATGCTTCCTTGCTGGTGCATGCGTCGCTCAAGGGCATAATCAGTTGCTTCAGAGCACAGTGGGAAGTTCATCATCAGTCCCAAGTGTTTGTCAACCCATGTATCAGTGTTCATGGAATCGCAGTGCTCTGACCTATAAGGATGAGTCACATGTCTCCACTGGAGGTCTATTGTTCTATAGATGATTCTTCAATTATGGAAACTTCCCTGTTTAGGAAATATAGAAGGAAATACCAAGTATATTGAATGTGTTTGAACATGAAGCCGGCTGACAGATTATCAAACCTCTGCCCACAAGAAAGTTCCATATTGACTCATCGGTTCATATACATTTCCCCATGTTCCACTGAATAACTTTTGTGACTAAGGAAAGTCAGTTTGGACCGGGCATGGTAGTACATACACACCTGAAACCATCTATGTGGGAAATTGAGACAGGAGAATCAGAAGCAGAAAATCATCCTTGCCTGTATAGAGAGTTTGAGAATAGCCTGTGCTACATAGGATCATGTCTCAATCAATAGACCAACTTTATATATGCCCAGATCAGTGGTAACAACTTTTTAATATTGGCAAGTAATTGAGTGAAGAACCCACTGTACACTCTTCATAGTCAATCTTTTGCCTGAGTTATATAAGTGAAAGATGCCAATGGATACTGTATCATCATCATCATCTTTAGCATCTCTAATGTCATGTATCATCCAACTTCTACATCTTTTCAATTCTCAGGCAAGACTTTTAAATGTATTATCTCAGCAAACCACTAGCTTCCACCACCCAAAAGCTAAGGATGCCATGGGGGTAGCCCATGAAATAAAGAGCTAGCAGACATTTTCAGGCATTGTTGTAACCTGCCTACCTGAAGTCTTCACAGACATATTTAGTAAATGCCCTGATATGTGTCCATTGTTTGTTCTGTGTCTTTTAAAAATTTGTGTAAACACCTGCATGCTGGACGTGTTGTTTAGGACAGTCTGAGTCTGTGTTCCTAGGCAATTCTCATATCTGGCTGAGAATAAACACTTAGTTCCCTTTGTAGTGAGAGATGTGTTTTTTTAGTGCTCAGGCTAACTAGCAGCCTGGCTATCAGGGACATTCACTTGAAAAAGACATCTGGGAAGATCCAGAACCCACAACCCACACACCTCCCCTTCTTTGCCACTGCCTAACAGTGTCCCAACAACAACCCACACTACTCTATTAATGACTCAGCTTTGACACAAGTCTGAGGGAACAAGCCATACTCAAACCATAACAGGACAAAAAGAAAGGAAAAAGGACCAGATGGAGGCTGGAGATAGCTCATCTATTTTTGTTTTTTTATCTATTCTTCACTCATTCAAAACATCCCAACCTCAGCCTCGCCTCTTCCCAGTCCCACCCACCTCCATTTCTTATCCCGGTCTAAAAAAACAAAGCAGGAAACAAATAAAGACAACAGAGCTGACCTATTTCTTAGTTTCCCTTCTCATGGTACTTGAGTCTATCCATCACTTCTCAACTTAGCTAGAGAGGAATGCATCATGACCCTGAAAAAAAAGTATAGAGTTTGTTAACAGAAGAGTGTGTAGATAGCGGGAAGTATCGCCTCAGAGTTGCTTGCACTGCATCTCCAGCCTCTGGAGGTCTCTGTTGCCTGGTTTTGTAGGTCTTCACATCACTGTTGTATGTTCTCAGCCAGCTTTCTTCCACGTGTACCATTTATGATGTGCTTTGAGAACTAAGTTCACCACGTCAGTCTATTTTGAACATTCAAGTCTCCCAAGTGCTGGGATTAAAGGAATGTATCACTACTGCCCGGCCTTCCTTCCTTCCTTCCTTCCTTCCTTCCTTCCTTCCTTCCTTCCTTCCTTCCTTCCTTCCTTCCCTCCCTCCCTCCCTCCCTCCCTCCCTCCCTCCCTTCCTTCCTTCCTTCCTTTCCTTTCTTCTTTCTTTTCTTTTTCTTCTTCTAAACCTTTTTTATTCTTTAAAGATTTATTTATTGTGTATACAACATTCTGCCTCCGTTAGGCCTGCATGCCAGAAGTGGGCAGCTGATCTCATTATAGATGCTTGTGAGCCACCATGTGGTTGCTGGGAATTGAATTCAGGTCCTCTGAGAGAGCAGCCAATGTTCTTAATCTCTGAGTTATGTCTCCAGCTCCTCTCTTTTCTTTGAACAAGTAGGGTATAAATAATTCCCACGTAGAATACACCAGAAGTGGTATGGATTAAAGTCAGACTGGGTATTTCTTCCTGGAGCTTGGGGCATTCCAGAGGATTGCTTTTCTGCATTGAAGACCATCTCTATCCTAGAAAATGAAAATATAATTGATATGGGGTTAGTTCTAACAATTGAATGTTATCCCTGTCTGATATCATGTTGAAAGGGTCTGACAGACAAGCCAGCACAAGCGACAGGCATTAGCATCATAAGAAGCAGGTATTAGCCCGTCCAATCATTATGTCTAGAGGATGCTGGGTGGATCCTCTGCTCTCCTTGAAACTGATTTTGCATTTCTGTAAAATATGTATTTGTAAGACGACTCTCTTTACCCACTTTTCATAATAGCCAAGAGTCAAAGGACTATAGACCTTTAGCCTCAAAGTCTTCTACTTCTGTTTCTGATATCAAAAGCAAGATACTCAAACTTATGATGTCTTTTGTTGTCTTGAGGTGGGAAATACTGACCACAGTTTTTTTTATAATGCCACTTTGAAGATTAATGGAAAGTATACAATGATAGTTTCAAGGTAGTGCATTTAGAAAGTCTGTCCTGTAGGATTTGCAGTTATGAGCACAGGCACCTAACAGTGTACGCCTGACAAGCAATGCTACACAGAGATTTGTTGTTGCTGCAAATAGTGGGAATAACCTATGACAAACGGTGTCTTTTCTGTCCATATATCAGGGTGTCCTCACTGTTCCTGTAGCAGGTGACCAGCCGGCAGCCAAGAGCAGCTACTGTCTAGGCAACAAGATTTCGAGATCTCAGGGATTAATTTAAAAGACTCTAAACTATAGTGGGTGTGGGTGAACAATCCTCATTGAATGAAAGGATAATTAGTCACATGAAAACAGCTAATAAGACCAGGTAGATTATTTAGATTATATAACTGACCTGTTTGCACTGTGCTGTCGAAAAACTAGCTTCCCTTATCATCTGCATGGTCTCGTTAAGGTCCAAATTAGTCCTAGCTATTATATATTTAAAAGTATTTTATATATTGATACACATTTTTATGACCATAAATAAGCTTATGGGGGGAGGGTAAGATTATGGGGGAAGGGCTGCTGAGACATGCCTCTGTCACTAAAGAGCTTGCTACACAGGCATGAGGAGCATGGGGACCTGAGTTTGAATTCTTAGCATGCATTTAAAACTCAGTTGGCTGTAATGGTGTGTACCAGGAACCTCAGCATGTCTGGGGCTTGTGACCCGTTAGCTGGCCCCAGGGAGCACTGGGTTCAGTGAGGAATCTTGTTCTAAGCAGAGAAACAAATAAACAATATAGACAGCAATTGATCCCCCCCCACACACACACACACGTGCACCTGCAGGCATATATACACATCTATCAGTGCACACACTCAAAAATAAGTTTGTTTAAAAAGAAGATCCTTCATTACTCATTTGTCACTGGTGATAATGAAAACGATACCATTTGTATGAGGAAAATTTCATTGTATCTTTCAAAGTTATACTCAGACTTAGCCTCTAATCCAGCAAGCTCTTTCCTTAGAATTCATATATAGTACATGTGTACTATAAAAAATAATGCCTTGTGCACAAGGAAATTTGATGTGGAACTTTCAGAAAAAGACAGGAATGAAATCAGCCCGAATTTCTGGCAAAGAGAACTATTTAAACAAGACACATAGTAGCAAAAAGTCTAGTGTTCAGTCATCAAAAAATAATGAGGTTTGTCTCTATGATAGGTCTCTTCCCTCCTCCTCTCTCCACACACACACACACACACACACACACACACACACACACACACACACACACACAAATTAGCATCCATGTCAGAGTCCCCAATCTACTGACTGAAGTAATAAATCAAAAATCTACAGACATTTTTCTAGTTAGTCCCTTGATATTCAGTATGACAACTATTTGCCTTTTATTAGGTATTACAAGTAATCTAAAGAGAGATCAAAGTATATGGGGAAAAGCCTATGTGCATCCTATACAAACACTGTCATCTTATATAAGGGAGTTAAGTATTTATGTATTTTACTGTTCATGGGTTTACTGAAACCAAGCAGAGTTGACAACATGTATGTATTTGTGCCTGCTTGTGTGTGTATCTACATATGTCTTGTGCACATCTGTATAAAGAGATATATAAGCATGCGTATACATATATACGTGTGTGTGTAATATGTCTTGTGGAATACTCTGGATTCTTCATATACATATAAAATATGCTATATGACATGTAACTTTATAACGATAACTACATAAAGTCACCTGTAGGTATAGGAGGGAAGAAGATGAGAGGAGGCAGATTAGAAATAAGGCCTTTTCTATATTTGTTTTTAAAAATACTTTGAGTTTGGAGAACTTGTACATACCTTGTCTGTCTAAAGAAAGGAAGGAAAGAAAAAATTATAAGCATTAAAATAAACTTTTAAGAATAGAAAGGAACCCCTACATCGCTACTATGAATGTAAATATCACTTGCCGTAGTGGGAAGACAACTGTGTTACCTTCTCTTCCACGCTGTGAGAAAATGCCCTGACAAAAGCAACTTGAAGGAGGAAGGGTTTATTATGACCACAGTTCAAAGGTGTCCATGATGAGGGGATGTCAAGGCAACGGGAGCTTGAAGCAGCCAGCCACATGACATCCACAACCAGGAAAGAGAACAATGAATATATTCTGTTACACAGCTCAGGTCACATGACGTCCACAACCAGGAAAATAAGGCAACTAATACAGATGGTTACACAGCTCCAGGACGTAATTCTATGTACTCAGCTGAAAGACTTTCTCCTAAGAAGAAAGAGTGAACAGAAAGCCCTGCTCACAAATGGATGTCTACAGGAGAATTTTCCTTAGTTCCTCAGACCTTCAAAAGATGCTTCAGTGTTGGTCCAAGGGGTCCTGAATATTGCTCAACTGGTAAAAGGTTTAGCATCATTTATGTGATGCTTGATTTATAGATATGCAGAATACATGAGTTAAACCATTAGGGGACCTCCATTAAGATTTAAAGCCAAGTATAGAAGATTAACTAAAAAAAAAAAACAAAAACAAAAACAAAAAACCAGACAAAAAACCAAAACAAACCAAACCAAACAAACAAACAAACAAAAAAAAAAACAGTAGCCCTCCTGTACACAAATGATAAATGAGCTGAGAAAGAAATCGGGGAGACATTTTTTTTTTCACAATGGCGTCAAATAATATAAAGTATCTTAGAGTAACTCTATCCAAGCAAGTGAAAGCCATAAATGACAAAAACTTTGCCTTTGGAGCAAGAAATTGAAGAAGATATATGAAGTTGGAAAGATCTAAAATTCATAAGGAAAAATAAAAAATCCAAGGAAAATCTAAAACAAGTCTGAACAATAAAAGAACTGCTGGAGGAATCATAACCCCCAATTTAAAGTTGTTCCAAAGAGCTACAGTAATAACAATCTCATGGTATTGGACGAAAACAAGCAGGTTAATCAAGAGAATCAAATTGAAGACCCGGACATAAATCCACACGTCTATGAACACCTGATAGTTGATAAAGAAGCCAGAAATCCACAATGAAAAAGGAAGTATCTTCAGCAAATGGTGCTGGTCTAACTGGACGTCAGCATGTAGACGAATGCAAATAGTTTCTTATTTACTACCCTGAACAAGACCCAAGTCCAAGTGGATCCAAGCCCTCAGCATAAAACCAGACCCACTGGATCTGATGGAAGACAAAGTGGGGAATAACCTTGAACTTTATGAACATAACACCAATATCACAGGCTCTAAGATCAAGATCAACTTTAATAAATGGGACCTCACGAAACTGAAAAGCTTTTACAAGGCAGAGGATAGCATCATTCTGATAAAGCAGCAGGCTACAAGTTGGGAAAATATTTTTGTCAGCTCTTCATCCAATAGAATAATAATGCCTAAAATATATAAAGAATTCAAGAAACTAGATGTCAGATAACTAAATTGCCCAATTTATAAATGGGGTACAAATCTAAACATGAAATTCTCAATAGAGGAATCTCAAATTGCTGAGAAACGATTAAAGAAATGTTCAACATCCTTAGTCATCGAGGAAATACAAATCAAAATTACTTTGAGATTCCATCTTATACCTGTCAAGACAACTAGGATCACAAGTGACAGCTCATTCTGGAGGGGATATGGAGCACAGGGAACAAACTTCCACTGCTGGTGGGAGTGTAAACTTGTACAACCCACTGTGGAAATCAATATTGCAGTTCCTCAGAAAGTTGGGAATTGATCTATCTCAAGACCTCTCTATACTATGCTTGAGCATCTTGGGCATATACCCAAAGGACACTCTGTCCTACTATAATAGCATTTCTCAATTATATTCATTAAAGCTTTACTCATAAGAGCCAGAAACTGGAAACAAAGAAATGTCCCTCAACCAAAGACCAGATAAACATTGACACAATGGAATATTACTCAGCTTTTAAAAAGATGACACCATAAAATTTTCAGGAAAATGGATGGAACTAGAAAAAAAAAAAAACATTCTGCATGAGGTAACCCAGACTCATAAAGAGAAACATGGAATATACCCAATTATAAGGGGTTATTAGCTGATAAGTAAATAATAATCAAGCTATAAGCCACAGGCCCAGAGAAGTTAAGCAAAGAAGAGAGCTCTAGGGGCATGTATGAGTCTCCTGGGAAGAGAAAATAGAATAGATTTAGTAAGTGAACCGGGGCAGGTAGAGCCAGGGTCAGGAAGAGTCAGGTGGAAGGCAGAGAAACTGCCTGGAACCCATGAGGGTGACCTTAGTGAGGATTCTTAGTAATGCAAGATATGGAGTTTGAACTGGCCGTATTTTGTATCGTGGCAAGAGTTCCTGTGGAAGGACCAAAGCTGCATTAAGTTGAGTTGTGGGCCAAGTGAGTCCCATGGAAATACCCCTAAGACTCAGGCTGAATCCAGGACAGACAGTCACTCTGAAAACTGACAGCAGGACCCCATTACCAAGAACAACATCCCAGTGCTCTTTAAATGAAGGAAAACTGAGCTGGTGCCTTCATGGAGCCTTTACACCCGCATTCTAATCTCTTTGGTACAGGAAGGTACTCTACAGGCTACCAAAAGAGAAACCTGGACACCAACACAGCCATAAAACCCTTGAGCTGTTCAGCAGCCTACAATCTGTCCTGACTGCAAGATGTGCTGGAGCAATGGTAGTAAAGAACTTGTGAAAGGGACCAACTAATGTTTGGTTTAACTTGACACACAGCCCTCAAGAGGGAGTCTATGCCCACTATTCCAGAGACCTGAAGTAGAAACAAAATGATTCCTAATAATATTCTGCTATATTTATAGATCAATGCCTTTTCCTGTTGTCATCAGAAAGACTTCTTTCAGCAGCAGATAGGAGCATATGCAGAGACCCACAAACAGACATTATGCAGTAAGAGTCTAAATTGGAGGTCTCCATCAGATCCCTCCACTTGGAGAGTGGGAGTTTGTAGGAAACAGAGTAGATGGAGGATACCTGAGAGCATGGCCCAGTGAACCAACTAAGCAGGGCTAGCATGGGCTCACAGAAACCGAAGCAGCACGCATGGGGTCTGCACGGATCTGCACCAGGTCCTCTATGTATATGTTATGGCTCTTGGTTTTATGTTTTTATGGGATGCCTAGCAATGGGAGCAGGTGTGTCTCTGACTCATTTACCTGCTCTTGGGACCCTTTTTCTTCTATTGAGATCTCTTGTACAGCTTCAAAGTGGGCTTATGCTGTGTCTTATTGTATCTTGTTTCATCCTACTTGGTTGTTGATTCTTGGAAGCCTGTTGTTTTTTGAAAGGCGATGAAGGGGGAGTGGATCTGGGGAAGAGGGAATTTGGTGGGGTGGGGGGGGGCAGAGCTGGAAGGAGTGGAGAGAGGGGAAATTGAGGTCAGATGTATTTTACATGTGAGAAGAATCTATTTTCAGAAAGAAAAGATTTAAATCCAATGAGGACAGGCAATGTGTAGCAGAGCCAGGGTTTCTGTAGACAGCTCCTGTGTCTGTAATGCAAGAAAACTGTCGGGACGATGACAGAGACGTGATGGAGCTTTGCAGGTATTGAAAAGCATTAGGAATGTGGAACATGTAGTAATGAACACTGCAGGAATTTAATGGGTATAACCTAATAGGCCATCTGAGCTGCAAATAACAGGAACCGCAGAGGCCAGAATGTCAGTGGCCATCGGAGCTCACAGCATGTGTCACCCCACAACCTAGATGATGAATGAGGAGCTACAGAATTTGGTGATTGCTATTCTGGGTTTTGGCCTTGACTTATTCCAATTTTTCTTGGCTCCTTTATTTTCTCTCTCCCTCGGAAGAGAAATATTTACTTTTTGGCATTGTGTATCATATAATAATGAGAATTTTAAAAATTTCTTACAAGTAAAAAAATCCTTGAATCTCAGAAGACTTTGAAATTGGGCTTTCAAACAGTATTAAAATTGGGTATAGAAACTCAAGTCTGATGTGGAGGGGTAGGGAATAAAACCTGATAGTCACCGTGGCCTTGAAACCTGCCAAAGGCTCTCAGCATTTAGTTTTCAACTTCTGAAAAATTCTCAATGGCTGAAGAAATGGTAGTACTTATTACTCTGTTGTGATTATTAAATATTATATGCATGGATCAAATTTTCATAGGGTACTCTGTAAAATAAGCAAATTAAAATGGGACAAAATATATTGTATGTAATTCTCAAAATATAAATAAAAACATTGTATATGGTATATAATATATGAACACAATATTACATATATGAACACAAGTGTCTATTTTTTTTCTGTACCCCTGAGTCTATGCTATGCTCTTTCATTTCTCAGGTACCCATTTCCTTCTCCATGGAATTTAATGTTCCAATTAGATTTTATTTAATGCTTATTGGTCTAAAAGTACTGGAATGGCATTTGCCCCATTTTTTCTAAGGGAGGAGGGAAAAGAGAACTAGATTGTCCCTAAAATTAGAATCCTGTGTTAGTTCACAGTAATCTTTACTGCCCAGCCTTTTGGTCCTACAGGTCATCAGGAGTCTATAAAATGAACGACTGCAGTAAACATTTTTTTATAACATTTTATAACATTATGACATTTATTACAAGGTATGTTGGGTTCTTGCCAAATGAGGTATTCCAAGAACAAAACCAAAACAGCAGTAAGAGAAGCAGCCCTTGAATTCTGTCTTGAATTTTGGGGAAATGGCTGGTCCTTCATCTTCTGCCTCAGTGAGCAAGGGAAGCTCAAGAAGCTCAATTCTCTGGAAAGGAGATGTCACAAGACCCTGAGGCCCTCAAAGCTGTAAGGTTAAAGCTTTCTCCCCACCTTCCATGTTGTCCAGCCTGTGAAGGCCAGCCCTCTTCCAATTCACCGCATCTTTCATATTCTCTGCTTTCTAGAATGTCACAGTGCTGTATCTTGACCAACAACCATGTCTCTCCATTTGGGAAAGTCCATAGCCTCTTCATGTGAAATTCATATTCTTCTGCTCAGAAAAAGAAAAATGTTTGGCTTCTTTATTTGTAGTTTCCTCCCGCATCATTTTCTGGAGCTGCTTGCTTCCCAGAGCCTTGTTGATAAGCTGTTGACCTCTGGGTTTGGTCCCCTCATTTGTTTTCTGTCTCATTTCTAACACCTTTTTTTCCTGACTTAACTAATGATCTTTTACTCCTTCCAATGAATTTGTACACTTTTATAATGTTGTTTTTACTTCCGACTCTGCTTTTGCTCTAAATATTTTTTCTCTTCTCAAATTAGCTGTATCCTTTGCTTTTCTCATGGTTCTGACAAGACACCAAACAAAGCTCCTCAGAGGAGAGATGGCTGGATTTTGACCCACAATTTGATGATCTCGGGATCAGGTCATGTTGTGTCCACAGCCAGGTCTCAACTCTCCTTCTGGTCCAGTCTGAGACTGCCCAGGGAATGCTGTTCCCATTTAGAATATAGTTCTTGCCTCAAGTAAGTCAGCCTCAAAACTCTCTCACAACGGTTTGTCTCTGAAATGATTCAGACACTTGACAAGTCGACAAACAGTACAAACCATCACCACGATATCTTGTTATTGTTTTATTTTTCTATATTTAAATACACCAGCTTTTTGCTTAAGTTTTCATCCTTTGTCGGTTGCCCTGCAGGTATTTTTCTGCTGGTCTGGGTATCTAAATTCATTCTAGGAAGTCTCCTCACATGTTTAGTGTGATCTCTGTTTATCACCCATTAGGGTGACTAGTTCAGGGAGCATTCCTAAACAAACTAGAATCTTCGACAGCTTTAAAATCACTGTGTTCATATTCTTTCATGGGGCACACCCAAAAGCTGGTAAGGGGTTTTTTCCCCCCCCTTTGTTTGTTTTTTGGTTTTTTTCTTCTGTTTTGATTTTCAGGATCTCCATTCATAGGGATAGATGCTTCATATTCCACATTGTCAGCTTATGATTGTATACCCCTAAGAGGCAGGAAAGTTCACACTGGCCCCCAGAGCCTTTTTTTCTGGAGTGACAAAAACATTGTATCCTGCTGGCTATGATCATACCATTTTGTGAAGTTCCTGTTTTAGCTGAGCTGTGATATCGAAAAGGAAACTAAATTGATCTTCAGGACTATAGCAACTCATTTCTAGATTCCTGCCTTTCTAGCTCTGTTGGCTAGAAGGGCAATAGTAGTAGGTGTCCAAGAGAGATTTTTATTGCTCATCTAGCATTCTGTAGCAGAACACTCAGTGGTTACCCCAAGCTAAGACAAACTGCAGAAAGAAACTTTCCAATCTTCTTCCCAACCACCTTCCCTTAGAAAATTGTAAGAAAAGAATCCCACTTGGTGTGGTGGTTTGAAAGAAAATGACCCATAAAGGAAATGGTACTATTAGGAGGTGTAGCTTTATTAGAGTCGATATGCCCTTGTTGGATGAAGTGTGTAGCTGTGAATGAGGATGCTTTGAGACCTCATAGATGCTCAAGCTTCACTTGGTGTGATTCCTGAACCACTTCTTGCTCTCTGCAAGGCATAGGGCTTTCATCCACTTCTCCAGCACCATAACTACTTACACACCACTATGTCCCACCATGATGATAATGGACCAAGCCTCTGAACTGTAAGCATGTAACCTCAATTAAATCTTATCATTTATAAGGGTTGCCATGGTCATGGTGTCTCTTCACAGCAATAAAGCAGATGTGCTCTAGGGAGGACAGTGGGCGAGCTGAACCAACAAAAACCAAGTATGTAAAGAAGTATTATGTTGAATCCTCTTGTTTTATATGTGGACATTTAAACTAAACTAATAAATTAAACATTAAAGCATGCAAAAAGACAAAGCTCCCACTCTACCACATAGGGCTGAACTCTCCTCAGAGCCCCTGACAGGTTGTTTTCTGTCAGGAGTATTAATGTCTATCCTAATATATCTCTTCATAAAGGACAGTCCAGCATTGTTCTTGCTCTCCAAGCCCAAAACCTTCACATCTCAATCTTTTAGAGCAAGGCACATGGGCTCCACATGGCAGAGATGCATACCCCTCCCTCAGGAAGAGGTCTGGGAAACTCGTTTATGAATAACCAGTGTCAACCACCTCTGCTCATGGTATAGAGTAAGGCACCGGAAAACGACCTGGGAGTTCTCAGCATAGGTGGTGGAGGGTGTTGATTTTTAATTTGATTTTTGAATCATAATATCTCTATGATTATAGCCCAGGTTATTTTCAAACTTAGTCCATCTACTTCAACCTCAGCAGTAGCTGAGGTTTGTATCAAAAATTCCAACTCCTGAAAGAGGAACCTCGTAAAAGTGAGCTTCACTTTAAGGTGTCTTGACTGGGCTAAACAGTCAAGTATTGAGAACATGTCTGACATTCTGGGCTTTGCAAACACTCTAGGGTACACTCTATGAGTTTCTCCTGAAGACACTGTCATCAGGGCTCCATTGTAAACTCCAAAGCAATATCCGTTGTGAGACACACGGAAAGGGCTGAACACATTGACTTCTGTACACAAACAAAGGAGAATTGAGAGATGGAAACGGTGGTTTGTCCAAAGCTTTGAGACACAGTTCCACTCATGAATGTCTGTGAACTCAGAAAAGAGAAATAAATGGAATTTAAAAAATCAAGCAGAAAATTCATCAGTTTTGCAAAAATGATTTTCAAATTCATAGAAAAATAGTAATAAATACCAACAAAGGACAGTTTACACTTAGTTTTATTTTCATTATACAGTTCTGGATGTTTTATGGTGGAAAGTTAGTTCATATAGAGAAAAGGTTTATTTTTCCTTATTCTAAAATAAAATATATTAAACTAAGGTCATTATGTAGAGACACCATGGATATGTTCTCTCTACTGAGTTTCTCCAAAGTTTCCAGTTTGTTTGTTTTGTTGGTTTTTTGGTGGTTTTTTTTTTTTTTTTTTTTTTTTTTTTTTGCTTGTTTGTTTTAGTAATAGGTTCTAGTGTTTTGAGAAATATCTCTCAGGTTGAGAAACAGCCAAGGAAGTCTGCCAGGTGAAGAGTAAACTACAGTTGGTACTCTAGGTTGGAAATCTACCAAATGTGCTCTCTGTTTTGTGATGTGAGGACCACAGTCCTGAAGTACAACACAGCCTTTGGTGTTCTTCAGAGCCCCAAACATGCAGAGAACCAATCTTGATATAGGACTATCAAGGGCTGCAGTACCCAGTTGCTAAGTGACCACTCACAATATTTAGCTTTGAGGCAATAAGGAATGGAAAGGGGAAAGTCTCAGTAAAGGCACTGATTACTAAGTTTGCATAACTGATTATCTAAGTACTAAATTGGAAGCAAAATTAAGGAATAAAGATGTAAATATGGATACTAGATATCGGAATGACAAAGTACAGTTAGAATTTTCTACAGATTTCTGAGCATTATGTATTGTTGACATGGGGATTTCCTAATTGGTGGGTGTGGATATCTTACTGTTTCAAGACAAATATTTGAGTTCCTAAAAAGAGATGGGATTGAGGTCTCACAACACAAACCCAGAGTAGTTCATTGTCTTCTTAATCTTTACTTTCAACGTCAGCAAATCCAAGAAGTTGTATTTCTATCTCTTCACTGAATACACCTTAAACTTAAGAGATTTCTTTCTACATACCAAGACAGGAACCATAAATAAAGACAATGGTTTTTCTGAGACAGGGTTTCTCTGTGTGGCCATAACTGTACTGAAACTCACTCTATAAACCAGACTGCATCGAACACAGAGATCTGCCTGCCGTTGCCTCCTTAGTTCTGCGATCAAAGGTGTGTGCCACCACTATCCAGCTAAAGACAACAATGTTAAGAGAACACTCCGTATCCTTTAAGACCAAGGAACTTTGGGTCAACTGGACTCCGATGTGCTAATCTTAACAAAGGCTAGAAATACATATGCAGACTCTCACCTTGGCCTGTTTTACTCCCTCCTTTGAAGAAGAGGAAGAAAGATGATCCATTCTGAACTCAGATCTTCTAAAATCCTGTTTCCTAGAGTCTCTCCTAGAGCTCAGTTGTTTGGAGTCATGAAAATACTCTCTTGAGTTTTGTTTTTAAAACAAGTACTTCTACTTGGCTTGTAATTTTTGATGTGCCTGTTAGAAAGTAGATTACAAAATAGTTCATCTGCTCTGAATTGTAACTAAGAAGATACTTATAAAAATAGAAATTCAGGGCCTGGAGAATAGGCTCAGGGCTTAAGAATACAAAGTACTCTTGCAAAGAACCTGAATTTGTTTCTTAGCACCCAAGTCAGGCAGGTAAAAACTGCCTAAAACTTCAGCTCCAGGGGACCCAAAGCCTCCGAGTCCGATGGGCACCGGCACTCAAGTGCACATACCCACACGTGGACACACACACTTACATATAATTAAAAACATATACTTGTTTTAATATATAATTATGTGTATATTCATAATACCTATGAACAAGGAATAAAAAAACTATTGCTCTCTTGGATTCTTATGTTTTCCCAGGCATTTAGTTAGTTATTACACAAAAACCCTCAAAAGTGGTGATTAATTCTACAGGAAAGATGTTTTCACTTTTCTGTGACTCTTTTTAGGAACTTTGCCAATTTTTATTTTGTATTTAGGGGTAAGATTATGGCAATGACCCTAAAGGTCAACCTTCATAAATAGATTTACTCACAACATTGCACTAAATGTATTTTGTGATTACCATAGGGCATGTCCCCTGAATTATCTATATGTTAGAAAAAAGCTCAGGACCTACAAAAACAAGGTGCCATTTCAGCAGGAGTGGAAGAGCAAGCTTTGAGTGTTCCAGCATTTGGAATATTCAGGCTTGTCAGTAACTCTCTGATATCTTTTAGTAAATCATTTGCATGTGGAATCTGGGGAAACAGACTTGCCTGTTTTCCATCAACCTCAGGCTAATGTCAGATAAAATACAAGTTTCCCAGCACGAAATCTTTGACAAGTATGCTGTAGATAGCAAGAAGGTACAGCCTGGGCTTGACAGCTTGTCATCAGTGTTCAAATAGTCTGACATTCTTTATTGGACCAATCTGGAACCTGACGCATAAACATTATAACCAGTTATTCAACTTTGCTACCTCTTTATCCCCATGTGTTCATTCACGTGTATTCTGCTTTGGTGTTCAGTTTTAAGAAGAGAAAATGATGTATATTGTCAGTGTAAGACTAAACAAACACACTGTGAACAAAATATTTTAGGGTATTACTGCTTTTCCAAACTATACTTGTTTTGCCTTTTTTGCTGACAAGAGTAAAGAGGTTTTACTATATCTCTCTTGCCAGAAAAAAAAAAAAAAAAGACTAGTCGGGACATAAATTCATCAGCAACATGTGGGCACTTCTTTAGACGCTCTTCAGTTGCTGATGAATTTCTACCAAGCCAAAAGAATGTCAAGATAATGTGGATGCCTTTTCCATTACCAGACAAGACTAGTCATTATTATGACTTCATGCCAAGCCGTGTTCTGGGTGGCACTGTCTGATCTAACCAAACAAAGTGTAACTAGGGAGGAAATAAGAATTGAGAAGCCCAGAGGGCTATGGGGGGGGAGGGGCTCGTTGAAATGTTTTCCCCAGTTTCCTTGAACTTAAGATAAAAAGCCTAGCAAAGATTCTGGTAATGATGAGGTTTCATCATGTTCAAGGCTATTGCAGCTTCCCATGCAGAACGGCAGAAGCTGATCACCCTATGAAGGGGGATGGTTGTCATTGCTGTGAACTTCATGTAGACATCTGAAACATCAGAGAGCTGGAGAGAGCATGAGTTGGGGGTGAGAGCTTTGCTCCCTTGAAGGCACACAGGAGAGGACCCTTTTATTGAGTATAGTGTGCTCTCTTTTGTGGAGTTTGCAATTACAGATTTCTCTTTTATCCCATAAGCCACTGCTAAAAGAATTTCCTTAAAACTACATATTTCTGATCAATAATTTGTTGTATTTATGGGCTGACAGTTATCAAAAATCTTCCAACAAGGAAGACCTAAGAAATTACCTTACTGAACTCCTTCATTAGATTAAAAAATTAAGCCATAGGAAATCAAGTGAGTTGTCCAAAATTGTACAGCAGGGTCTCTCTACAACCTCAAAACCAAACAATCTCAATGCCATTCTCAAGGAAAGTTCCATTCAAAGCCCAGTGCTCTGTTGGTAAAGATGGTTTGTTTCTCATTTTAACAGTGTGGTTGAATGGAAACTGGGATCACCATTGTTTTATCCTAAGAGACTACTATTTCACTTATAAATAGCTCAAGAAAAGTTCAAAATTCCAAAGTGGAAGCACAATTTCTCATGAATGCATATCACTTTTACACCACTGTGAAGTCAAAAGACCCAAACGCTGAGCCATCTTAATCTGGGACTACCAGTAGAGCATTCATCTGACTCACATAGAACTAAATTAGTCTGATTTTTTCCTTAATAGTTGTTGTTTTGGTAGTTGTGGGAGGTGGGGTAACTGCCTGCATGGGAAACAGAGAGGTTTCTTATTTTCAAGCTTGGAGGAATTTTCTACTTTCTTATATAGAATTAAAGAGAGGTAAAAAAAAAAAAAATATCCTAAGACAAAATGTAGATGAAAGGGAAACAGGTTAATTTAAGTTATGAGAGCTGGTAGGATAAGCATAACCTAAGGCTGAACATTCATAAATAATAATAAGTCTCCATGTCATGATTTGTGAGCTGGTTGGTGGTCCAAAAGAAAGTCTGTAACATTTGGCACCCAACATAGGGAATTTCCACAGAGGCCTGAAAAAGCTGGAAAAATACAAGAAATAAAAAATAAGCAAACAATAAAGAATATGGTTCTTTTAATAGTCTGTCATACAGTGAGCACTTGAGTAGCTGGCAAATAAAGTAGAAACAATAAGTTAATTAAAAACTTCTGCCATAGTGCAGGCACCAGCTTCTTAGAGCTGGGGTGGTTAAATGTGCACTTGGTTAAGCTCCCTGCCAGGCCCACAGTTTTAAAGCTCAGCTCTCACAGACCCAAGCAAAGCAAAGACAACTACCAGCACAAAGCCATTTAACAGTTCAAGGTTTATTTCATATGGTCAGAAAAGGCTTGAGACATATAGCAAAGACAGGTCCAGATGGAACAAACCTCTAAACAGGTTACAGTATGTTTAAAAATGTGCATAGGCTTAAGAAAGGAAATAAAATGGGTATAGATGCTCATAAACATAGTTTAAAAAATAATAGTCTTTAAAGAGAGAACAAAGTATACTACATAAAAGAAAAAAAGCCACAAAAAAAGAGAAACGCACAGGAAGTCTGGTGTGGTGTTGTGTGACTGTGAACTTTTTGAATGGAATAGTAAGAGACTGCTGAATTAAGCTAGCCTAGATACTTTAGGAATGTCTTACCTTTAAAACGGAATTCAGAAAATATATTGCATTGGAAAAGAGGTTATGTTTTTATTTCCACAGAAAATAAAAGGCTGTGGATTCCTTCAAGATTAATAGTGATCAGGCTTGAACAGTGGAGAAATCTTGAAAATCTTGGCTATAGACATAAATAAATAAACCAGGAAAAACTACAAAACAGGTGATGTATATGCTGATCCTTCTGCATAGAAACAGTTCTAAGACTGAACAACAAATGTTACAATTAGGGTCCCCTGGGGATGTCATCACCCCCAGACAACAGGAAGAAGTCTAGAGGACACAATACCCAGATTTCCAAAAAGTGGGGTGGGTGGTTTGGGTCATTTGGTAGGGTATGAGTGTCTGTCACCATTTAGTGAATATAAGAATACAGGATAAAAATACAGTTATTAACCTGAAATATTTTACATTGATATATATTTTGGCATATTGATACAAATTTAAAATTATTTTGTTATATTGTATGTATGGTTCTACTCTTGTTTGGGTATTTTTGCTTATACAGCTTATTTAAAAATGTAATGTATAACTGTGAGATGTAGGTTAATAGTCATCTATAATAATCAAACTTGCAGTTATGTAGGTATGTTTTAAAGGTTAAATACAGATATATTTTAGATAGATAAATGATCTTCAAATACTTTAGAGACTCACAGAATACGATATTTATGATGTTTAATAACCTAAGGCTTTTCATGACAGTGAGACAAATCTATTACCGGCAACATCAGTCTACTTCAGAAAAGGATGACAGACTGCAGTAGGATAGGCCCATAGGGCCAAAGAAATTGCCTCAAGCCGGTTGCCAAGGTATGCACATAATGGACTTCCTTATGGGTCTTGGCAAGAATGTAATGGTGGGATTTGGTGATGGGTTATGTTTTGGTGCCTGCTTGGTTGGGTTATAATGCCCACGTGTGGTCAAACTTTATCTTGGATGCTCTGAGTCCATGTTTTTGTGGATAACATTTTATATGTAGATCGACATGCGTGGAGTAAAGAAGACTCTCCATGTTCCTACCATGCATCTCTAATCCTCTATATCTAACTTGGGTCCTCCTGTGGCTTTTCTCCCTTTCCGCCCATAATACAACCCACACAGCCTTTAGCTTTTTCTCTCCCCTCTGACACAGTCCTTTGACCTTGATTGGATTCACTGTCACTCACGAGGAACTGAAGGGCTAGACAAAGAGGCTCTGTTTGACAGGATCCATTCACTGATAAAAAGACAAAAACAAAACCTATCCACTGGTTCAGGAATACTTGTTGAGTTAACACGTGTATAGATGTTAGAATCACATCACAAATGGGCTTTATCTGCTACTTAGTGTGTAGTTTAATTTATTGCTTTACTAATTCGCTCAGTCAATGTGTACCTAATGCCTAGAAATACACACTAGGGCTTTTTATTAGAAGTATAGCACAGAATAAAACCAACAGGAGCCCCTGTCTTCTTAGAACGTACATTCTAATTAGAGGAGAAAGGAAGTAACCAAGGACTCGCATAAATAGTATACCACGTGGTCCCAAGCGCAATGGGAAGCATCGTGTAGACTAGGAAGTTTTAGAGTGGTTAGCTGGACCTACTGGGTTTGAAGTCAGGTTACACCCTATGCTTGCTCTAAAATTCCCGTCAAATCACAATTTTTCTCTACCATACTGGCCTTACCTGCAAAATGCTGGTAGTTACATGGCCTACTTCACAGCAAAGTAAGGTATTTGAGAAGCGCTTAGGATAGTACTCAGCTGTTCACTAGTAGATGCATAGTCAATAAATAACAGCTTCTCAAAAGTATGTAAAGAAACGATCATCATGATATTTTCAGTTGAAATGTGATATTGTGAAATGGGTGAGCTTCTTGGATTTAAAGAAATCAGGTTAGAGTTCACCTTTCCAAAATGTCCTCATGCCAAATCCCATGTTTGGATCATCTTCTCAGCCACATGTGTCCTCTCCCCTTCCAGATTTTCACTTTAGATGCTTTTGTTGAAAAGTAATTATTAATTTTCAGCAGTAAAATGAAATACAGAACATGTGAAAAAAAATCACCAACTGCCCTTACATACAGATTCCAATATTTTCAGCAAACCAGAAAAAGGGCTCTTCCATGATTGACTTGAACCCAAGTTAGTGCCTTAATGACTCAGATAACAGAAAAAAAAAAACAAAAAAAAAAAACTCATTTTCCTTCATCAGGTTGGGACTTGACCTGGCCTTTCTTGACTTTCTTGAAATTAAGGGACACAGTGTTGTAACTCAAAAACATGGTCTCCTGAAAATGATTGAGTATCACTTTCCTGACCCTCTGATATGACACTGAGTACGTTAAAAGTTCAACCATATACAACAGCCTCACAATCAAGCACAAGTTTCATTCACATGCATAACCAGATGCCAGGCTTCATATTGGGCAACACTTTAAACTAGCAACACTAGTTTCTTTGGTCAAACAAGAAAAAGGAAACATTGGATTATACTTATCTGAAGGGTAGGGACTCCACCTTTCTGAGTGGTGGACCAGAGCCCTTCCTGGAAGTTTGGCCTTTCATGATACCTGAAGGTCAACAGGAGAAGTGAATTTCAGCACACACTTTCCTTCCTCCCCAGGCACAGTTCCTAAATGCTATCCTCACAGTAGCCCCAGGGGGAGAGGGGCCACCGTCTCCCTGAGAAACCAGGTGATATACCCAGATTCCCACAACTAGTTAATGGGAAATTTACACCAAAATCTGCCTTGAGTTAGGTAACTAGCCATTGCACCTGACCAAAAGTACTCTGTAAATATGGGACTATCAATCCTAAAATACAACAGTTTAAGAAAGTTGGGATAAGTTGGTGACCCTGTATTTAGTACAGTTTTTCTATCAGATAGCTCAAGATGAGAGTGTCCATGGGTTGCTACTATAAGATAGCTTGAGCATCTCATCACTGCCAGTTATTTGGGACATGTAGGATCCTCAGAAACCCAGTTACCTACCGCCCCACTACAGAGCTGTCCTCTGCTTTCATGGTCCAGAATGGCTTCCCAAGACCACATCTTTGTTCCAGGTAGCAAGAGGGCAAAGGAAGACAGAGAAGCAAACAATTCTGCCTTGTCTCTTGAGAAATCTTCTTGAAAGTTTCCTAGAACACTTCTGACGTCATTCACTAATACTCATGCAAATTCACCTCACCATAGAAGAGGCCAAATGACTTTGTTTTGAACTAAATAATAAACATGCCATTCTTTTAGACTGATGTGAGAATGGGTGTTACAAAACAGCTAGCAGGTTCATGACTGCCACTGAATTCTCATTCAGTAAATATACACAAGTGCCCATTAGCGTCATTATTACTATTCAGGTACTTTGCACTTAGTTCATATAGGAACTAATGGTGAACTGCATATGAAAGGCCCTGAGTTGATCCTTAGGAGATAGATAGATAGGTAGATAGATCGATTGATCCATCAATAGATAGATAGATAGATAGAGGTAGGTAGAGATAAAATAGAGATATAGAGATATCACCATGAATGACTTCCCCAGGATGACTCTGACCTGAGTGTTGTTGAATTTAGTCCTTGTGTTTATGCGGTAAGGTGTGTCCTACAAAGCATCCTCATGAAAACTCATCCAGGCATTTTAAACTATCTGAAGGATCAATAATATTGTGCTGTTGCTATACATTGGGTAATATATTCTTGGGAATGATATTTTTTGTAATATAAATATCTGTGTTCTTTATGGCTTAAAATAGCCTATCTTTTTAATTGAATAGGAAATTAGATGCTTCTGGGCCTTTTAACATGAGAAAGACATCAACGGTTTCATATTAGTCAATGATTATGAACTTTAGATTTGATTCAGACCCCAGAAACCCTTCATAGTAGGTGTTGTACAATTTTATATAGTGAATGCAAAAGCCTTTGGCCTGTGTGGTAGAAGCATCAGACTGCAAGCCTAACACTGACGCACACCTCCACAAGGCTCTCTGCTGCCCTCTAATGCCTTTCTCCTCACATACTTTCCCCACTGCAGGACACAACAAACTTTTGCATACGACCAAGTAGCCATTTTCCAAATCTTATGGCCTGCAAAGCGCATCACATTCTGCTTAACAAAACCAAAGAGCAGATAGAAGCTAAGTACATCGGCCAGTGTCACACTCCGGGTCACATGGAGTCCAAATCTGCTCTTTCTTGACCAATGAATTTAACTGCCAGACAAGAGTGTGTCAGGCAGAGATCACTGGTGTTGAGGGACAACAGCACTGAAGGGGTGAAGGGATAGGCCGGGGAAGAATAAAATGTGTCATGAGCATGAGCCGCAGAGACAGGGAGGGCCACAAAGGTCCCTCAAATGTCACCACTGGTCTTAACCACCCTTATTTATGTTCAAGAATGAAGGAGATTTCTCTTTCTCTGGGCTGCCAACCTGACCTTTAATGTTGTCAGCCATGGTCAGGAGAACAGGCACTGGATTGGAAATGCCAAGGCAGGCTGCTGAACTTCTCTTTGTCTTAAGGAATGAAAGTAACAGATCTCAAATTCTTAAATATGGGGGCTGGAGGGTTCAGTCTTTGTCTTTGTCAAAGGAGGAGGGATTTGGAAGGGATCTCACTTGAGATGGAGCCAACTCTGAAGAAAACATTCTCAGAGAATAGCTGGATATTTCTCCCTTGGGTGGAAAAACATTAACCAATCAAGATGATTCAAAGCCAGTGAAAGATTGCCGTTGATCCCTCTGGTAAGCAAGAGAGTTATTGGAACCTTTTCACTATCACCCTGCCCTTTGAGGTCCTAAGGTTTTACAGTCTCCACTTATAGTTTGACCTTGCTTGTCAACATATTTTCCCCAGAACAAACACAAGCGCCAGCATACTTCTCAAAATCATAACGGATAAAGTTTCCACAAGTGTTAAACAGTTTTATAAAATTTTTACACATTTCTTCCTACAGGATGTGTTAAACAATTTAGCAGGTAGATAGGTGCTCTAATTTCCTTTGTGTTTATATAATAGAATACTCTGACCAAAAATGACTGGGGGGGGGTATCTTAGCTTGCACTTCTAGGTTACAGTCCATTGTGGTGATATATTGCGTGTCAAATACAGATTTTTAAAAGGGAGAATCAGAGCTTGTTCTAAGGAGTAATTTATATCAGGTCTTCACATCAGACAGATCTATGCAATAAACTTGAGCCTGATATAGCATCAAGTCTCAGGACCTTCCCTTACCTGCCATTCACTTCTGTTAGCGTCTATTCCCAGACAAAGCCATTACTGTGTTCTATCACTGAATGATAGCCCAGTGTCTAGAACGCAAGCAGAGTCTTTTACCTTACTCTTGGATGGTGAAGCAACTAAGGATGTCATTTTTGCCCGGGTGACTCTCAAATCTCTTCTTTGCTCTCTTGGAGAAGCCACAAAATCCAAATAGCATTTAGAATATTTACATACACCTAACGTTGCATTCTGCTTTTGCAGTGGAGGTGAGTACGCTGTGTGAGATGCCTAGTGCAATAACTCATAGTTTTCTCTTCTTTGTTGGGCTGTTCTTTGAATCAAGTTTTTAAGTGCCATCTTACATTTGTGCCACTTAGGAAGAACCACGTATTTTGTTATGTATATGTATAACACCCTAGAAGGTTGTGGGTGAATTCTTTTAATAGAGAACAGATATGTTATTGCATGATTTTCAAACCGAAGACCTTTTTTTTTTTTAAAAAAAAAGCACTGAAACCAAGACACAGCTTATTGTTCATCAAGGGTATTGGGATTTGTGTATGTATGTATGTATGTATGTATGTATGTATGTATGTATGTATGTATATATATATATGTATATATATAATATCCCCAGGTGATTCAATTCAGTCTGGCATATCCAGATGAGGTAGGGCCAAGTCCCTCACCCAAGTATCAAGGCTGAGAAACATTTTCCCACTAGGCATGGGCTTTGAGTTCACAGACCTAGAGTAGACTCTGGTTCGATTACAAGAGGCTCCAGAAACTGCCCACGCCTTTCAACTGTCATCTACATTCAGGGGGTCCAGATCCATTCCATGAAGGTTTATCAGCTGTCATTTCAGAGTCTGCGAGCTCCCACCAGCACTGGACTGCCTATTTCTTGGGTTTCCACATTGTGATCCTCATGTCATCTCTCCTCCCTCTCTTCCGCCGGACCAGTCGCTCAATCCAGTATTTAGTTGAGGATCTCTGCGTCTGCCTTCATCAGCTCTTGGTCCAATGGGTGCTGAAGGTCTGCGGGTCTCAGGTAGCCGCCGAGGTCACTGGGTGGTGATGTGGGTTGGGAGCTGGGGCAGGATTTGTAGTTGGGGATGTCTAGCAAACTGGACTTTACTGGGGGCGCCGGGCAGGGGTCTGGCCTACAGGGGTTTTCCATGCTGGCCTGGATTTAGAGGAGAAATGAGTGGGGGTATTGGCGATTTAAAGATAGAACTTTCTAGGCAACGGGCTCTTGTGTAGACAAAGAGGAAGAAAGGAAGGAATGAGAAGAGGAATGCCTTGGGGTAAGAAGGGAGGAAAAGCAGGGGAAGGAGGAAGGAAGCCTCAGGGGAAAGGCAGTTTAGGAGGTGAAGACCTGCGTCAGACCCTGTGCATGGGTGACCACGCCAGACAGCCCTAGGCCTCAGTTGGCTCATCTGGGCCTGCTCTAGAGGAAGAAGTTGCACCTTGATGAGGGCTCACTAGGAGGACCTTAGGCCTGGAACACATGTAGAAATGGCGGCCCAAGTTGGGTCCTGGTTTTTAATTATCCGCATCATGCATGGCTCCCTGTGGCCTCTGCAGAGGGGTGCAGGTGTGAGTCGTCTACTCAGCACGGACTTCCAGGACAAGGGCTGTACCTCTTTCTTATCTTTGACCTCAGAAACCTTGGTCTGCTCATCCACCATTGTGGCTATCACATCTTCATTTGGGTAACAAGAGTGCCCACTGGAGGCAGACTAGGTAGTTCTACTTCAGGAAAAGTTTGGGAAAGAATAGCAGAAGATTGAAAATAACTCATCAGGTTTGGCTGGTGTCTCCTGGAGCCATCTTGACGTTTCTGAGGCCTAGATGAGTACCTGTGGGCCTGTGCTTTTCTCTATTTCTGGACCCGGATTTGATGACTTAGATATAGGACTGGCTGCTTGCACATAGATTCTTGTTCACGAGGGACTAGGAAGCTGAGAATCTTGAGCTGGGTACCTGAAAACTCAGGGAAGAAATGGAAGCACAGAGCTGGGTACTGTTTTGCTGGCACACAGGACACATTCAAGCTAGCTCCCACAGGGCATTGGTCAGAGCCTATCACTTCTGGAAGTAGCAAGGCAGTTTGGAAAGTGTCTATGATTAGAGTTCTATCTCTTAATACATAGTCAAGTCAAGCACCACAGTTGAGACAGCGGGTACCAGTGATCACTGACTAGCAGGCAAAGGCTCTCTCCTGTTTTAAATATAAATAATGGTAGCTATCCATAAAAGGCCCTAAGTGGGACCCAGACTGGTATACCAGGTCACTGATGCCCAGATCTTCTTTGAAGCACTCTACACTGTCAGCATTGCAGTGGTGAATGAGATGGTGGGCTGTATTTAGGACTCTCATGATTATCACATTGCAGCCAGCTGTCAGAAGCACTTCTGCTCTGATCTGTAGCAGGCAATAGAAATGCATCTTGAAGGTGAGCCGGGATCCACATGTGGGCAATACACATTGATCAGAGCCAAGGGATTCTCCTTCTCTTTCCTCTTGCAGATCTTGTGTTGTGTAAGAGCCCAGCGAGCCTTAGGTAGCTGCTTGGGTGAATTCACTGTTTCCATAGCAACCAACATCCCCATTCAGGTTGGCAAACAGACCACTCAGGCCTTCTTCCACAGCCACCTGGGGTTGCACTGTCCTTAGAAACAATGGCTACAGCAGAATAGCCACCAGAGCTGAGGCTGAAGCTGAAACAGGAGTTATAGCTCTCAGCCACAGCCAAGGGTTCCGTCAGTGCATCTCTGGTCCCTTTGGCCTCCTGGATCTCCATCCAACTCTTTCAAAATGTGTTGCAATGCAGTTGGAAAATTATTGGGTACTTGGCATCCCAGCCCTTGCAGGGACCTCCAGATCCCACACGCATTCCAGCTTACCATGCAGAACATTTTGGTAAACCACACTGTTTCACAAAGAATGTCTAGGCAGAGGCAAACTGTTACCCCAGAAGTTAACTAGCTCCCACCTTTCTCTTGCGTTTGTTCATGCATTCTCATTTCCCCAAGCCACTAGACTGCTCTCAGGGCTTTCAAGTTCAGTTCTCTTTGGTGAGAGACAGACTTTGGTAAACACAGAAAGGGTGATGCAGATCCCAGAGGAAAGAAAGCTGGGTTGTATATGCTTGTAACTCCAGCACTCAGGAGGCTGAGGCAGAGATGTGAATGGGTTCAAGACCCTGTCCAAATACCAGGGAAGGAACATCTATGGCCCTTTTCTTCTAGCTTCTCACGGGCCAAGACTCCTAAGTTCTCGATGCCCTTTCTCCCCCATTCAAAAGTCCCCTTGATGCATCAAGTTAGATACAACATGTTTTCCAGAGACTATGACTAAACAGCAAAACAGTGGTCTTCCTAACATTTAACGGTCAATCAAGCAGAGTATTTCCACAACACACAGGTTATAAACATGGGAATTTGTTTTCTGAAGACACGGGCCACTGAAGAGGCTGTCTTGGTTGGTGGTATTGTCTTTTGAGACTTAAGTTGGGCTGCTTTCAGGCATTGCAAGCAGGACAACACAGGGTAACTGAGACAAAGATAAGGAAAAATAGGTCTTTTGCCCAAATATTTGGTAGTTTTCCTTGTCAGCTAAGAACACTGATTGATACAATTATTGTGCATTTCCAGGTGCACACACACACACACAGACACACACACACACACACACCCTTTCAAGCAAACAGCCTACCATTTCAGAACTCTCTTTGAAACTATTCTTCAAATACTGTAAAGTCAAAAGTCTGCACAATAGAAAAGGGATGAGTTTAAGGAAATTCGAAGAGGGACATTAGGTCGCAGGTTATTTCTACACCCGTTGGCTAGCTATGGTGGAAGGCACAGTAGGGGAGGCAGGAGACGCGTAGAGAGAGGATACAGAAGGCCTATGAGCAAACAGTAATCCAGTAGTCATGTAAGAAGAGGAACATGAACTGTCTTTTGTGCATGTTAGGCCTTAGGGCTGGAGGGTCAGTGGTATAGATCCTCAAGGAACTACAAAGAGAACAGATTTGGGGTAGTTGCTATGGTGACAAAAGGTGGGGCAAAGAAAGAGAACACCCCAGCCCCCAAGCCAGCTCTGTGCCTCCTGAGTGCCCTCTTCAGCATCACGTGAAAATCCTGTGATTTGCCTTCCCTGAGATCTCCACTGACTTAAAACTGGACCTCAGAGGAGTCTTCATAGACTTCATAGTCCTTAAAGGTTGGTTTCTACTCTATCTACTTCATCTTAGAAGGGAACATAAAGGCCCAGGGACATGTAGCAAACAAGTTCAAGTTCATTCCGAACACCTTCCCTGTAACCTCAGGTTTATCAAGACCTCAGGGTTACCATTTACAATTTTGTAGGGAAAAATGCAAAAAATTAGAAAATTAGGTCATTCTTTTTGAAAAGCTTGACATTTCATTTTCCTTGTCCATCCTAGAAAGGACGTTTGACTGACAATTTTTCAATAAGAATGATGCTACCAGCTGTGTTGAGGATGTAGTTCAGGCTTATCCACCATGCATGAAGGTTCTCAGGTTTGATTCTCAGCTTCATTAAAGAGAAAAGAGGAGGTTAGCAACGATTAAAGAATATAAAAGTACAACATGAGAACGTTAAAATAAAATAACAATATAAAAGTTGAACTCTGCTTTATGAAGTATTTTTTCTTGAGTATTGGTAGTATACATTAAGGACTAAGCTGATCCCGTAATGTTGTCATCATTTGCTGGGGATTTCTTCCATCTCTGGCGTTTACACTCAAGTAGAGGCCTCACCCTGAGAGCTTCAGCTTTATCTCAGTATGGGTTCCGAGTCTCTCCTCTGGATGCGTACGTACTACAGGGAGCCAGAGATCCAAGTCACTCAGATAGAACTACACGATGCATGCTCAGGATTCTTCACACACTGAATAAACCTGGCAGGCCTGTGGGGGAGAATCAAGAAGGGAAATCAAGGGACAGAATGAGGGAAAACAAGATGAGTCATGGGGTAAAGGGATGCACTGCCCTGCCCAGTGACTGAGAGTTTGGGCTCCAGAGTTCATTGGGTGGGACAAAGCACTGATTCCTACAGATTGTCCTCAGATGCATGAAAGCATGGTATGTGCACATATATGCAGATGCATATACATACAGTAAATAAATAAATAAACACAAAAATTTAAGAAGGAATAGATTGGATGGATGATGCATCTATGATCCAGCATGTCAATGAAAAAAGACCCCTCCTTGGCAAGCAAAGGAAAATGGACCGCTGAGCATCCACACACATGCCTCTCCTCAGCAACAACACAAAAATGCCTAACCCAGGAGTCAATGACCTGAAGGTGTGCCTCAATTTAGTTTCAGTAAGACCATAGAAATAAAATCCGAGGAGGGTATTCAATGGAAATATAAGGAGGTGAAAAAAACAAAAAACCATCTGGTTCAGATGTGTTACAAGATTGTGACAATTGATGATCAAGATACAGCAGATGTGACCCCTGAGACCAGGCCCAACCATAGTTCCTGAGGATTCTGCTCTCCTCAGTAAGAAAGCTTCCTGTTGAATTTTGGTGAAATCATGAGACAGCCCAGAGCTCAAGACCATCCTTAAGAGGCTCAGATGCCACTTTTAGAGGACCATACTTTCTCTACGTGTAGCATGCCTTAGGTATCTAACTGGTACATTAAAATGACCGTCATTTCATAAATGTGAGCTAACGAATGCACAGAGTCTATGTTCCACCACCTTCTCCTGGTTGGCTGGAGAAAGCATCTTTGAGTGACTGAGCCCAGTCAGCTGTCTACAGAGTTTTCTCTTAGACTTGATCTTATCTTTTGTCTTCTGTTTTTTATGCTTAACTTCTGCAGCATGTTGGTGGATTTTTTTTCCCCCCTTGGAAGTTTCCAAAGAACAGGCAGCTGACTGATGGGAAATTCAGGTCATCTGGGAAACGAGCCATCCATCTTTTAAACCCATCCTCTGCCTTAGAGATACGGTGGGTGATGTGAAGAGACATTAAAAATAGTCTATCCCTTCTCTTCAGCTTTTATGGGCCTCATGATACCTTTCCTCTATGTTTTAGTCTCGGTTGAAGCTATCACTCAGAGGAAAGGCTCCACAAGGGCTTCTTGTAAAGGTAGATGTCCATTCCCATATCATTGGCCATAACTAGTTAAAAATAATGAAGGGACCCTAGTTTTGGAGTTACAGGTGACTTTATAGACAGATACCTGCCCATAGGTTAATGGCAAATTTTTGTTAAGAATTTACATTGGTTTGGATTTTAATCTAGAAAAGATAAATCTTTGTAGGCTGGACATTTACCAAATAATAAGCGTTTACATTTGAATCTAACTAAGGACAATTCACATGCAAATTAATAGCCAATTACAGAATTTTAAGTCTTGGCAAGACATGCTTCTGTTCTCCCTGAAGCCCGACAGTGTGTCCTCTGGGGCTAGTCACTACTTAGGGATTACAGGGAAGAAGGAAGAGAATGAATGGACAGCCAGCCAGATGTAAGCCCTTGGCTAGGGAAACTAGTGAGGTTTGGTGGCAAGGCAGAGGCCCCCATCCATCACACACCACCAAGGCCAGAGAGGGAGCCCTGAAGCCCTCTCAGTTCACCCAACTGTTCTGCTCACAGAAATCAATTACCTGAAGTTATCCTGGCAGGCAAAAGTAATATTCCTTTTCTGCACAATCAGCTTCAGTTCATTTATAGAGGAGCCTGAGCATGAATTACTAGGAAAAAAAAGAAAATATTCCAAAATAAGATCTTCTAAACACTCTCTGAGTATCTGTCTTACTTCCTCTGCATAACTGCTCCTGGGAACAGCACTGACTAAAGATGAACCAGAAGTCTACCTCTCGGGTTCTCAGGTCACTGTCCTCTGTGCAGACAGAGTTAAGAGACTACAAGGAGGAATAAGTGCAGAGTAAGCCCTTTCATTTGCTGAGCCCATCTGTTCCCAGTGTGTTCTTTCGACCTTGGATTTCTTCACAGGCTGACTAATATACCATTACTCTGCTACAAAGTAGTGGTGTACCTGGAATCTGCTCCGATGTCATGCATCACCCAGGCCTGTAGTTTATGAACTTTTTGGGGGTCCAAATGAAAGACTTCCACACTTCCAAAGGTGCTAAAACAAAAGAGATAAATAGCATCATTGACTTCAAGTCAAAGTTCAGGGTATCAATACCTCCTGTCACAATCCCGCCAGCTAGACAGACACCACTGAGTAGAACCCATCTTGCCTCCCACCTTTCTTCATCAAACATGACTCTTGGTTACCAGATTTTCAAGATAAGATTTTTTTTTTCAAGACAGGGTTTCTCTGGCCCTCTTAGAACTTGGTTTATGACCAGGCTGGTCTTGAACTCACAGAGGTCCGCCTGCCTCTGCCTCCTGTGCTGGGATCAAAGGCTTGCACTACCACCACACAGTTCAAGGTAAGAATTTTAACTATACTTTGGTACTGATTAATATACATATAAGACCCTTGGTGTTCAAAGAGTAGCAATGTGAGAGATCTGATCTCCACTTGCCAACACTTTTCTAGAACTTCCTTGTTGGTGTGAACAACTACCTCTCCCATGGCAGGGACTTAGCTCTCTAATATCAGATGATAAGATTCTAAATCCTAGTACTTTGACCCAAAGCCCTCTTCAGAAGAAGACAAAGGAGTTAATGTTGTTTTGTAAAATTAAATATTACAACAGAAGAGAGAAAAGACGGTACCTACAGTGTCCAGAGAAAACTAAGATACACTCTCATTTTTAGAAGTGTTTTTATCAGAGAAAAAATAGATAACAAAGGCCGTGGACATGATAGAAACTAAGAAGGGAAGGAGACCAGAGATGAGAAGCTGACTGAGGGCCAGTCCTGAGGAATAAATGAAAAAATAATAGCTGATACGGACTGAGAATTTCTCATTATGAATGGAGCACGATTTAAAGTATATCTGGGTTTTCTCTACAGTATTCTCACCTTGTCATTTATTTATACAGGGATTCCCAGAGGCTAGATGCCTGCCCAAGGTCACACACGTGTGTGTGTGTGTGTGTGTGTGTGTGTGTGTGTGTGTGTGTGTGTGTGTGTGTGTGTGTGTGTCATGACCTATGATATCACCTCTGTTAAACCACTACAGTGCTTTGCTGACAATGTTGCCAAGAGAAGCTTCTGATGCCCCAAGATACTGCTCAAGTGGGATTCCCACTCTTCACAGAGGAGAAAGAAGGGAGCCATTTGTTCATGGATGGTGAGGATACAGACAGAGAGGCAGGCCAGAGAGTATGGGTGAAAGGGGAGGGTAGACTACAAGGGGAAAGAAAGCTGATAAAATAATTTGAGATCTTAAAAAGTCAAGAGCTATGGCTGTAAACCATGTAATAGCCCTTAGGAACATTGGAGGATTTTAGACAAAGGATAACCTGACCAAACACCGACCCAGAAAGAAAAGTATCTTCAGAGAAGACAAAGCTTTATCATTTTTAAGCTCAGCTCTTCAGGACTGAGAGAAGGCACATCCTTTCTAGAAATGCCACGTGCAACAGGATACTGTGGTAACTGCAATAACTAACCCTTACAAACGGGAAAGAAAGGAAAAATGTACCTGTTTTTGTGAAATGGTTCACTGAGGGACCCGTTAAGCATCACTTGGACCACACCACAGGCAGCTTCTGCAAACTTAAAAAAAAGAAGTCCATCTTTATTCTCCAGCAATTCCATTCAAAAGAGAACTTAGTAGAGTACTTAGCTGGAGAGGGAGAGTATGGCCTCTACATTTTTAGCACAGAAATGGTGATCAGTCCACTATTCTAAGCCACTGGAAATATTTGCTTTGCATGAGTTCTTGATGAAGTCATGTCGATCTGTAAATGATCCAGAAGCTAAAAGTCTCGAATGAAAAATAGTATCTCTAGAGGAAGAGAACAGAGGCATTCACCTGGTGTCATGTACTGTAGAGGCTACATCTTATTAAGCAGAAGCAAGGTGGACAATTTAGGGGCAAAGGAAATGGACCACTGTGGAAAGAGAAACTTAGGTAACAGTCAATGAGTCTGAGGCTCTTAAAGGGCACAAAGAGAAAGAGAGATTGCTAGAAGAACTTGCTCTGTAGACCAGGCTGGCCACAACTGCACAGAGTGTTATTTCTTCATGCAACCAACTTTCATCTGGAAATTTTGCTAAGAACTGGTGCAAACCATGTGAATGAACAGAGTACTGCCTAGCTTCCTCTGGAGACAGACTCAGACCTCTGAGACTTAGGTTTCCTTCAGTGACATCTGTGTACAGGACCTAATAAATTTCATTGTAATGATGGGTTGAACAGCTTTAGACTAGAGTCTTTAGTGATTTATACCTACTACATGGCAGAGGGTAGGTTTTGCTTGATAAAATTCCAAGGAAGGAAAGATGGTGGTGGTGGTGGTGGTGGGGAATTCTCTGTACTAGGGATTAGGAAAGAATAAGAAAGTACCATATAGGAGACAAAATCCATGTCCCAAAGAGTAGATGGGATTCCACTGGAAGAAGCTGTGACTGGAAGGGGCCCTAGGTTTAGAAGAGCAGTGGTGTTTTGGGGGGAGGGGGAGAGATCTGTAGTGGATGTTGAAAAGTCAGTTCACAGAAGGCCATGTACTTTGTTGAGGAAATTGAACATTATTTTGCAGGTGACTTCTATACCACTGAAAATTTTGATGCTAAATTATGAAGGCCAATGATGCTTGTCTAGCTATAGAGGGAGATGAACAGACCCCCAGTTCTTCTGAGTAATCATTAAGCACTGACTCAGAAGAGCGCTGGGTCCTACAAGGTAGAATTTTTATGAGTCCCCTGCCACAAGGTAAACATTGGCTCAGTCGATCTTAATTAAGGTCACATGACTTAGTAGCAAGATGATCTGGAGATTCAAAGCTGTAAGAACAATTCTTAGTGTCAAAGGGCCTTCTTCCATGAGAGTCTGGCAAGGACTACATGCTGAGGCAGTGTCTCAGAAGGCAGGGTGCCTCCAGTCACCCTCACCATTAAACTCTTGGTGCCGAGGGCTGAGATAGGAGTATGAGAAAGCACTTAGTATATATAAATACCGCCTTCTGGAGAAGATTTTAGTGATGCTGTTGCTGTAAAACGTATCCCAGAGTTACAGCATAAATGAAAAGCATTCTCTGAAAAAGCAAGCAAACATATGCACTGTCTGAATTTCCAAAACATGTATCAAGTGTTCAACAAATATTTGTTAAACTGATGGGTTCTGTTCCTTAACAAGATGGGAGTATCTTATTTAAATGCAGAAACACCACTCTTGGATATGATCTCCATTTTATGGAGATAAAATGAGGAATCTATGATCAGAATGCCTAAGGAAATTGCTTATTAAAATGTGGCCCCTAAATACGGTCATCTAAATCAACCAAACAAGGTTCATATGAGTTCACAGAGACTCAAGCAGCAAGCACAAGGCCCTCTGCATATATATTATAGCTTTCAGGTTAGCATTTTTTAAATATGAGATTCTGGCTGTATGAATTAATGAGTCCCTGGTTCTTCTGCCTGTTCTTAGGGTTCCTTCCATTCTGTTGAATTGCCTTGTCCAGCCTCAAATGTGGTAGTTTTTTATTTGTCTTTTATATTTTATTTAGTTGTCATCTCCTAGAAGCCTGTTTTTTTTCTAACAACAGACAGAAAGGGCATGGATCTAGAGGCAGGTGGGGGGTGGGGGGAGAACCGGGAAGAGTAGAGTGAAGAAGCAACTGTAATCACGATATGCTGGATGAGAAAAGAATCTATTTTTAATAATAAAAATGAAACAAAGCAATGACTTGCTACTTTAAAAGAAGGGTTCCCTCATTCCCATGCCAATTCCCTGCTTCACTACACCACTACACTCTCAAGTCCTCTTGAGGTAGGAACTTGGTTGATACAGGGAATTTTGGAACAGCACACCTGCGTTTATGGAAGTATTTCTACTACTGGCCTAATTCCTAATGCTTAACCTGCCATTTAAGAGGCATGACCAGTAAGCAGACAGGGTGAAATTAAGGCTATTGCTCTAAAACTAGGCTGATCTACGCTAGGATCCCAGGTCTGCTACTTGCCAGTCAATGACCTTGGATCAGCCTCCTTTAAGAACATTTTTATTAGTTCTTAGAGAGTTTTTTTTTTTTTTTTTTTTAATGAGTCTTGATCATCTTCACCACTTGCCCATCTCCTCCAGATCTACCCCTCACCACCACCCAATTCTGTGTCCCCTCTTCTTTCCTACTCATCAAATCTAACTTCTATTGGATATCCATGTATGTGATGCCTGCCCTAGAGCATGGTTGACCTACCTGTGGCAATGCTCTTAAAAAAAAATTGACTCTTTTTGGTTGCGAGTTGTACCCCTGCTAGTGGGGGACTTTGTGTTCACCTCCTTCTCTATGCTGATAGCTGTTCTTAGGTTTGTACAGGTCTTGTTCACGCTGCCATAACTGCTAGGAGTTCATATGTGCAACTCCCCTGTTGTGTGCAGAGGACATGGTTCCCTTGCTTTCATTCATTGCCTCTGGATTTTACAGATTTTATCCCCCTTTTCTGCAATTAGTCTCTTAAGCTAAGAATATTAGTGTCTTCACCTCCAATGTGAAAATTTGTTCAATGCTGATACTACCTCTTGGGAGAGAGAATGGGAACGACATATAGACACGACACGGGGCTTGTCGAGCATAAAGTGTGTATGTTGCTGTGATGTGAATGAGTCCTTTCACTATCAGCCCCTAATTCTTAAGTTGGAAGCTGGGACCATTGTGATCGTGGGACGTGGGAAGAGCATTAGGGTCCTGCCTTCGTGGATAGCATCAGTTCTCTTGTGAAAGGCTCAGGGAAATTCTCTAGGCATCTTTTGTCTTCCAACATGTGGGGGCACAGCAATGAGTTGGCATCTGAGAGACCCAGAAACACCCTCCTTAGACATCAAATCTGCTGCCACCTTGACCTGCTGGCACTTAACCTAACTGAGGTCCTTCCTAAATGACACAACCTTAGCCTTTTATTAGAGCAGTGTAATGTAAAACTAAGGCACACATATTGACCAATTCAAATTTCCGTTTCTCACACCTCCTCAGATGTATATTTAACAAGTAATTTGAATTTGTAATCAATATGTTTGGAGTTCTTTTCCTTTCATTTGATTTTCTTGGTTATTTTTATTCCTTCTCCACTGTGGTCAACTTCCAAAAGAATTTTTCTTGCAGAGACACAGATAACGGAAAAAGTAATTATGCCTAAGCAACTTCAAGTGGAATTAGATGCAGATGTGAGTGAGCAAGCTAGCATTTCTCAGCCCAGATTCTAGATCTGGAATTTATTAGTAGCCTCCATGTCTGCTTGCACCTCCATCTTGTCACTTCCAAAGTGGCAGTGGTGTTCATATGGTTTCTGTGAGGCTAGACTTCCTAACTCCTGCAAGTAGCTGGGTACATAGTAAGTGGTCCTATACATGCAAATTATTAAAACTGCTGCAGAAATCGATACCTGGGTCTCAAGATTAAGCCAAACCTAGCTTTCTGACAGACAGTCAATGAATGTTATTCATTCACTGGATACAGGGATTCTTTCCATGAGCTTGCAAAGCCTCTGTGGGTGCTCTGAAGTTGTGTGAGGAAGTCTTCTAACATGTATTTCTGAGCTTTTGTTCTCAGCAAAGATTTCCACACTTTCACACCTCAAGGGTCTGTGACCCCAAAAAGGTCAAAGTTAACCAACCATTCGCCGAACATCTTCAGTCAAAACTCTAGAATTTAACTGCTTGGAACGTACCTTTTGGGAAATCACTTTCCAGAACACCGTGACAGGGTTGTTGGGACAGTTTTCACTCCAATGTGGGCAAGAGTCATAGTTCAGGTCTAAAACACAGTTTATAGGAAATAGTTAAAATGGAGAAGGAATTATACCTTTGTCCTTACTCCTGGCTGCCCAGTCACAGCCGGAGCATTTTCCAGTGGCATCTGCGCCAAGAACGGGGCTGGAGAATGGACACACCTCAACCTAATTTAACTAAGTGTCCCCTGAATTCCTTCCAACTCCTTGCCTTCTCCTCCAGATTCCAGACAGAAATGGTGTGATGGGTTTTGACTCATCATTCTGGGAAATGGCAACAAAGTTTGCCCTAAAGAGATCAGCTCCCATCACTGCTCTGGAGTCCAGGAACACTTAGGGAGAAGGCCAGGCCTTTTTGGGAAGAAGACACATTGGCCAAACACTTCTCTGGTTCCTGGCAGTTCTCTCTTGTGGAGACTTTCCTCCTCAATCTCCAGAAGTTTCAGGGCTCAGGTGGTCCCATGCTTTCTACAGCCATCCCCATCAAAACAGGCTGAGCCCTCAGAGTGGTACAAAGCATAGAGTGTGGATGTGTGGTTTCTATGACACCGTTCTCAAGGTTATCTGCCTTAGTACATAAACATTGACTGAGGGATAGATTCTGGAGATAGCAGGCTGAATCAGATGGGAGCCCTGTCTCACACAGTATGTGATGTGGGGAAGTCAAATAACCAGAGGAAGATTAACTTGTGTTGTGCAGTAGCAACAGAAAAAGTTCAGGTTGAATTTTGCTTTGGACAAGAATCACTGTCTTCAGACAGACTCTAAAGAGTAGGGCACCGTATGCAGATGGTCCGTGCAGAGGCGAAGAGCTGTGATGAGCTTTGATCAGAAAAAGGATATGTTGAAGATGAGGCACCTGAAATACAGAGGCCATGCCAAACCAAGGAATTCAGACCATTAGCCTAGAGGTAAAGAGAGATTGTTGGGTTTTAGAAGGAGAGAAAGACAAGCCACATTTTCACTGTAAGAGAAACTCTGGTGTCAGCCAGAGATTGACCTAAAGGGTTTAAGAGTAATCAGCATAACGTTACAGGTTTCCCAGCAAGAGAGGGTGTTATTGTGCTGGATGCAAGCAGAGCAAGCAGAAATGAAGAACAGATAGGGAAAAAGATTGGTTAGCTATGAAGGGAAGAGCTCACCCATATAAACAGTGGGGGTGATACCTTAAGATGTCCATGCTCAATTATCTCAAATGTAACAATCAGTTCACCCTATTTATAACCAAACATTACACTGCATACCTTCAGTATATATAATTTTAATTTCAAAACATTTTTTAAAAGTGGCCCAGAGTTACGTTCAAGAATACATAAGGCAGAATGAAGTATATAAAAGTTAAAGAGGTCATTTCTTGCATATGAGAAGAAGAGTAAAAGGAAATGGAGAGGGAAGAGGAAGTGGGTGAGGGAGAAAAGGAGAGAGGGAGGGGCAAGGAGAGGGGAGAGTAGAAAGAAGGTAAAGAGAGCAAGTGAGGGAGAAATGAGGTTTGGGGATGGTTTACCTCAACAGCATTATAAAGTAGAACTGTGGTTGGATATGGCATGATTCACCAACATTCACATTAAGCTTAATTATCCATTGCAATGTGTTGAATTGATGGAACCTCTAAGAGGAGTTGGGAGCATGAGGCAATCTACCCTCATGAATGGATTCATGACTTTCTTAGAAGATTGGGTTATTTTCCTCTAGATTGTAGACTGGGTTGGCTATCACAAAAATAAGTCATAAAGAAATTTGGCTTTCTTGACTCTCTCTCTTTCTTCCTCTCTAATGGGGTCAGTCATGCTTCCAAGCCCTCAGAGGCCAAGGGCAACCCTAAACTTGGAAGCTGATACTTCAAGAGGACAACCAACTTGTTATCAAGGACACTGATGGCATTAGGGTATGTGCCTGTTGACCTTTCAAGGTCCCTTGCTCACCTCAAGGATCGATTCCCATGCATCCCAAGTCATCAGGTAGTTCAGATCCTTACCAGAAGTATTGGGGTCTCCACACCACCTGAGATCATCAGCAATGTAGCCCAGCAGCGTGTCCTCCAGCGTGAACATCTTCCCCTGGACCCAAGTATATTGATGGGCCAGGTGTTTAGATTTGCTCCAAAAGAGGCTCTGAGAAAGAATAAACACACAATTCAGTCACGAGAAACTCACCAACTGGGGATGTGGCTCAACAGTAGTATGAGACTCTGGGTTCCATCCCCAGAACCACAATCAACCAACCAACCAACCAACCAACCAACCAGCAACCTTTTATAAATAAAACAAAGCAGAAACTAGCAGAGTGAATCACACATGCTAAATATTATGTGTGTCTACCATCCTCCTTTGCTCAGAGCACTGCACTCTTGGGGACTAGCCACAACAACGTCCTGCTCACTGAAAATGGGCTAACTGTGAATAGGCTGGGCTGGAGAGCTTCACTTGGTCTCAGACATGTGAAATTCTGCTTTGTACACAAACTTTGGAACAACTGAACCTCATGGTATACTCAAAGGACTGAACACCAGGCTTCCCTGACTCCAGGGCTTGTTCTATTTACATTTCACTGATTATTTTAAAACCTCCTAAACTTAGGCAATTTCTTTTTACTAAGCTTGAGCTTCCCTGCTGGTGAAATAATACTCCTGACCCTGGTTTGCCGACTCCATAGGATGGCTCTGAAGAACTAAAAAGGTAAAGGTAAGGAGAATAAAAATTAAAATCACTCTTCAAATGTGAATTGGCCTTGTGTTACCATTTACTTTCCTATTATTATCAGAGACCAGGGGACTGCTTCATAATTACCTAAGTCCAGGGTCCCTTTTGTGTTTGTGTGGGATGGGGTTGATGGGAGACTCTTTTCTCTGTGTTCTCTCTTCTCTTCCTTCCCCAAACACCCTAAACCCTGATGGCTCTCCAAAGCCTACCCTCTACCAATACTACCCCACCAATCATATCAAATGACGCCTAATGCCAAGATTTCCTCTCTTTTTGCATCCTAACTTTGGTCCTGGGACCTCTTCCCTTCGGCTATTACTCTCAAATCTGAAAGGAATAATTTGTTACCTTGTTACATGGTATGGTTTGAGTGATCAATTTAACTAAAGGTTCATAGTCTTCTCTTGTGATGTTGCATGGATTCTTGGAAACAAACGCTCCTTTGAACGTATTCCATATCTTTTTGCAGTCCTGATCACTATAAAAGGAAACATGCAAAACAGATTTTAAAAAGTATTATGGAAGGATCTGGAAAGTTGACTCATCAGTGATAAGTACTTGTTACCCAGAATTGGTTCCCACGTGGTTCGCTCACACTGAACTGTGTATTTAGTTCCAGAGGACCTGACACCTTCATGTGGCCTCAATGGGTACTGCACATACATGGTGAATGAACACACATACAGGCAAAACAATGATAAATATAAAAATAAACTTAAAAACATCTTTTTGGAGCACAGGTAACAACAAATGCACTTTATCTGGGAATATTCAGTGCCACTCAGTTCTCTACATTGTCCTATCAGATTGTACCATTTCTCTAAGATGGAAATCAGCCTCTATCCTGAGACCCTATGAAGTTAAAATGACCCGAGTGCCCAATAAAATTAAGAAAAAAATGTGAAGGGCACTAGGTTTTATTTCTTTCTCGTCCTATATCTTATATAAAAGCACTTAAGGGTTTTTTTTTTTTTTAATGCCTTCAGAAAGGAGGAGGTTTTAAAATACCCAGTAGAGTACTGAATGTTCCCAGCACAGAGAAGTCATGAATGCCAGGGCGCAGAGATGTGCCGATCACTCTAATCTGGTCATTATGTAGAAGTGTATATGTGGATCAAAATGCCATGTTGTGCCCATAAATGCGCCTGATTACTATGTATCAATTAAAACTTTAAATAAGTAGGGCTGTTGCTGTTGGACTTGTTAATGTAGGGCAGGGGGCAACAGCCGTCTGTGAATTCACAGTGTCTCCCGCCCCCAAGCAGTTTTGACCCTCGTTATGTTTGAGAATAAGTGGATACAAGTGAAAATGTTGGAGGTCCAATAGTATTTCTTTCCAAAGTCTAGCCAGAGTAGTTTCAGTTCATCAGCACCTGCCTTTGAAAACTATGCCAGAAAACTATTAGTGATCCCTTTTTCCATACCTTTTACATACATAAAAAGAAAAAGTTATGATGTCATGTACTGTATTGCCAATCAAAATTTATGGGGTACCGTCACAGGCAATTTAGAAAATAGACGTTTGGCGGCTCCTTTGCTTTCAGTACGGCTTATGCTTTAATTTCAGTAATTAATGCAGTAGCCTCTAAAAGAACTTAATGTTCTAAATTCCAAATGTTGTAAAGCTCCTCTGCTTTTTTCCTTGGTAGCATCTGCAGGATCTGAGGCAAAAGAAGATGGGAGACTGAGAGTGTTCTCCACTCCGCAAAAGATCTGGTGGGAAGAGAAGCTACCCAGCACTGAGAACCTGCCACACGCCAGACTTTTTCTTGGGCAAGCTCTTATTTAATTGCCCACGCCCACAGGGCTCCGAAACGATCTTTAAGCTCCTCTTATGTCTTTCCTTCAGTTCAAATCATAGTAAAGGTTCAAGAAACTCCAGGTTAAAACTTGAGGAGCGTCCTTTGTTCGGGAGTGGAGACTAGAGCAATACTGTTGAACCTGATGTGGAAGAGTTGATTCCACTCGGAAGAATTTGTAATTCAAAGAGAAAAACAAAATCTTCCATACATCACAAATATTGTTTTAATTTTTTAATCTTTTTTTTCACTTGTAATAAAATAAAAGTAAAAGTAATGTTAGGATTTGAGTTTTAGGAGCAAATTCCTATATTAACACACTTTTAAAGCAGCTTTTCCTTTTTACCAGATAAAAACTTTCTGTCTTTCTGTTGTTTTCTATCTTTTTTTTTTTTTTTAATAGAAAGTTGAACTTGCCCAGAGGTATCACTGGCTGCTATCTTTATCATTTAAGATGAGCATGCCCCAAATTGCTTCTGGCTGCCATTTTAATCCTGCAAACATATGCTTCACAATCTTTATCTAAGCATGCCCCCAAAATGTACGCACCATCTTTCTTGAAGTTGGTGTTTGAGGCGAATCTTTCTCCAACCTTATTTCTCAGCTATGTGGGTCTTTAATTTGCACTAAAGATGCAAAGTCCACTTTTCTTAAAATAATGAAGTGCCCGAGTAGCTGGGATTATGGACATATAACACCAAGATCATAGTGTAACTGGGTAGTTCTGCTTTGGTTTTGTGGTGCTAAGAATTTAACTCTCAGCATTGCACATGCTAAGAAAGTGCCCTACCACTGAAATTTACCTTCCAGCTCATCTTGGCTATTTTTAAACATCCAGATAAATAGAGTCATGATGTTTTGTAACCCATTAGCATTAACATCCATTAGAATTAATCCCTTGACTACCACAATTTTTCTATTTCAATTTTACTAGGCTAGGTAGCTCATGAAAGTGGAATCTTTATACATGGATGACTTCACTTAGCATTATGTTCTTAGGATATTCATGTTTTATTATTTCTTAATTAGGGTTACTATTGCTGCGATGAAATACCATGACCAAAGCTGCTTATGAAGAAAGCTTTTAACTGAGGACTTGCTAGAGTTTCAGAAGCTGAGTCCATGATCATCATGGCTGGGAGCATGGTAGCAGGCAGGGAGGCACAACGTTGGAGCAGTATCTGAGACCGTACGTCCTGATCTACAAGCAGCATGCAGAGAGAGGAAGACTAGATCCGGCACTGGGCTTTTAAAACCATAAAGCTCACTTCTAATGTCACACCTCCAATAAGGCCACACCTCCCAACCATTCCTAAACAGTTCACCTGGAAGCCAAACATTCAAATATATGAGCCTATGGGGGTCATTCTCATTCAAAACACCATATATTATGTATTGACTCTTTTCCTTTTTGAAGACTGTACAATATCCCCTTGTATGATGTGTAACAATATCAGTTTGTCTGCTGATCAATGGGAGTGTAGGTTGATTCTTTCATACATTCCTTTATTCCATATCCCAGCTCCTATCAAAATAAACATTTCTGTCCATGGGGCACTTGAACATAGACCTTAAACACTGTTCAGTATTGGAGCAAATATGCTTGGTCCTGACCTGGGTGTTAGCTCTCATCGAAGGGTCTTTGCTTTCAAAATCCATTATCTTTTCACATTAATTATCCAGTAAAGGACCACAGAATCAGCTAATATCGAGCATAGGTGTCCATCCCTCATTCTGAAGCCCAAGGATGTGAACTCTGGGGTGAGGAAGGAGGCCTTCAGACCCTTTACAATGAAGTTTTATCTCCAACTTTAAAATACTTTCCTGTTAAGTCACACATAAACCACAGATGGACTCCAGACCCAGACTTTGCCAATAAGGTCAAGGAGACGGCTAATGGAAAATCTCAGACAAAACAAAAGAAAAAGAAAGGCAAGATCACATGGTTTTCCATGTTGCCAGAAGAAAATGGTTCCATTTCATTTTCCCAGCGTTTTTCACTTTGTATGGCTTTTCTGAAAGTCATATCTTACAGGTTTCAAATACATATTTTCTGAAAATGATGCTAGAAGCATAATATAATCAAGGGCATCCTGCTAAGGGCCTAAAAAGATAAGGTTCTGTTCTGTGCTGTGGTCAGCCTGTCTACCCAGGGTCCAGATGACAAGGAAGTTGGGCAAGTTCTCTGGTTCCAGACTGAATTACTTATCTTTCAGCTGTACCTTAGCTGCTCTTCCCAGGACAGGAAATGCATAGGTTTTTGTTCTGGAGTTGGAGGATGAAGGAGAAACAGCTCTGTCCTCAGAGAGGACGAACAGTGTGACCTCATATCTAAACCACATCCTAAGCTTCACCAACTCACCACAACCAATTCCACAGAACACCAGCATCAGATAAAGCAACGGTAGATCGTAATTTAAATACAGATAAACAAGAAATTACAAACGGGAAGAAATGACGGAACAGGTGGTGATGATTGCATCTTAACCTGTACCAGCCTCAGCTTTATGCTTCCAGCCTGGTGGAAAGAATTTATCAAGATTTCATATTACAAAATTATGCCCAGCCTATTGGCTCCCTGATGCTTTACAGGTAAAGCCAGCCTCCTTGAATCTTCCCGCAAATCTTAAAATCAAGCCAGATCTCCCAAGTTTCCTGGAAACTATGCCTGCCCTCCCAGCCTTTATGAGAACAACAAACCCAACTCACACAATTATAGGATGCTCCCAGTGGTCCTGGGTTAAGGCATAGACAATAACGAACAGTCTCGGGGGACTAGAGACTCTAAAGGCCTGTGACAACTGGAACGCTTCATGAGTGTGTAAGCTGAACAGAAGTTCCACAAGAGGCCCCTGTCAGCTTTTTGACTTGCTGGAACAAAGGTTTCTCTGGTGGAGAAGAATCTTGGTATGAGAGCAGTTTTGTTTTGTTTTTTTTTTCTTCCCTTTCAAAATGGAGTCTTAGATGCTTGGCATAGAGTAAGGTAGCCCACATGCCAGGACTCAAAGTCAATGGTGCAAACACCTTTTTTTTTTTTTTTTTTTTTTTTTTTTTTTTTTTTTTTTTTTTTTATCTCCCTGCTTCTGTCCCCACAGACAACAGGCCACTTCTTATCGTTTACCCCTCACCCCTCCCCTCTCTGCTAAGTTACTCAGGGTGGTTTGGTTCCCAAGGCCAAAGTGGAAAACATCAACAGAGGGAAATAAAGGGCCAATCATGATCATGCCATTATGCTCCCTATGAGCTAGATGCTGTAGAAGATGCCAATGATCCATGCTTATATCAGAAGCTCACACCAGCCACTGAGGGGAGTTTAGTCTCTCGCTTACAAGTAGAGACCAGAGCCCAGAGCAGCTTAGCCCCTGTCCAAGGTCATTAGTCAGCTCTAGAACTGCCTTGCAGGCTAGATCTTATTCTTTTTGCTAGACAATGCTGCCTCCCACAGGAAAATCAAAACTACGCAGCTCTGCTCCAAATAGAGTGGCTTTTAGAAAGAGACAGAAAGAAAAAAGAAAAGAAAAAAAATCCTAGAATTGTTCATTTTTTTTTTTAAATTAACTCTTTTGGGGACCTGTCACCCAGCTCCCCAATAATTCACACAGAGGCTTATCCTTAATTATTAGTGCTCGGCCTTAGCTTTGCTTGCTTGTAGCTAGCTTTTCTTAACTTAAACTATCCCAACTCCTCTCTTTAACTACGTTTTGGGCTTTTCCTTGTCTATACCTCAGCGCTTGCTATGTAGCTGGGTGGCTGGCCCCTGGAGTCCTATTTGGCTACTTCCAGATCTTTCCTTCTGTTTATCCTCTCTGTCTGCCAGCCCTATTTCTCTTTCCTGCCTTGCCAATGGCTATTCAACCCTTCATTAGCCCATCAGGTGTTTTAGACAGGCACTTAACACAGCTTCACCAAGTTAAAGAAATGCAGATAAGCAATAGCAACACGCCTTTATGTCATCAATCAAATGTTCCACGGCATAAAAAAAGTAACACACCTTAAAATAATATTCTGCAACAAGCTGTGTCTCTAAATCACAGGAGACATTCAAGAATAGAGCTGGGCAGTCATTTCTAGATGCTAGGATAACATGAGTCTGAAAGGACAAGGTAAAATCTTATCCTGAGGACTGAAAGACACACACACACACACACACACACACACACACACACACACACACACACACACACACAGCATACACATTTGATTGTTAAATCCAGTTTTCATATGGACAGCCTGTGCTGGGTATCAGAACTCCTGCATCACCACTCTACATGTGTACTATCCCATAATAACCACATTGCCACTCCCGTGGGAGGCTTTGACAACCTAAAGCCCCATTCCTTCAACACATTTAGCCCTCAAGGGGTTGGGATGCAGTCTATGAACTTCCAAATGTCTTGTCCTCCAGGTGAAGGTGTTTCTGCTGAATGAGAGCAAGCAGGTTCACTGACCAATTTGATTCTTGAATTAGTGGGCACTGCAGCCTGTATTTACAGGAAACAGCGCCACCTTGTGGGTGAAGTGAGTGACTGGTGAGGCACACACAGAAGCAACAAGAAGTTTCCTTTCTCTCTCTCTCTCTCTCTCTCTCTCTCTCTCTCTCCTCTCTCTCTCTCTCTCTCTCTCTCTCTCTCTCTCTCTCTCTCTCTCTCTCTCTCTCTCTCTCTCCCTCCCTCCCTCCCTCCCTCCCTCCCTCCCTCCCTCCCTCCCTCCCTCTCTCTCTCTCTCTCTCTCTCTCTCTCTCTCTCTCTCTCTCTCTCTCTCTCTCCCGTACCCCATACTGCTCCTTCTCCTTCCCCTTCTCCCAGTCCTCCCCAGCCTCTCCCCTCCCTCTTCACCCTCAGAGAAAGGCAAAGAATCCCAAGACGAACCAATTTAGGTTGGCATATCCAGTTGAGGTAGGACCAAGTCCGTGCACCAAGTATCAAGGCTGAGAAAGGTGTTTATCCACTAGGCATGGGCTCATAGGAGCCAGTTCATGGTCCCGGGATAGACTCTGGTCTAATTGCAAGAGACTCCAGATACTGCCCATGCCTTTGGACTGTCATCTACATTCAGAGGGTCCAGACTCATTTCACGAAGGTTTGTCAGCTGTCATTTCAGAGTCTCTGAGCTCCCAACAGCACAGACAGCCTACTCCATGGGTCTCCCCACCATGATTCCAATCCCTCCACTCATGCAATCTCTCCTCCCTCCCTTCAGCCGGACCAGTAGCTCAGCCTGGTGTTTAGCTGTGGGTCTCTGCATCTGCCTCCATCAGCTACTGGATGAAGGCTCAATAATGGCAATTAGGGTGGTCATTCATATGATAATAGGGAAGGGCTGGTTTAGGCACCTTCTCCACTATTGCTTGGGGTCGTAGCTGAGCTCATCCTGTGAGTTCTTGGGTGCTTCCCTCTATCAGGTTTCTCTCTAATCCCACAATGGCTCCCTCTATCAGGATATCCACTTCTTTGCTCTCCCTCTCTGCTGCTCCCCCATCATTACTCTCTCTCTCTCTCTCTCTCTCTCTCTCTCTCTCTCTCTCTCTCTCTCTCTCTCTCCCTGCCCCCTCTTTTCTGCACCCTCCCCCCAAGTGTGTGACACTTGGTATGATTGCAATTTTCTCAGGAGATCTTCTCTATTTCTCCTTCCTGGGGGCTCTATGAACGTCTCTCTTAACTTTCCTGTTACTTAGCTACTGGGGGTGTTTGGATTATAGCCTGGTTATCCTTTGCTTTATGTCTATAATCCACTTGCTAGTGAGTACATCCCATGTCTGTCTTTCTGGGTCTGTGTTAGCTCTTTCAGGATTATACTCTGTAGGGAGATTATGTTGTTTCATTGTAAATAATTGTCCCTGCCTATGAGTTTAATAAAAAGCACTGATTGGCCAAAGGCAGACAGGAAGTGTAGGCGGGGCTACCAAACTAAGAAAAACTCTAGGAACAGGCAGAATGCAGCAGAATGCCAGAGATAAACCAGAAGAAATAGAGGACAACTATGCTGCTCTGAGAAAAAGTACTGAGCCCCATGGCTGAACAGGATAAAAGTCATAGGTTAGATTAAGGATAAAGAGTTAGCAAGTTATATGCCTGGGCCTTAGGCTGATCAGCCTAAAACTATTGTAAGCATCTGTGTGTCTCTGCAGGTCTGTGGGTCTGTGGGCCTAAACCTTGAGGCTAGGCCCAAAAGTCCAGGCCAGAAAACTCATACTACAATACTCTCTAGATCCATCCATTTTCTTGCAAATTTCCAGATGTCATATTTTTTCCTGCTGAGTATTACTCTATTGTGTAAATGTATCACAATTTTTTAATCCATTCTTCAGTTGAGGGGCATCTAGGTTGTTTCCAAGTTCTGGTTATTATAAATAATGCTGCTATGAACATGATTGTACTAATGCCCTTGGGATAAGAATATGCATTTTTTGGGTATATGCCCAATAGTGGTATTGCTGGATCATTGGGTAGATTGATTCCCAGTTTTCTGAAGAACTGCCATACCAATTTCCAAAGTGACCTTACAAGTTTACACTCCTACTAACAATGGAGGAGCGTCCCCCTTGCTCCCCATCCCCTCCAGCATAAGCTGTCATCTGTGTTTTTGATCTTAGCCATTCTGTTAAGTGTAAGACAGTATCCCAGAGTTGCTTTGACTTGCATTTCTCTGGTAGTTTAGGATGTTGAGCAATTCTTTAGATGTCTTTCAACCATTTGTAATTTTTCTGTTGAGAATTCTCTATTTAGCTCTATACTTCATTTTTCAACTGGGTTCTTTAGTTTTATTTGACCTCTAGTTTCTTGAGTTCGCTATATATTTTAGAGATCAGTCCTCTGTCAGATGTAGGGTTGGTGAAGATCTTTTCCCATTCTGTAGGCTGTCAATTTGTCTTATTAACCATGTCCTTTGCCTTACAGTAGCTTCTCAGTTTCAGGAGGTCTTACTTATTAATTTTTGTATTCAGTGTCTGTGTGCTGCTGGTGTTATATTTAGGGAGTGGCTAACCATTGCCACAAAGAAAGTAGACTCCATATGGAGTTTCTTTAATGCCCATTTTTCTCTTGAAGGAGATTAGTGCTGCCAAGAGCAGACCTGTCTCACTGTCCAGAAAAATCTAAGTTCTTAAAATATTTTGAATGCCATATTCTATGGGTCTCTAAAGTGTTTGAAGACCTGTTCATCTAAAATATATTTGTTTGATCTTGAAAACTAATCTGACTACGTTTGAAAGTAATGTCTAACTACTAACTTGCATTACTTTATATTCTAATTCGTTGGTAATAAAAACTTTCATGGACTAGCAACTTGTATTACATTGTTAGATGAACTGAATAAGTATAATGCCTTGAATAAGCATAGAGATATTTGTGCAGTAACACAATTAATCTCAATATACACAATTTGTATACAATATACAAAAATCCAATCCAATGTAAAAATATTTAAAGCTAGTAAATCCTTTTAAAAGAAGATTCAATAATTTATCCTTATATCCTATATATCTGTATCCCCTTTTTCTTTCTATTTTTTTAAAACACAAATCTTGAATCTAATTGTCTTGTTTAACTTTTTTCTAACCATAATTATTAACAATTTTTAACCTATTAGCCTAAAAAATGACAATCATCCATAAACTACTGAATAACCAAAAACAACCCACCCCGCCTCTTGGGAACGTGGGTGCCGCATTCTTAAATTTACTTCCTGCTGTCTGGGGGCAACGGTATCTTTAGGGGATCCTGAAAAGAAAAGTTTTGTTAAATGTCAAGTCCTGAAATAAGTAGCTGTGTCACTTGTTGTCCAGTCTCTACATAACAGGAAAGTGTGGCTTGTCTTAAATCCAGGCTATAATAGTCTGTGAAGCTGGTTCATCTCAGGAGCTGCCTTGAGATTTTCCTGAGCAGTTTGTAGTCCAAATCTAATCTTTGGTTGGTGTTTGCTAGCCTAGTGGCTTTGTCAGAGTCCATGTGAAATTATCATTGTGGGGCCCCCATCTTCCTTTTGGATACTTCAAGTTCTCAATTAGGCATTGACCTGGATCACTGCAGAAAACTGATAAGAGACTAAAACCCAACACAATATACAAGAAGCTAAATATGTAACTATTTATTGAGCATAGGATTAGTAATAATAGACTAGTCCTTTATTTTTTGTTATTCTTCTGTCGCATATCAGGTGGCTCTTCTGATATGATGCAGAGATTTTGTATTTTCCTTTAACAAGTGTGCTTGACTTTAGAGAAGGAGAGAGCCACACACCAACTCTAAAGCCAACTTTAAATTATAATTAAACTTGGACTTCAACTTACAAAAAAGTTAAAGGTTAAACAATGAGATTTTACCCTAAAGAATATACTGGTATCAATAGGTCCAGTATTCTTTTGCTTGCAAATTTTCCTGGATAGCCTCCCTTTTGCTCTAGACATCTAGATGTCCAAGGTCTTTTTACTTCTTGAAGATGGGTATTTCTAGTTTTCTGTAAAGACAAAAACAAAAACCTGCCCCAACACTGTTTTTTATTTCAACTTAAAGAATTGTCATATGGGTGGATGAGCTATCTATTCTTATTTTCATGAAGTTTCTCTGATTCAAATGGAGTCTTTATTAATTTTGATGACCTAGATCAGTCCCATGTAGGCTCCCTGATTATCAGTTTAGTGTCTGTGAGCACAATGAGTCCTTGTTAGTTGATTCTGTGGGTTGTTTTCTTAGGACTCAGTTTAGAAACTTCTCATATGCACTCTGTGTGGTGGGGTGGGTGGGGAGTTGGGGCTGGGAAGGAAGCTGTGCCAAGAACTGTGTGGTTTCTACGTGTAATGGCAGGGGTGGAGGGCTTCTGTTTCCCCCATTTATGTCCAATACTGTATTTGGAGAATTTATTCGGATGAACACTACTTCCACTTAAATCTAATATATATATATATATATATATATATATATATATATATATATATATATATATATATATATATATATGTCATGAAGAAAGCAACAGGTCCGAACACATCTTCCATGTCCTCATTTTTCTTGCCCATTTCAAAGCTTAGCATGTTTTCTCTAAGGATAATAACTAAACTTCCTTTCAGTCATTGATTTGGTCGGGAATTTTCCTGAAAGTGTAAATCAGAATGGTGCACCAAGAAATTTTAGGCTTAGTAATTCTATGACAGTCATTTGTAACCTCTTTAAATTTCTGTACTCTCTAAAACCTACTTATCATTTTTTGTTAAAAGTTCCCAGTGTCTTCCAGGAGGAGGTGGTGCATGCCTTTAATCCCAGCACTCTGGAGGTAGAAGCAGGTGGATGGACCTCTGTCAGTTTGGAACCAGTCTTGTCTACAGATTGAGTTCCAAGACAGCCAACTTTACACAAAGATACCCTGCCTTGTAAAAACAAACAAACTACAATTTCCCAATGTCACAAATGCAAATTTATACTTACACTATATCAGTACAGTATAACTTTATCTTCTTTTAAGATCAGAGAGATTGCATCCTGAGTCCAGAAAGAGTCCCTAACCTATTTTTCTTCTTGTTTTAGATCTCATGTAGCCCAGGCTGGCCTTGAATTCCTGGTGTAGCTGAGGATGATCTTGAACTTGTGATTCCCCTCCTCAAACTCCAAGTGCTGAGATTATACCACATGAAGTTTTATGGAGTGCTAAAGACAGAACCCAGGGCTTAGTGCATATTAGACAAGCCTTCTAATAAGAAAGCCACATCTCCAGCCCATAGTCTTGCTTTTTCTATAACACCACTTTAGGAATCAATTCTTGTCTTCTAGGTGCAGTATCCTAATGACTTTGTCACCTTCCACTCGGCTGTGCCTCCTAAAGGCTTTCCCACCCCTTATATCACTACACTGAGGGCTAAGCTTTGAGCACAAGTTCTTGAGAAATATACTCAAACCTTATCTATCTCTTCTAAAACATTATCCTTCTAAAACTATATCCATGCCTTTAAAACTGTCCCCAGCATCATTCAAAACAGGTTGATGGTTTCTCAAAAGGTTAAAGTCATCTGTCATTTGGCCCAGCTCTTTATTTGTGACCATTTGCCCCTGAAATGAAACTATGTGCCCATATATGCCCATATATTAACTTTTACACTAATATCTGGAACACCTTCATTTACTATATTCAAAATGTGATGAGCCAAATATCCATAATCCAGGAAGTTGATAAGCGAATTATGGTATACCCATATAGTTGACTTCATAAATAAAAAGGAACCAGTCTTTAAAATAGTGTGTACATGTGAAAGTGTGGTGTATGTATGTGTAAAGTATACACACATGTGTGAAGATGCATGCTCTTTTGTGTACACTCACAGAGGCACAAGGAGGACATACCTGCTCTATGACTCTCTACTTTGTTCTCTATACCTGCTCTATGACTCTCTACTTTGTTCTCTTGAGAAAGGGTCTCTTACTGACCTGGAGCCAGGCTTAAAACCCCCACTCACACCCCGCCCCCTCTACCTTCACCCCATCTCCACTCCCCACAGCTCTGTTATAGACCTGTGTAGCCACGTCTAGTGGAAGTGGCATTATCAACCTTGGATTAGTGAAATATTCAATAAATAACATTCATATAACTGATTATACATCTGACTGTGGGAATAGAATTATTTTCCTAATTTCACTATACACAAAGACAAATTTCAGACAGCTAAAGGATTTAACCATGAAAAGTAGTGGTTTAACATTTTAAAATCCATATGACCCTTTATAATGTCACGTTGAAAGTCCATTTTTAAGTAGGATACAAAGGCACGGCTACAAAAGAAAATATAATTTCAATGATATTTAGATTTTCAGGATGAAGGGTACCACAGACAAGGTCAAGGATGAAGCCACAGATTTGGAGAATATGTTTGCCATCCATATAATAGACAAGTGACCAGGATGCTGGATGCAGAAAGATGGGCAAAGCAGAAGAAATTGGAATGGCCAAAGAATCCGTAAAAGATAATCAGTTGGCCTAATTGATCAAGGAAATGAAACCAAAACTCAGTGTCACAATTCCAAAGATAGTTCAGAGTGATCATGCAAAGAGCCTTGGTTCTGTAAGTTTGGAGAATATACGTCAATGTTTGGTCCCCATGTGATGTGGCAGGCACAGCTGGCCCTAACCAAACATTTCCTTCACCCTTCTTCTCTAGATAGCATGTCTCCAATGAAGATCTCAAAACAGCCAACACTTCTTCTTACACCTTGGGCTAGCCGTGCGGACCACTTCTGGCCAATGAAATTTAGGGAGAAATGGGAAGCATGAAGGGGGGATTCTTGGAAAACGCTGTTGTCTGATGAGAAGGATCCTGACATGAAGTCCTGTCTCCATGGGTTTTGTTCCCTAGATGTGACCATATGAGGATACAGTGACCAGAATTGCTGCAGCCGTTCCTGGACCAGAAGCTTGAGAATAGAAGACATCTCAGGAGATAAAAGCCTAGAAAGAGAGAGCCTTACTGACCCTGGGGTTACTTGCTTCTGGTGTCTTTTTATATATTTCATACATCTCTCACTTAAAGCCGGTTTTGAGTCTCTGCTGCATGCAGCCATTTAACTGGCATGCCCTGTGTCCTGTGCTGAACTGTGTCCCCACAAAGGTATTGAAATCATCACCCTAGTATTTCTAAACGTATCCTTGGAAATAATATCTTTGTAGAATACCCACATACAGACACACACACACACACACACACACACACACACACACACATCTTGCTGAGTACATTTAGAGTGTCTTAGCACTAGATTATTTCAGGGCTGACCACGTTGTATTGGATAACCAATTAGAGGCCTGGTTTAAGAGAGAGGCTAATTCACCCAAAGAGGCTATCATTTGGAGAGGGACTGGAGGAGGAACATGGAAGGAGTTGAAAGGAGGAAAGGAAACAGAGGAAGTGATATGTTAATTCTAAAAATCTTAATAAAAATTAAAAAGTTAAACTGCTAAAAATCATCATTTTAGATGACCAATTTTGTCTGAAGTCACTGGGCAGTTCCACATCTCATATGACAGAGCTGATGTAAAGAGAAAGAGCCCGGGGCTGGGGGATGACTCCAGGAGTAAAGAGCATGCTGGGGCTGGGGGATGACTCCATGGGTAAAGAGCATGCTGGGACTGAGGGATGGCTCCAGGAGTAAAGAGCATGCTGGGGCTGGGGGATGGCTCCAGGAGCAAAGAGCATGCTGGGGCTGGGGGATGGCTCCAGGGGTAAAGAGCATGCTGGGGCTTGGGGATGGCTCCATGGGTAAAGAGCATGCTGGGGCTGGGGGATGGCTCCAGGAGTAAAGAGCATGCTGGGGCTGGGGGATGGCTCCAGGGGTAAAGAGCATGCTGGGGCTGGGGGATGGCTCCATGGGTGAACAGCATGCTGGGGCTGGGAGATGGCTCCATGGGTAAAGAGCATGCTGGGGCTCGGGGATGGCTCCAGGGGTAAAGAGCATGATGGGGCTGGGAGATGGCTCCATGGGTAAAGAGCATGCTGGGGCTGGGGGATGGCTCCAGGAGTAAAGAGCATGCTGGGGCTGGGAGATGGCTCCACAGGTAAAGAGCATGCTGGGGCTGGGGGATGGCTCCAGGAGTAAAGAGCATGCTGGGGCTTGGGGATGGCTCCATGGGTAAAGAGCAGGCTGTGCAAAAATGAGAACCTGAGCATTCATGTGAGCATACAGGGACATTTTCATTGCTTCAATATTTGCGCATTAGGCACAGCTGCATATGGCGAGCAGATACAAGGACTCCAGCCCTCAGTGGTCAGCCAGTCTAAGCAAAATCCCAAGTTCAGTGAGAGAACTGGTTGTAGTAGGAGGTTTCTGGCCGGAACTTTCGGGTCTATCCTCAAGGTTTAGGCCCACAGACCCACAGACCCGCAGTCCCGCAATCCCACAGAAACACACAGATGCTTTTAATAGTTTTAGGCTGATCAGCCTCAGGCCCAGGCATATCACTTGCTAACTCTGTACCCTTCATCTAACCCATGATTCTTCCTGTTCAGCCATGGGGCTCGGTACCTTTTCTTTAGAGCAGCATGGTTGTCCTCTTCTTTAGGCTTCTCTCTGGCATTCTGCCTGGCATTCTGTTCTCAGAGATTTTCTTAGTCTGGTAGTCCCGCCCACACTTCCTGCCTGCCTTTGGCCAATCAGCGCTTTTTATTAAACCAGTGGGTGGGACAATTATTTACCATGAAACAACACAATCTCCTACAACTGGTCTCACAAAATAAAATGGAGAGCAACAGAGGAAATTACCCAGTGTTGTTCTCTGGCCTACGCATGTGTGCTCATGCACACACACACACACAGAAACACAGGAAAAGTTAGATGTAAAAATAGACATGTACATTGAGAAGACCCCAGGGAACCCCTCCCACCCACCCAAGGATGTCTAAAGATCCCAGGAGCTGGGAGAAAGACACGGAACAGACAGACTCCCGCACAGCCTGCAGGAGCCACCCCTGCGGAGATCTCCTCTTTCAATTCCCTGCCTCTAGACTGTCAGTACATTTCTATTTTATGTAGCCACACATGTAGAAAGGACCTTGTTATGGCAGATCTCACAAAGTAAAAAGACAGTGAAAGCACCCATGGCACATTTTATGATTCATATTTGTACATGGAAAAATGTCATCAAAATTGTAAAATAGCTTCGCTAAAAAACAAACAAACAAACAGTTAATTCCAAAGCGAGGAAATGTGCACTAACACACAAATCAAGGCCAGCCTGGATACCTTTTATTACCGTACTGGTGGTCAGCAAGCTGAGGTCACCTGGCAGAGTCAGGGTGTGAGGAAATGAGAAAATGGATACACTCCCTGTGTTAAGAAGAGAACTGCCCCAGGGAGAGAAATTGGCCATCATTTTTTTTTTCAAAGTAAAAAATAATATGTCTTAACTTAGCAAATTTTTCCTAGGATTCTATCTTAAACATGCAGGCAGGCAGGCACGCACGCACACACAAACACACACACACACACACACACACACTCACACACACACACACACACACACACACACACACACACACACACACACACACACACACACGAGGACTTATCCTAGCATTGCTTAGGAAGCATTACAAATATTGGAGCAATGAAAATGTCCCCGTATGGAAGTCTAGTGTCACCAGTGACTGTTAACAGTGGGATGAGAACTAGCTGTGCCCAATGTCAGGCACAGTGTTTACCGTGGAGGAAGAGGGAAGTGAGACAGAGAAAACATGTTGAAATCAAGAGAATATGCTGCCTGTGCTGGGAAATTTCCAGAAAGCTATGAAAGGATTCGTCTCTGAGAAACGGGGAAAAGAAATTGAGGGGATGTTTTGTAACTGTTCATCCATAACCACTTGTTTAAAATCGGAAAGAAAGTTATGATACAGCATGGCAAATTTTCCTATTGTGCTATTGATAAAAAGGGAATTTCCTAATATTTTGTGAACCTCTCAGTGTGTTTTAAATATTCACGATTTAACTTTCTTAATGTTAAGACATGGTCAGAAGATACAGGTTGAGTGTGAAAAAAATAGAGAATGGATCATTTTGTGTACTCGGAGTGAGGAAAAGCTAACTTGGTAAGTGAGAAACAGCTCTTGGCTGTGAATGGGTCTGGTGGGGAACCTGAGATTGCACGGTGGCTTTGAACAAAAAAGGGGGAGGGGGTTACAGTGCAAAAGTGGATCCCAAACTACAGTTGACTGTCCTCACCTCTGTTCCAGAATCCTTTTGTGGTGTTAAAAACCTATCAAGTGTGTGTTTTACGCCTTTTGTCCTTGAAAGGCTCCCTAGGAGATTTCATCACTGTCGACTTAGATGCCTCATGGATAATACAGTTTGCAATTACTCTCACGAGCCAATATGGCCAACTTCATTAGGAATTTTACCCTATTTAACCTATGAATACATAAATTACTTCATAATATTTTTTGGATGCTCATAATAGGAGAAGGGAAGGGAGAAGAGAGAAGAAGAAAAAAAGGAGGAGAGAGAGAGAGAGAGAGAGAGAGAGAGAGAGAGAGAGAGAGAGAGAGAGAGAAGTTAAACAGTGCCAGGGAGAATCTGGGTGGTAGCCATGGAAGTGTATCCCATTGAGTACACCTTGAATGGAGTTCTTTCTTTAAACTGAATTTCTAAAGATTCCGGAGTCATCTGCTGGTTAGCTATTGTCAACTTGACCCAAGCTATCCATACCTGGGTGGGGGGAGCTTACCTGAGGAATTGCCTCCATTAGATTGGGCCTGTGCAAACATCTCTGGGACATTTTCTCAATTGCTGGTTGGTGTGAGAGGGCCCAGATCACTGGGGGGTAGTCCCACCCTGGGCAGGTGGGCCTGAGCTGTATAGGAAAGATAGCAGAACAAGCCAGAGAACAAGCCAGAAAGCAGTGTTCCTCCATGACTCTGCTTCAGGTCCTGCTTTGATGTCCCTCTCTGAGTTCCTACCTCCTTCAGTAAAGGACTGTGACTCGGAAAAGCAAATATTTCCTTTTTCTCATGAAGCTGTTGTTGGTCATGGCAACAGGAATAAAATTAAGACATTAATATATGTAGAATCAAAATTCTCCCATGTGCATGTCTCTAAGAGCCACGCCCTCTGAACTCTGATGTCAAGCCACGCCTTCCCCTGGGTTCAGACGTCAGGCCTCCTTTAAAGCAAGGTTCCCACAGGTATCTCACTCTTTCTCTCTATTCCTTCTCTTCCTCTTTCTTCTTGCCCTCTTGCTATTATAACCGTCATCTCTCTGTTAATCGTAACCATATTTATCTAACAATAAAGCTCTTTTCTACATAGAAACAGCCATTAAGGGTCTCCTGCTATCTGCCGGTGTCCTTCTGCGTTCCCACCTGTGTCCATAGAAACCTGCTGCCAGATAACTGGGTGTCCGCAAATCATACCAATATATGCACAAAGTCATATATATACCATTCCTGACACATTCTGGTGAGGAGAAAACACCTTAACAATTAAAAAAGTTTTCATTACAAAATATCTTAACTGCATTGTTTAAACTACTTTGTGCTGAAGCTGTTTAAGTAGGCATAGACTGCATTGTACTTCACTTTAAACTTTACATACTCTTGAAATGGTGGGGCTACCCACTACTTAGGGATATAGCTGGAGGTTAAGTGGTTGGTTTCCCACTCTTCATCTTGTATTTTAAATTTCTAAGCGAGTGTCCTACAATGGGCATGCTTCCTTTCAATTGCTTGAAAAAAGGATCAGTCACTAAAGGAAATAAAAATATTAGTCTCTCGATTGTTTGACTCTATGTTTCTGACTCCAGTTGTCACTGTCCTGTTTCTCATGACCTCCTCCAGAGTGGGCATTTGTTGGTCAAAATGATCTCCTGACTTCCATCCACACCTGTGTATGAATATACCCTCCCCTTCTGACCCTTTGTGACCCATATGCACAGGAAGCCGATTCCTCATCTTACCCTCTGTTTCCTGTTTTGCTTTTTACTCAACATCCTAAATCCTTTGAGAAAACTGACCTTTTCAATATTTTGACCAAACAATTTTCAAGTAGTTTCTCAAAGAACAAGAATCATAGCTGATCGATTCTGGGGTCATTTTGCCAGAAAACCATGTTCTACTACACACTGATTTGGTTAAATAAAGCCTTTCCTATCCCAGTTGCTTGGGGTCATGGTGTTTACCCCAGTAACAGAGAGAGCAAAGTAGGCCAGACATATATCAACCACAACCTTCCCACGTGGATATACCACATCTGACATTTTCTCTGTAACAGAAGCTGTCTTTACTTCAGCTCCCAGAATCCTCTGGAGAGTAAGCAAGAACTTGTTTCCACCCACTTGGATGAGTATTTACCCTTTTTTTTTTGTAAACATGTTTAGGCTTTGTTTTTTAATTATATAATTCTATTAAATTGTCTGTTAATAAGCTACGTAGATGACAAATTAAAACTATGCTTCCTATGTAAACCAAATAATTGCTTCAGTAAATAGTGGCTGTGTATAGTCTATTGAAAAAAATGTTGCATTTGATATTAAAATGCCAGCTTGGACATGATGAGTTTCTGGAGGCATTCTTTGCCTAGATGATTCTTTAGCCCACTTAAAAGGCTCTGCCTCTCCTCTAACTCCTCAGTTTCTCCCATGTTGCATACCAGCTGTTACACATTTTTATTCTTCCCATAAAAATTCAGATGAAAGATGACTATGATTTGGATAGATAGTGACAAATGTGGTGGGAAGTGAGCATACTTTGGGTACATTTGGGACTCATCATCTAACCCAGGCTAACCTTAAAAAGGGTCCTTGGCTTCTCAGTGATGAGATGAACATATGCTCCCACACCAGCCTGCATATGTTTTAATAGTAGAGCCCATTTCATTAGGTATATGATTGTGTCTGGAATGTGAAGGAGAAAGGGGGGAGAGAAGTGATGCCCAAGATTTCTTTAGTTGAGCTACTGGAAGATGAGTTCCCATTTCAAATAAGGAAAGGATGGAGAGAAACAAGTTGAGAAGGCACCAGAGATCTGAATATGTGCAAATGAATTCTGTAACCCTCGCTGCTGTCCAAATGGGGATTTTTCAATAGGAAGTTAGGTTGTGTCAGACTTGGGTCAATGGGGTTTTGGGTGAAGCTCTGAATTTAGAAGCAAACAGTGTGTTAAGAGCTTAAGGGAAGAAAATGTTTCGCAAGGAGGGTGTAAAATCAACTCTTTCTAGTGATTCTGATTGGTTGAGGGAGACGAGGGTGGGAAACTACCAGCACATGATGAGCCTGGTAAGACTGGTGTAATGTGAATAGTGGTGATAATGGAACAGACTAAGGAGAATTAAACCAGGAGCCTCAATGGCTTTCTTCCTTTCTTGTCTTGCTACTAACTATTCTCAGTGAGACAGTGACGTGCCAGTACATAGTACTTCCAATACACATGAATTGAATCTTGTGGCATGAATCTTGTCTGTGAAGGACAAAAATGGACCTTGAAGATAGCTTATGTCACTTCAAATATAGACACAAGCATAAATAAATATATAACAATTACATATCACACATAATTAAGTTGTTACTAAGAACTAAGATTTTTTTAGTATAAGAGAAATTAAATATGAACATAAAATTAAGAATATTAAAGCCTTGTGTTTTTGTTCTGGATTGAGGTTATAAACTTGAATTCTTAATGCTCATGTCTCTCCTTTAAAAGACTATGTCATCTGGTGGCCAGAGGGGTGACTCGGCCGTTAAAGAGAATACACTGCTCTTCCAGAGGACTTGAATTTGATTCCCAGCACCCATGTTGAGCAGCTCAAAACTGCCTGGAACTCCATCTTCAGGGCATCCAACACTTCTCTCTGGCCTGCAAGGGCACTGGACTCTCATACATAAACATATTCAAATAATTTCAGGAACTAAAATATTAAAAATATCATCTTCTAGAACAGAAAAATCGTGCCATACTGCAGTGAGTAGCCCTGACACAGTCTCTGAGTTTTTTTCCTATCAGCAGTGGGCATGGCTCCCCGGAATAGCAGACAATCTCATCTCTAGGGCAGAACAGTTACAAGGTAAGTTGGGGACACTGGGGACTGAGGATTTGTCTTGCCCTGAGAGTGTGCTTTATGGCCTTTTGTTGTCCAGGCCTTATGCCAGCATCCAGCCAAATCCTCTGGATTTTGGTCTCAGATTAAGTATCACATCATTGACTACCCTGTCTCTGAAGCCTCAGACTTGGGACTGAGCAATGCTGCTGACATCTTTTGGTCACCAGCCTGCAAAGGTCTGCTGTGAGACTTCCCACTCCTCATCATTACATGAGCCAGTTCCACTAGCAAATTTCCCTCTTGTCTAGGTATCCACATCTTTTCACTGGTTCTGTTTCTATGAAGAGCCCTGACTAATAAATTTGCCACCTGAATGATAAAGAGAAAGAATCAAGCACCTATCAGCCTTTCTTTCATGAACTCTCTTTCAGGACAACCAGTGGAGAAAGCTTTCTGCTTAGAAGAAATAAAGTAAATGCATGCCAAAGGACTCTGCTAGTTAGAAAATAGAGAGTTGCTAAGCCCTGTGGAACTGATCAATCTTGGCCACAATCATCAGACGCTGCCAAACTAGTAGGATGGAAGGTCACTGTGGAACCTGAGAACAGATGGCCCAGGTGTACCACACCCAGCTCCAGTAACTTCCAAACTGTGGGACAATGTCACATCATGAGTCTTTTGATGTGCTAATGTAAAGCCTACCTCTGTGAAATATTCCCACTCCATCCCCACGTGTAACTGACTTTACCTGGCTGTCAGGTTATAGGTAGTACTGCTTCTAGAAGAGCGTGTTCAATAGCAGCACAGAGCCCAGTGAGGTGATGCGCAGCTCGAAGTGCTAACTGCACAAATTTGACAACCTGAGTGTGTGTGTCCCATGGAACCCACATGGGGGGTGGAAGGAGAAGGCTCACCTCCATGCACGCTCGTGACACAAGCATACCCATGCACATGTGCACCCACATGCATCATACACATATATTCAGTAGTAGCAAATCAAACCAAACCATAAAAACAAACAACACAAGAATGAAGCCATCCAAACCCAGAGGGTGGAAAATTCTAAACCGAGTGACCGTTCTGTTTCATATACTAAATGATATCTGTAAACGGAGGGAAAATGATAAGTTTTAGAAAAACGTACTAGATATCTAATGACTGCACTAGAACAAAACAAAGTTATACTGAGTCTCTAAGAAAATCCTGGAAGATTAAACAGGAAAAGGAGAATGAGGAAGAGGAGGAGGAAGAGGAGGAGGAGAAGCAGGCTAGCCATCACTAGAACGTCACCTTCCAGGCTAGCTGCTCTCATCTAACTCCCATAATCGAAACTGTAAATCCTCTTCCACATTCTTCCCATTGTTCCCCAGCACTCGGATACCATGTATTGTGTATGTTCTTCTCTTGTTTCAGGCCTACCTCTGCCTGTGAGAATATAGGTCTGGAAATTAAAAGAATTCTGTGCATGTTTTTCACTATTAGAAGCCAGAGGGATCTGCAAGAATTCAGAAATACAGCTGGCCCTCGGTACATGTGGCTACCACACCTATAAACCAAACCACTGCCAGTTGAAAACATTCAGGCTAAGTTACCTCCATACCAAACATATACACATTCTCTCTCTTGGTATTATTCTCTGTACTTTATGACAAAAATAACAATTAATATAGCATTTGTGTTATATTAGGTTTTTAAGAAAGCCAGAGAAGACAGAAGATATGAGTGATAAAGGGATGATTATATACAAATATCTCACAGTTTTATAGAAGAACTTTAGCCCACAGATTTTGGTAGCCTTCTGAGAGTTCTGAGTATCCTAAATCTAGATCCCCATGGATACAGAATTACAGTATTCATGAATAAATATGTTACAATACACTTAAAACTTAGAAGGCCACATTTAAGCCAAATGATAGACAGTGTTTGTTTGCAATGTGGTATTGTAGTGTTGCCATAGTTTGGATATGGTCTGTGTCTGTACCCCAAAGGGTTTCCATGCTGGGAGCCTGGCCCACCATGTGACAGTATTGAGGCTGTGGAACCTTTAAGAGATAGGACCTCATAGAAGATGTGTAAGCCGTGGATAATCACTCTTCAAATAAACTAACCCTGTTCTGAAAGCGGGAGTTAGTTCCTGTGTAGACTGGGTGGTCCCTCTCTACTCTCTGGCTTCCTGTTTGAATGAGTTATATCTCTGCAGGTCCTGCCACTATGATGCCACCTGCCATGTTATGACATAGCTAGAAGGTCCTCCCTCATCAGAGCTCAGGAGCTGCAGCACTGTGCTTTTAGACTTCCGAAGTTGTCTTGATCTATTTCCAAACATCCTGCACTTCATTATGCTAATAGCAATGGACTAAGACAGGTATTGTTGGAAAGAGTTACTCAAAAAATCACCTAGTGGAATATGGTTTCCATCCTTTCATATGAAATTTAGCTCCAGCCTTTGAAGTTAGAGTGTTGTTTGTCGTTATTGTCTGTTAGAGATACTAATACTTCCTGTAGAGCAATAAGATAATTATGGCATTTCTGTTTCCCACTGCCTTCTAGAACACTAGCTAGTCCTATGTCTAACAAATCTAAGTCCAATATTTATTTTAAGTACTAGCAGATTCAAAGTGCCTCACAATATTCTTTGAAGTGAGTTTATGACTTTCTTGACTTCCTTATGCATGAATATTTACAACCAGATCTCTCTGGCTTCAAGTACTGTCCTCATTATATTTCATCTGGTCACATTCAAGCCTATCATAAATAAATAGATCTCGAAGGTTTGTGGATCTCTGTACTACGAAAGTCACACTCTTGTAGATACTTACACTTTTACATTTTAAAAACGTTTTCGGATTATGACGAGGTAGGCCACCTGTGGTTGAATCTCCTAGTTATTCTTGACATTTCCCTGGCTAAAACGTTTTCTATCGCTATAATGTAAAGCCTGATACAATGTTATATGGAGGGAATGGGTTTATTTTGGCTCAGTGATCTGGCGCCTCCATCCAAGATCAGGAAGTCTTCACCCTTTGTTTATACAAATCTTCTGCTTTCATCAAGACTTACGTAAAATGCTGAGACTGTTGAGGTGGAAATCATAGACTTGGCCTCCTAGAAAACTCAGAAATTGTGAAGAAGAAAAAGGAGAAAGAGGGGGAGCAAAGAGCAATTTTAGAAATTGTGACCTGAAAACAAAGGAATCCGAAAAGCCAGACAATGTGAGAAAGAAAGGAATCAGAAAAACAAAGGAGAATGCTCCCTGTCTCTATTATCATCTACGTTTGAGTACAGCCATCTTTATGTCGACCTAAGTGAATTCAATTTGAAAGTCTTCGACAAAGAGAGCAGAATATGATGAGCAGCAAATGAGGTAAGTAGGAGTTGTGAAGTGCATCAGCACCCCATCTCTCTGGCTACTGTCAGCACCTCCTGTGGCTATGAGGAAGGGATCTTTTATATGCAGGACATTTATATCGCTGTACTCTTGCCTGGACCTCCAGTATCTCCAACTGTGATCAGTGGGTGACATCTCCAAAATCCATGGGGGAAGCTAATCTCTACTAAGATGGGATTTAAGTCATACCAACCAAGACCCTCTCTAGAGATCCAATCTTGTTCACTGTGCTGGATCTCCATTCCCTCCTCAGGCTCTCTCCCAACTCCGCATGTACTCAGAGTCCGACTGTCACATGAGCACTTAACACTCTCACACAGTGCCAAGAGCTATGTCAGTGCTGACAGCCTGTGTACACTCTGGTGAGTCCTGGACAAGCATCTCTTGGTGTGTCTAAGACCATATTAGTTAGAAGACAGCTCCTAAGTGTAGCCTTCAAAATAGGGGAACCAAGGGTAATTCAAGAGTATTCTATATTTAATGCCCCCTGGTTCAACTTAGAGAGTTGAGTTTCATCTTCAAAGCCAAGCTTTGACATCTATCTTCCCACAGGGCAGGAAGTGTGGCTCATCTGTAGAGTGTGTGCTAGCACACCCAAGAGCCCAGGTTCAAACCCTGTGATTAGTTACTTCTCTTGTGACTGGGAAGAAATAACTAATGTCTTTATTGATTTTCTTTGGAAAACACTTGACAAAGGTCACTTAAAAGGGAAGGCTTTCTGGTGGGTCACATTTTGATGTCATAGTCTACCACTGGTGGCAGAAGCACACGAGAGAGACTGGTCACATCGCTTTCACAGTCAGAAAACATGGGGAGATTAATGTGTGTGCTTATTTGTCTAAAACTGAACCCCCTAAATGATACTAACCACATTTATGTCATGTCTTCCTACTTAATGAAGCCAGTCTGAAAACTCCCTCCCAGGTGTGCCCAGAAATTTGTCTCCTAGCTGATTCTAGACCCTGTCAGGTTGAAAATCATTATTAACCATTACACATTACATGTCTTCTATTTAGTATTATAATAAAAAACCCAGAGCCAGATTTTTGGGGAAAGCTGGAATATTAGAGAGATAGGGAACAAACCACAGCCAATTCTCACCCAACGAACTCCTCAGGCTCAACAGGTTAAATCCTGTCTTCATGGGTCCTCAAACTGACTGGTCACTCAGGTGGAATGCTAAACTTCTTCTCCTGCTTTCCTGCTCAGCTATTTTACTTCCTGGATCAACTCCCCTAGGGCTAAAATTAAAAGTGTGCGCTACCACTGCCTGGCTGTTTGACCTTGAGTTCCACTGCCTGGCTGTTCGCAGAAATCCAGATGGATATCTGTCTCCCAAGTGATGGGATTAAAGGCATGGGTCACCACACTCCCTGAGCTCCACAGCTTGGCTGTTCCCGGGTGGCTTGTCCTGCTATTCCAGACTATTGTTATTCAATACACAATATATCACCACAATTACAGTTAACTAAACAACAAAAAACTTAAAGGATGGAGGGGTGTTTGGGGCATACTCCACCATGGCAGGGAAGGCATGGGGGCAGGAGTAGTTTAACCTGGAACTGTAGAGAAAGGGAAAGGTAAAGTCAGTACATGGCTGGTTTTTCCCTCCCTCGCTGCTCTTTGCCCCAGCCCGGGATCCCAGCTCACAGGATGGTGCCCTATCCCCACCACGTGTTTCGGATGAATCTTCCTTCCTGGTTAAAGTCATCTAGAAAGTCTGCAAAAACAAATAAAAGGAAACATCAAAAGGCACATCTCACTAATGCTATAAACTTTAATCCAAGTTGATAGTGGAAATTAACTCTGACACTGAGCACAGATAAGCTGGTTTGGTAAGGACAAGGAAAAAATTTTAAAAGACCAGAAAGAAGGTAAAGGAACAGGTAAGAAAGATAAAAATCACAGAATCTTCAGTGTTGAGGAGCTGGTTCTACTGGAAAAGTACTGGCCCTACGAGCATAAGAACCTGAGTCATATCTCCAGAACACCTTTTAAAATCCAAGTGTGGTGGAGGCAGAGACAGGCAGATGTCTGAGACTCACTGGCCAGCTAATCTAGGTTATTTAGCAAGCTTGTGGTTAGTTTGGATGAGAATACTTGGTCCCCAGTTGGTGGAACTGTTTGGGAAGAATTAGGAGGTGTGGCTTTGCTGGAGGAGGTGTGTCACTGGGAGCAGGCTTTGAGGTTTCAAAATACTCCATTACTTGTGTGTCTATTTCACTCCACACCATGGTTTTATCTCCAGATGTGAGCTCTCAGCTACTGCTCCAGCACAATGTCTGCCTTCCTGATGCCATGCTCCCACAACAGGATGGTCATGGTCTCTAACCCTCTAAACCTGTGAGCCCTGTGGTGGCTTAAATGAATATGTGCCACTTAGGCTTCAGTTCATAAACTCACTGGAAAGGATTAGGAGGTGTGGCCTTGCTGGAGAGGGTGTGTCAGTAAGAATTCCGGTTTCAAAATTCCATGCCTGCCCCACTCCTACCACTGGCCATGTGACCTATGTATCAGGATGCCAAGCTCTCAGCTGCTACTCCAGTACCATGCCTGAACACTTCCCACTGTGATGATCATGGACTAAACCTCTGAAACTGTAAGCAAGCCCCAAATTAATGCCTCCATTTACAAGTTTCCTTGGTCATGGTGTCACTTTATAGCATTAGAACAGAAACAAAGACAAGCCCCAAATCAAACGCTTTCTTTCATAAGTTGCCTTGGTTACAGCAGTTTCTCCCTTGCCTCCTCCTACCATAAGGTCATACAACCTATAACTAAGTTATCTGCCCCCTACCCCCCAGTCTACATAACCCAAACACAAATTGATAGATTTGAGCATGGTGATACTGGGGAGGCTTTGTTTATACTATTTGTAATATACTGACTTATATGCCATGTATGTGATTCAATTAAGTACTTAGACTTATTATATTTTAAATATTACTCAAAATATATCACTCGATAATAATTCCTAAACCCAACAGGGTAACATTGCAGGAGGCATGTGGTAGATTTTTTTCATTATGAATCTAGTTATATAAAGTTGTAAAGGACAGCAATAGAAATAAGAGCAATCCTAACCAAAGGCTAATAGTGACAGAAATAAGAGTACTTCCGTGAAAAGTGTGAAGAGCCGAGAGTACCCACAAAATGTGTTATCTCATACCCACCCTCAAGTCTGAGTTGGCCTTGTCTTGGTGACCTGTGTAAGTGAAGCAATGCCAGTTATGAGGCTAAAGCTTCAAAAGCACCCAGCAGACTGCACTGATAGAATATGTAAATGCTAAAGAGACCCAGGTCTAATAGGAGAGGGTCATGTGGAGAGGACCATGCAGAGAAAGAAAAAGAAAAAGAAACACATCTCTGTTGAGCTAAGATGTCAGTCATAAGAGCAAGACATCTTGAATGATGCCCCAAGTGATGGCAGACATCAAATGAAGCCCCCAGATGATCCCTGTCCACCCTCAGAAGCACAGAATTTAAATGGTCCTTGTTGTATGTATTGAATTAGGAAATAATGATTTATTATAGAGACACAGAAAAATTGTGCCTGGTAATGAAATTCTAAATAAAACAAATCTTGAAATAAATGAGTCATTGGAAGTGTCATAGCCATACACGACACACAGGTATTGGTTCAAACATATCTTCCTGCTGCTGTAAAGATACTCTATTACATGAAAGTAACATTAAAACATAGACCTGGTAGAAAGGACATCACCCACCATTATTATGAGTGGGTCACATCTTATCAGACGTAAGAAAAAGACTAAGGCTTCAGGGGGTAATAGAGTCCCGCTGGACATCCTTCCGATTAAAGCTGCAGCCTCAGAAATTCCAGAGCTTCCAACCTGTTGTCTTAGATGGCACGCATTTTGGATTGTCAGCCTCTACAATTACATAGACCTATTTTACCCTCGTCACCATTTCCATTTCTCTGAAGACCCTGTGACTTCAGCACAGACACTGAATGTCATGTCAGGCAGAAGAAGAAAAGTCTTAAGGAGAGACTCATCATGTAGACTTGATGAACACACAGGAAGTGGTTATTGGAGGCGGGAAGAAAGGAAGCCCCTTGCAGAGTGATATAAGATGTTGTAACCGTGTCAACTTCAAAAGTCAAGATGCATAACACACCTCAGAAACCCAGGGCTTTGTCTTGGAAAGTGCTGAAAGTCAACCCCACCCCCTTTTTATTTGTACAAGAGAAAACGTAGACATAGAGGGAAGAATTCTTGATTCTGATTCAGTGCAGAATTGAGAGCAAACATTTCTAATTTGTTAGGCTTGGGAAGAAAACTGCCATTCTGTGTTTCTTCATACGGTTATCAAAATAACAATCAACCCCAAGAAAATAATGAAACTCAGGATATTGTCAGTAAAATGTGTCCACAGGGCAGAGGTCTCAGAGACATGACTGTGGGACACTTTGTGTATGTGTGTGTAAATATTATCCAGAATCATAAAGACCCCCTCCAAACACATACGTAAAAAATCCAACAGAAAAGGGTGACGATCTGAACAAAGTTTAAATGGACAAAATCCAGACAAGAGCTGAAGCTTGCTGGCAAACAGGGAAACTTAGATACTGCATTTCTACTTTCATAACTTAAAAAAAAAGTTTAAGACATTTAATAATGGTCAGATTGTGGAAAAGTGGGCCCTGAAGACTGATGTGGGAGTGTGAAATAATAAAGCTATTTCAAAAAGGATTGGAAACATCTGGAATGCATAAACCATTAAAACTGAAAATATGTGCTATGGTGGTCTGAATGAAAATGACCCCATAGGCTCATAGGGTGTGGCACTATTAGGAGGTGTGGCCTTGTGGGACTATGTGTGGCTTTGCTGGAAAAACTGGTCACTGAGGGTTGAGGTTTCAGAAGCTCAAGCCAAGCCAACTATCTCTCTCTTCCTACTGTCTGCCAATTCTGATGTAGAACCTTCCACTTCTTCTCCAGCATCATGTCTGCCTGTGCACCACCATACTTCCCACCATGTGATAATGGACTAAACCTCTGAACTATAAGCCATCCCTGTTTTGTTTTGTTTTTTTTTTTCTTTATAAGAGTTGCTGTAGTCATGGGGTCTCTTCACAGCAATAGGAACCCTAGCTAAGACAGGTACAATATCCAATTGTATTCAGGAATTCCATCTCTGGGCCTCTGTTATACAGAGTACTCCAGTATAAACATGAAGTCACAAGTTAAAGACTTTCACTGCAGAGGGAAAGCTTCACAAGAATTGGAAATCTGTCACTCCTGTACCATTAGTAGCCCGATCACTACCTGGAACACAGTAGGGGCTAAAAACACTTGTTGGATGGATGGATGAATGGATGGATGGATGGATGGATGGATGGATGGATGGATGGATGGATGGATGGATGGGATTGAAAAATTATAAAATGGGCCAGCCAGCAAGATGGCTCACTGAATAAAGGTGATTGCTACCAAGGCTGAAGACCTGAGTCTGATTTCCAGAACTCATAGTGGGAGACAGAACTCACATAGGTTGTTTTCCAACTGCCACACATGTTCTGTGCATGTGCCCTCCCAAATGTAATACAGATATATAATTAAAAATTGGAAGTTAAGTTTTTGTCAACTGGAAATGGTTATATCTCCTATAAAGAATGAGGTACCCATATGAATGACCCCCACCGCAATCTGTTAGGTTAACAAGATAACTCAATAAATTAGAAACAATGTAACTTTCATCACTGGAAGACTGAATTATGGAGCTGTAATTGAAAGTACAAATGATTGAGCTTAATTTCTATTTATTATTGTGGAGAGAGGTCTGCAACACTGTATCACACCGCAGTAACACTTCAGGCATTTACTATGACAAGATTCCCCCTCTTGGTCCTTTTTGCTACTCCAGGTGTTCGGTGCTATGGCTAATCTTTCCATGTTACTTGGAGGGAACGCACCACAGCACAGACCCATTGAGGATCTGGTCCAAGATCACACTGCATCAGAGCCAAGATCAAGCTCAAATGAGGCAGCTCCAGAGCTCACATTCTCAAACCATGGGAGGATAACAGGTTAAACTTGTTAACTCCTTATGCTTATAATTACTGTTTCTTTTCTGTTCCAAGGGTCTCTATATACAGCCTATAAACTTCACAGCCACTCTACCTACAAAACATACATAGTAGGTCAATTTAGTGGCTTGGAGTTCAGTCTCTACCACCACATGTACACAGTTTACTCAAACTGTCTGACTCAGTTTGCTTATCTGTAAAGTAGAGATATCAGTTATAACTCCCTCTGCGTGACTTTCTGTCCCATTCTATTCATTTATTTACTGCAATGCTGGAGATGAATGCAGAGCACTGTGCAAACTAGGCAAGAGCCCTACCACTGAGCTGCATCTTAATTCTGATGTGGTTGCTAAAGGACTACACAATTGGTTATTTTTAAGTGCCTGGTACACAATAAGTATCATTCATCTGTTGTATGATATTTTGTTTGTGTCTCACAAATAAAGCTTACCTAGAGGTCAGAGGCAGTGCTAACTACTAGTTAACCATTGAGGCCAGGTAGTGGTGGAACATACCTTTAATCCTAGCACTTGGGAGATATAGACCTTTAATCCCAGAACTAGGGAGGTGGAGACAGCAAAATAAGGCAGGTGGAGACAGGATCTTGTCCCTGACATTCAGTCTGAGATTTCAGAGGTGAGAAGGCTCTGGTGGCTGCTTCTCTCAGCTTTCACACTAATATTTGATTAGGTATTTATTGTTAAGACTAATTAAGATCACGCTATACTAATCTACTTATATAAAGTGTGTGTGTGTGTTTAGTGTGTAGCGTATTGTGTCAAGTCTGAGAAGATGACCATCACAATTTAGATGCTTGCTTCCAAACCCAATGACCTGAATTTGATTCTCTGACTCTATATTGTGAGGGAGAGACCTGATTCATGACCTTCACATGTATATGGTGGGACATGTGCGAGCATACACACACACACACACACACACACACACACACACACACACAAATCAATATGGATACATTTATTAATTAGTCCTTATTTTAGATTGATTGTGATTTGACAAACACAAATAATTAATACTTGCTTAAACATGCACATGAGTGGATAGGTTGAACAAGTGTTTGTCAGAAATTACACTCAACTAAGCACACGTCAGGCCAGTTCCACACATCCAGTTTACTAAGGACGGGGAATTTACTCAAAATGATTGAACAACCAATCTCCTAGCGCTGATGTTACACGTATGATCTCCAGGATGCTATTTTATAAAGATAAAACTCCAGGCAGACATCTGTGCTTTCTGATTCCCTCCACTGCCACAGCATGCTCAGCAGGCTACTTAGTCAAGAATCGCCTATGATTTTTCTATACAGGGACGGTGGCAATTCGAAACCGCAAGCCAAATGACAATGTGAAGTCGCTGCACTTTGCAAGTCATATTCTGTCTCTGCAGTACAACTGTGGCCAAGAGTGGCCCCGAGGCTCAGAACCTGTTTCAGGAGGCGAGCATCTTTTTGGGAGCTCAGCACAAATTAGCTTCCCTATAGCAGGCACAGCAACCTCTAGCCCCCAGCCCCCCTCTCCCTCCCCCGAGGTAGTGGTTGGAGTGGTGTTCTGCTAACTCCCCGAGGGGACTTAGGCTCATCCGACTATTACTCTGCACTGCCTCTCAGCTCCCTGCTGACCCGCAACACAAGATTCTTTGTTTGGGACCATCTGGACGCTTCCTCAGCGCGAGCTCCAGCTGGGTTCACAGCCTGCTTCCCCAGTGTCCAGCCGTGCACCGTGCCCCAGCGTGCGCCTTAAGTGCCAACTCACCTCATCTCAGGCCGGAGGAGTTGAGTGTAGACGAGACACCGTCCCAGGAAGATCTCAGGAAAGTGCTGTGTGGTAGGCTTCCCTTTCCACATCATAGTTGTGCGCGGCCACAGAACTATGACCACTGTCACTACTACCGCGGCGATCAGGACCACAAGACCCACTCCGAGACAGATCTGAGCTGTCCTCGAGAGGCGGCAGCAGGGTCTGTCCTCAGGCACCGGGATAAACTCATAGTTGGCCATGGGGCTCCTGGAAACCAGCACAGGCTAGGCAGGAAGAGAGCACAGTGCTGGCTGGGTCGGAGGCTGTTCGGAGCCTGCCCCTCCTCCCTTCTTTCACTTGCCTTTTATCGGCTTCCTTTCCCACCCTTTACCCCTGCTTCAAAGTTCCACGGGGCGACTGGACCAATAAGGTTTTAAGGATGTCAGCAGACACTCCAGCCGCTTACTTCCAGACTCCAGAGCCCCCATTCCAGGAGAAGCCTGCAGCACCTTAGCCTCTTCAAGCGCACAAACAGCTTGGGTATACTCCTGGGTCAGCACCTTCTGCCAATTGTACATTTGACACTTGGGCTACATGTGCTCCCGGGAGAGTAAAGCAGTCTCTCTCTCTCTCTCTCTCTCTCTCTCTCTCTCTCTCTCTCTCTCTCTCTCTCTCTCTCTCTCTCTCTCTCTCTCTCAACGTCTACTGCTGATCTTTGATATTTGGTAAAATCATCTTTAAAGCTGCACCTTCGGTCTGGTCTTCCTCTCCGGAGGTCTCAGTTCAAACCCTGCCCTGGCTGTTAAAGTGCTGTCAAGTTAACTGGCCTCTCTAAATTAGACAGAGGTGAAGCAGACTCACATTCACTGCGTCGTAGCTTACTATGATTATACGGGTTGATATCTCCTAGGTGTTTAGAATAATTCCTAAGACATGATAAATGGTTACATGATTACTGAATAAATGTAAGTTATTACTGTTTGCTCTAGGGAGCTGCTGAAGTGATAGGATTTTATATTTGATGTTCGCAACAAGTCTCATATACACTAATACTTCACCCCAAGTGGGAGCCCAAAATACAGAGGCTCTTTCCACATCCCGTTTCCAAAAGAGCATCTATTACTTAAACAGAGTCTTGTCCCTTAACGGACCATAACACAGGATTTCCACAGGACAGTCATTTCCCAGGCAGAGAGCATATTAGATACCAAAGCTGAAGCTGGAAAGCCCCTTGTCTTGTTTGAAGGTGTAGAAAGGCTAGGCTGGAGAGTGAAGAGGAAATAGTTTTCAGGGCAGCAGGAGAGCTGGTCTCCAGCTCTGTCACACAGGAAGATTATGTTTTCAGTGCATTTCATTTAAAAAACAAAATGCTGCAATTTTGCTATTCATTTGATATACCTCTGTCTCTCTGTCTCTCCGTCTCTCTCCTCCTCTCTCTCCCTCCCCCTCCCTCCCTCTCCCTCCTTCCCCCTCCCCCCCTCTCTGTTCACTCAAGTCATCAGGCCTGACAGCAGAGGGCTGTACAGGAGGCTGGACCATCTCACTAACCCATCTTTCAGTTTTAACTCATTCAAGGTCAGTGAGTCACCTGGTATGACAAGTGAAAGATTCAGCCTGGCTTTGGTGAACAAAGATAGCAGCACAGGGGCCAGGTATCATGACTTCAACCTGTAGAGCAGTAACCAAATGGCAAACTTAAAAGTGATCAGACCCTGAAATGGTTCCAAAGTAAAAGCAACAGGATTTGCCAAGTCGATGTGGTTTGCAAGGATGGGAGGAGTCAATGACATCACTAGTATTTTTGGTCTGAGAACTGATCAAAGGACACCTGTTGCTAGGTAAGCTTTAGTTTGAGGGAAAAGGCATAAGTGGAGAGTTTTGTTCAGATGGAGTTAAGTTTGAGATCCCAAACAGGAGACACTGAGTTGGGCACATGTACAGAATGATGACAAGAGACTAGTGTTGTAAACCTGGTACCTGAGACTTCAGCATAGGCTTCTAAGGAGGATCATAAGGTCACAGAGAGACTGCATAAGAGACAAAAGGCAGAAGTTTCGAAGTCTTGTGGGACATGCTTGAAGAGGAGCCGGAAAAGTACAGGGATTCCAGCAAAGGGAGCTTCAAAGGACGAGAGAAGAGCAGGTCAGAAGTTCTTCTTGACAAAGCGGAACTTAAAAAGTAACTGTGTGTGTGTGTGTGTGTGTGTGTGTGTGTGTGTGTGTGTGTGTGTGTGTGTGTGTGTTGTATTCAGGCTTATGTGTGGGATGCCCTTACAGGCCAAAATAGACATCAGATCCCCCAGAGCTGACGCTGCAAATGGTTGGCAGCTGCCTGATGTGGATGCTGGTCTTCTGCAAGAACAGTAAACACTGAAATGCTGATCCCTCTTCCCATTCTCAAGAGGGAGCATTTTCAGGGAATGAGAAAGGCACAGCCCAGGTCCAAGAGAGTGTGAGTATGTTATCAGTAATTTAGAGTGAGTTGTGTTAAAAAAAAAAAAAAAAAGCGAGAGAGGTTTTTTTCTTTTGTTTTTTCAATATCAAAAAACAAAACAAAACAAAACAAAAAAAACCCCAGAGAAATAAGGACCTAAATGGACACTGCTGGGCATTGTGACTTAGATATGTAAAGTCCTCCGTAGGTTCTTGATTTTGAACTCTTGGTACTCAGACAGGGGTGCTATTTTTGGAAGTTTGTATACTTTTAGGAGGAGGGGCTGAGATGGAGGAACTGAGTCACTGGATAAAGGTCTTTAATACTCTGCTATCCCTGGCAACTTCCTGTCCAATCCTATGCTCCTGGTTGGTCATGAAGTGAAAAACTCTCCACATAATATTCTACCAGAAGGCATGAGGCGGAGAGGTTATGACCTGAGCCCTCAAGAACTTGAGCCAGCCTTTTTCTCTTTTTAGTTATTCTGTGGGCCATTTCCTCACAATGATGAGAAAGACAGACTCTGGGACACAGGAAGGAGCATCCTGTCCCAAGACTGGACTGCTCTCAGCACTTTTGAAGGCCCATACGCTGACTCACTAGTCCAACACTTGACAAATGCAGGAGAGGGGGAGAAGAATTTGAGGCATGGTGAGGGTGTGGGCGGGAGCTCCAGCCCCTCACAAAACAAACAAACAACAACAACAAAAAACCAACAGGAGGTGGAGAATATGGTTAGAAGTGGGGGCTTGAGACTTTAGAGGATTTGGTAACAAAGCAAGGATATTCTCTTCTGATTGCTTCTTCCATGAAGCAGAAAACAAATTCCTGTAGGCATAGATGGAGACTAATCAGGCCGGGGAGTTCTCAGGGTGTCAATGAATAGTCAAAAGTTCAACGAAAGGCCAGTTAATGAACTAGTGTTTGTGCAGCCACACCCACTGCTTAGACAAAAACCGGAAAAAAGGACAGACCTGGGTCAGTAGTCTGCTAGAAATGTCACAATACAGTACCACACACTGAATGGCTTAAGAAAAAAAAAATTACTTTGCAGTTCTGTAGGCTAGAGGTTCAAGATCAAGGTGCTGGCATGGCTGGCTCCTTCTATGATTCTTCCGTGTCTGTGTTAGCTGAGGAGGTCTCTGTAACCACCTGGGAGCTAATTTCCAGTTTATACGAAAACAACAGGTGATGGATTTGAGCCCTCCCTCAATGATCCCATTTTAATGACTTCTATGCAGGTAATTGGGCTATCTCCCCAGAGACTCTGGGGTTAGGGATGAGAGCTAAGAACTGTGTGAGTCCTTAATCCTGAAAATCTGAGCAAGGGTAGGAGTTAAATGGTGGAGCACGGCTCCTAAGGGCTACGGGAACTGAAATGAGGGCAAAGAGAAGATGAGAAGCATTGAAAAGACACAAGATATTACGGCCACTATTCTAATGGGACTGCAGGGTTATTAGAGTAAGTGGCTTCATAGGTCAAACTCAGCATTAAGTTCCTCCTCTAACCTGCATTTTCCCTCGTTTTTACTAAGCAATAAGCATCAATATCCAGGACACACAACTGCTCAAGCTGGGAACTTGCAAGGCACACCTCTCCCTCTCCCCCTCCCTCTCCCCCCTCCCCGTACCCGGGGGTGAGGGGTGGTCCCTGCTGCCTGCAAATCAGTCATGAGATATTATGCTCTTTTGCTCCTCTCCAACTTAATCCCCCCTCCCTCCCCCTTCCCCTCCCTCTCCCCCCTCCCCCCCTTCTCTCTTACCACTGAGTGGCTTTCAACTCTTCCCCCAAATCCAGGCTGCCCATTCTTCGTCCATCCTATGCATCACAGCTGGGGAGGTGGTCCAGATGTCATTTTTTAAGATGTGATTTCCCCAACATAACTGTCTTTCTCCCTCCCCAGATTGCTCTCTAGACACTTCCACAGCATACAGGCCCCCTCTCAGCTTTATTCCTCTTCCACAGTCACCTTGGTCCCCAGCCTCTATGGCCCTCCAGTACTCTTGTCTTCTCTGTTCCCGGTCAGCCCAAGCTCTGCTCTGTCTTTGGTCTTCACAGGTGCCGTATGCTGCTGGCCTGTCAGGTCTCAGCCTCAATACACGGTCTCCAAGAAGCTTTCCCAAATGAAGGCAGGTGTATTAGGTGCTTCGGTGGTTGTTGTGACAGGAAGGGTTGGTGTGAGCTTACAGTTTGAAATTCTTGTCCTCCATCACAGAGAAAATATGGAGGTAGCATGAGGCAGCTAGTCCTTTTGTGTCTTCAGTCAGGAAGTGTAGAGCAACGGGAGCCAGCACTCAGTTCACATTCTTTTTATTTAGATTGTGATCTCAACCCATAGCATAATGTTATACATATTTAGGGTGGATCTTGCTACCCCATTCGAAAATTCTCAATCTGGAAAAATCCCTCACAACCATGCCCAATGGCTTGTCTCCTAGATGATTTTAGTGTCGAAATTATTCATCACAGTAGGTCTTCAAGTTGTACACACTCCTGACTGACACAGATCTCCTGAAACAAGACAGATTTCAGAGGCTTTCTAGTGACTTACCCAGCAACCAAACATAACTTCAGAGAGTTCCTTCTAGGCTTACTTCCCACTAACCCAGGTATTTGCTAAGGGTGTGGTTTGTAACATTTTGTTTTTCCTTTTTAGTATCTCAGAACTCAATTTGAAGTCCTGAAGTTCTTGTTAAGCAAATGAGTGAATGACTCCCCAGTTTACTCCAGGATTCATGTCACCCTGAGATTTGGAGCGTTATTCCCACATGACAGATTTAAACTATAGAGCGTCAAATGCTGGTCTTGCTTTGCTTATAGTTTGCAACCCTAATCTCTGACCCTGCTGAGCTCCCCCACTTTCTTTAATCCTTGTGTTTTCTTTTATGCTGCCTATAAGCTCAAAGTTCAAAAACAGGTACTGTGTAATAGCACTTCACTTTCTTCTCAGTTGTAAAACAAAATAAAACCTGCATCCCAAACCACCCCTTTAAAAACAGTGTTAATTTTCTTCAAACTCCTACTATTTATTTATTTGTTTGTATGTATGTATGTATGTGCATGAGCCTACATGTGTTTATATGCATCAAGTGTGTTCAGGAGCCTAAGCCTGTGGAGGTCAGAAGAGGGCATCAGATTCCCTGAAGCTGGAATTATCAGATGGCTGTGAGCCATCCAAAGTAGAGTCTGGCGTGTGAATTCAGATTCTCTCAAGCACTCTTGACCACTGAGCCCTCTCTGTTGCCCTAAGGACTACTTTTACAATCAATATGATAAATACACATGGAGAAAAGTGATAGAGGTAGAAAGTAATTTTTCCTTCCTTGGCCTTTTCTTATGTTAACAAATAATGACATTTACATATATACATATATATAAACATATACATCATAAAAGCATGTCATATTCTGTTGGTTACCTGGATTTCTTCCCAGGCTGCTTACTTACATTGACAGCCTTCAATAAGCTGACTGCTGAACCAAAATCTTTTAAATGGTTTCCGATATTCCAATAGACAGAACACCACAGCTTGCTTAACTAGACCCATTTTCACGGACACTTAGCTGATCCATATTTCTGTTACTACATTAAACATTACAGTTAACATGTACAGTTTTGTGTTAAAATATTATTATATATCCAAGTGCATGCATTCTCCAGAAAGTCGACTTTGTGGGGCAAGCATAAATATATAAGTATACACTGGAAAGACATTGTCAGCCAAAAACACTTGTACCATGTCTAGAATGTGGGTTTCCCGGAGTTCATATGAGTAAAACTGTTACTTTCAATGTGTTCACTTCTTGTTATTAATTGTCAGCAATTTGAAGAAACTTGGCTTTTAGTTCCTCTTCCTCTTAAATATAACAAGTGCAGGAGAAAATGAATTCAGAAAGGAGCCTGTAACCCTTGACTTCTGTAAGTCACTTGGTTTGTGAGCACTTTTAGTCTGCATTTTATCTTCCTGTAAGATGGCCTGCTAGTGTCTCACATAGATCCAAAATCCATACTTAGAGAAGAAAAGAATATCTACATAAAGCTGTCCATCTCTTCCACCTATAGTGCTCTGCAATAATATGATTGGGAGATGGATCTCTTCATCTTTCATCTGAGAAATGGTCCCCAAGTTATGTCTAATCAAACTGAACTGGGGGCTGATGGGAAAGAATCTACACACTTAAAATGAACACAGTCTTGTTAAAATGGACTTATTTGGGCATAGGTAACACACTGAGACTCAAAACATAGTGTATTCTAGTATTCATTCATTTATTTATTTGACAAATATTGGGCACCCACCACATGCAAAGGCCATATATTAGGTGCTGAGAGCCCAGAAAGGGGATCTTGATCTCCCTGTCACTTGGTGAAAAACACAGGCTTTGTGGTCAGGTAGGAGGGCTCAGCCTTTCCAGCAAATTGTAAATCTACTCTGAAGTACAAATTCCTCTTCTGTACTATGAAACTGAAAGAATCTTTGGACTCTGTAGAATTTTTTCTCTAGATACCGCCTTCCAACATGAGTTCAAAGAGTACGTTTGTATGCTACAGCAGCTGTGTGGCTGGCAGGAAGGATGCCAGTGAATCCCAGCAGCTTCTGGAGAAGCTTAGAGAAGACAAGTTCTTCCTCAGTTTTCCAGCTGACGTCCATCTAACAACAAACATCTGCTGGGAGTAAAGATGGAGAGAGAACATGGGGATGCTACAATCAGCTGCACAATTATCTTCTTTTGCGACAGTGATAGTGACAGTGACATCTTGGAGTGTTGAGAGCACCTTGTGAACAGCAACACCCTCTCAGAAACATTTTATAGACAGTGAGTTATGGGTAAGGCGGCAGAGACTTGGGTGGACAGGCTGACTGTGTCCTTGAGGAGGGTTTATGGTTCAGATGGACACTTCTGAAAACATTCTTGGGTTGAGGCTCCTGGTAGCTGTGAGAAGCCTTTTGTTACCTAGGAAAGCTCACATCTGATAGGTTTTTTTTTTTTCCAGTGGAATTTGTCTCTTCAGTATGTCTTGTGATTTTTTTGAATCAGGAGGACCGTAAAGAGATGCTGAGCTTCACAAGCAACAGGAAAGCCTGTTGTGATGTATAGGTCACAACCTGGGCTTTTATTTCTAGCTGACTCAAGGAGAGAGCCAATGTTCCTCCTCCTACATGCTGGAACTGAGCAAGGCCCAATCTCCCAGTCACCTATGTTTTTCTAGGTTTTCAGTGAAACAGGGGTACACAGGACTTGGCACAATGCCTCAGAATATTTCCAATTTACTGAGCCTCCTGCTCTTCCTTGCAGAGTGCCTGTTTACTTGGTATGAGTGGAGCTCAGAGTGCAGGGAAGTCAGTGAGCCACTTCCTGGGCAAGTATTAACCTCAGCCTATGTAATTCAGGGACATTCAGCTCCCCTTCTCTCCACATCCTCTCTCCAGGCCCTTGCACTCCTGAACCTTCAGATGACCCCTTAGACGTACTGCCTTTGACAAATCTTGGCAAGGTTTATAAGCTTTCCTTTATGGGCAGCAACTCCTTGTCATGTGTTTTCACTCCCTGAATTCTTTAAAAGATGAACTTATTTTTATTTTATGTGTTTGTTATTTTGTCTGCATGTATGTGTTTGAGGTGCCTAGGGAGGCCAAAGGCAGTGTCATATGCCCTGGAACTGGAATTACAGACAATTGTGAGATACCATGTTGGTACTCAGTGAGTGTTTTTAGCTACTGAGCCATCTCTCCAACACCACCCTGAATTCTGGCCATTTCTCCACCTCCACAAGACTATGGATGCACACCAAAGCAGTCTCTGTTTCAGTTATATTCCTAGGGGCTATAAAGTCACAGGTATCTAGAAGGCAATACAATACCGTTAACAAATATTCTTCATTGCAACGTTTTTCCCTTCTATTCACTTACATACCAATCACTTAAGTATTTATTGAGTATTGTCTCTGCCTTATGAGCTGTTTTAATTACCAAACATCCAAAAGTTAAAAATATGTAGTCCTGTAGTCTAATGGAGGGAGACATATAGCAGACACATTCAATAAGTAATCCATACATGTTGCATGAATAAAGGAAATTCAGAGCCCGATCTCTGGGAAAGGTTGAGATATCAGAGAATAAACACCACAGTCAAGTCTCACCCACTTCTTCTTCAGCCTTGCACCTCCTGTTTTTTTTTCTGCCTGCTCTGTCTTTCTATGCCTGCCTTAAATACCCTCTTCACCCAGTTGTTTCACTCCAGGATAAGATTAAAGGCATGACACCACCACTGCCTGCCTGGGAGCCTGGAACTCCTTCTGTAAACTAAAATGACCTCAAACTCATATTTGCTGGGATTAAGGGCCTAGGTCACCACTCCTGGATATCACCTGTGCTGGGATTAAAGGTGTGAGTTACCACTGTCTGATCCTCCTAGACTGACTGTGGGTAGATCCCTCTGATGTCTCAGATTGTTTTTATTAAATTTGAAACATATCCCCACACATACGTAATTTAGCTGAAGCATCTTCTGATGAGGGCCAGAAGACCAACTGAACAGGGGACTGAATATAAGTTAGAAGATTGGAAAACTGGGCCTGGAAGACTAAGGAAGATCTCATAGGGAAGACATCATTGGATAATGATCTGAAGAAAGTGAGGTAGTCATAAAACACAGACATACAGAGCAGGGGAAATGTCTAAAGGCAGAAGTAAGCCAGGCATGTTCCATGTGGAGATACGTTTCAAATTTAATAAAAACCAGTCTGAGATATCAAAGGGATCTACCCACAGTCAGTCTAGGAGGATCAGAGAGTGGTACTCACACCTTTAATCCCAGAACAGGGAATATCTGGAAGTGGTGACCTATGCCCTTGATCCCAGCAAATCTGAGTTTTAGGCCATCTCAGTTTACAGAGGGAGTTCCAGGCTCCCAGGCAGGCAGTGGTGGTGCCATGACTTTAATCTTAACCTGGATGTGAAACTGGATGAAGACGGTATTTAAGGCAGACATAGAAAGGCAGAGCAGGCAGAAGGATCCAGGAGGAGCGAGGCTGAGGAAGCTGGAAGACAGCTGGGTGAGATCTGACTGTGGTGTTTACTCTCTGATATCTCAGCCTTTCTCTGAGATCTGGCTCTGAGTTTCCTTTATTCGTGCAACAGGAGCAAGAAGGGGCAACTGGAAGACCATGGTGCCAGGATCCAGTGTAAAAAGAGTAGGAGATAAGAAGGGGGTACCACTGTCTGTGTGTTAGCAGTGAGTGGCAAGCAGACACATATATGGAAAAGTGAAACCTACTGACTTGGATTTTTGTTAAAATCCTTGCTTAAAGGGAACAGAAATGGGGACAGAAGCAACTAGATCATTTTAGAGTCTCTGGTGTCTGGATCCAGACAAGAGATGATGGAGTATTGCATGACCTCTAGTTAGAACATAACGAAAACCTGGAGCCAGATATTGGAGAAAAGCTGGAATATCAGAGAGATGGAGAAATAAACTATAGCCACTTCTCACCCAGCCAACTTCTCAGGCCTTTGTCCTGGAATCTTCCATCTGCAAGTGGCCCTGTCCTCAGACAAAAGGGCAGATGAGTGTCTGGGAAGCTGAGAAACCCTCTTCTTTCCACATTTCTAAAGCTAGGATTAAAGGTGTGGGTCACCCTTCCCTGACCTGGCTTGGCTCTGTGGTTGCTCTGATATTCCAGATTAATTTTATTAAGTATACATCACCACAATGGTGTCTTTAACTAGGTTAGCTTTAGCAGATCGCATTAAATTCTGGGTATGGCTACAAGGACTGGCTGCTGGAAGAGGCAGTGGTGTTAAAGGCAACCATGGTTTGGGCTCGAGTAGCTTGGAGGATGGAGATGATGTGAGCAGTTGGAGTGGTAACAATGTCATTCTCTGAGATGGGAGAGACTTTTCAGTGCCCAAGTTTACTTCCACAAGTAAAAACGTTGAGAACACACTTATGCCAGCCTTTACAAATATTCAAACTCGTCCAGTTCTGTAACAAGTTCAAATGACAGACAGTACTTGCAGATCTGGCTGAGGCTGTGAGACAAAGACTAACTTACTAATAGCTGGTCCAGCAGGAGAACGGAAATGTAAACCCACAGGATGGACTCACCTGTTCCTCTACGCTATGCCTTGTGGCTGAGCATGGTGAGGTCGCACACGCATGCGCACACCTGGAGCTTCATTCTAGCAACTGAAATTGTAGCATTACCTTTCAGCTGATTTTTGAGCCCAACACTCGGTCAATAGCTTGAGTGTGATGAATACACTTAAGCTGAGCAGATCTTACAGTCTGACTTTGGAAGTGTGAGCCCCAAGTCAACTGTGAGTAATGTGAGAGAATACTCTCTGGAGGAAATAAGGTTATGGACACTAGAAAAGCGTGCCCTGGTGCTGAATATCATAAGTAGCAGACTCACTAATGACAAATTAGCTCCTCGTGGCACACGAACTCAGTAGCAATAGAATATTCCTTCAATTTTGACTTTTCTTCTGTCCCATATCAAGTGGCTCTTTTAATATGATACAGAGATTTTGCAGTTTTCTTTAGCAAGTATGCTTAGGTTTATATAAAGAAAGAGCCACACTCCAACTCCAAAGCCAGCTTTAATTTATAATTGATTCTGGTTCTCATTTTTTTTTAAAAAAAGTAAAGAGATATAGATGTTAGGCAGTAAGATTTTACCCTGTGGATTATATTGGTATCAATAGGCCCAATTTTTCTTTGCTTATAAATTTTTTTCTGGCTAGCTTTCCTTCTGCTTTAGACATCTAGATGTCCAACATCTTTCGACTCTTTGAAGATGGTTATGTCTATTTTTCTGTAAATACAAAAGCAAAACTGCCCCAACCCTTGTTAGGTATGTTTTACTTACAACTTTTAGAATTGTCACATTGGTGAATGATTCTTCCTTTCTCCTTATCTACATAGAGTTTTCTCCTCTTCAACTCTAGTCTTTAGTAATTTTGATGGTATACATAGGTTTTCTTCACCTAAGGGAAAAAAGCAAAACCTCTTCTCAAACATAGCACATATCCTGGTTGCCATTCTGAGGCCAATACGTCTTTGAAATAGACAGGCTGATTGAGCTCAGTAGATTTTTCTATAGTGCAATGTCTTTCTACAGCTGTTAATCCTTTCTCATGAGCATTGAGAAAAAAAGTTAATAAAGCATTATGTAGTCTATTTCTGATGGTCTTTGTTAGCTTTTTCTGTTTATTTAGTATATCCTTTAGAATTTGATTTGATCTTTCTATGACTGCTTGCCCTGTAGGATTGTGTGGTATACTTGTAATAAGCTTTATATTGTAATAAGAAAAAAACTGTTTCAGGTATTCCGATGATGGCCATAACTTTTAGCAAATGTATCATTACAAAGTCATTCTTTTCTAAACTCAAAGCAGTTGCCCACTGAAATCCTGAAAATATATCTATTATATGGTATACATATTTTAATTTTCCAAAATGTGAAAAAGGAAACATACCTATCTGCCAAATTTCATTTCTATTTATACCTTCAGGATTACTTCCTGCTGTTAATGGAGTTTGAAGGAACAGATAAGACATTATTTTAGAATTTCTTTGGTTTGTTGCCAAGTAAGTGATGGATAAATCATTTTTTAAAACCTTTGCTATTAACATGGTGATTTTTATGAAACTGTGAGGCCTCTAGGCATTTTCTATAAATAATTGATCAATTTCATCATTACCTTGTCTAGAGGGCTTGGCAGACCCATATGAGATTGAATATGTGGTATATATAATGGATGATTCCTATTCCTGATTATTTCTTGTAACAGGATAAATAATGAAGTTAGTTCTGACATATCAAAAATAAAGTCAGCAGTTTTAATGCATAAAACAATTCTTTCTGCATACTGAGAGTCAGTGGCTATGTTAAGACATTCTATAAGATCCATTAATAACTTAATAGTATGTTATTCTGACTTTTGAAAAGAATTATAAAAGTTTTGAGCCTCTTATATTTTTTTGATTTGTAACCTGCCTTTCCTGATTTATTTGCATCAGTATAAAATGTAGGGGCTCCAGAAACAGATGTTCCCCACACAACTTGAGGAAGAATCCAGTTAGTTCCTTTTATAAATTTATTTTGCTTTGAGGATATCTGTTATTAATCTTTCTCAAAAAATTACTACAAGTTCTTTGCCAAGGTTCACTTTCTACTCATAAGTGGTCAATTTCATCATTAATTAAAAATGCAATAATTTCTTTTGGGTCCATTCCTATCAATTGACAAAGTCTTAATTTTCCTTTAAAAATCAAATCAAAAATATTTTTTATTTCTGGGTCCTAACAGTTTCCTCATGTGAGGGTGTGAGAAGGTGCCAAGTCAATGACACACATCCTGGTAGTCACTTGAAAAGGACTAACTCATTTATACCCTCCTCCCAGTACCAAGGCTGTGTCACAATCTGGTAATATTGCATGACTGTTCCCTGTTGGCTGGGCACAATCAGATCTGACAGCATCTGTTGGTAGGAATATTTCAAGCAATCAGAAACACTGGACAGTGGCTGTTGCTAGATGTTCAGACAGACTCCAAATTGACTCCTAAGAAAGTATATAATGTGCATGCCTTAGCAACTAGCTTGAGGCAATTTCCTTGGCCTTATGGACCTGTCCTAAAACTCTTTTCTACATACATCTTTACTTTCTTACTTAGTTTATGTGGTAGATATATGCACTCCAATATAGTATTTTCCTTTTGCATTAAAATTCCTGTAGAAGAATGCTTAGAGGGTAAAATAACCAGAATGCAATTATGATCTGGATCTAAATAATCCACATATGCATACTGCAATTTCTTTTTTGCCAAAGCCTATTCTCTCTCAACTTTATCTGATAATTCTCTTTGACTACTCAAGTCCTTGTCACCATCTAAGGTTTTGTATAAATTATCTAGTTTATGAATTTTTTTATCCCAATAGTGGTTGGTTAATTGAAAATATCTTCTAGCAATCTTTGGAAATCATTAAGAGTCTGCAATTTATTTCTCCTAATTTGCACTTTTGGAAGTCTAATGATTTGTAGACCTATGTTATACCCTAAATAATTAATAGAATAGCCTCTTTTTATTTTTAGGAGCAACTTGTAATCCACAAGCAGGCAAATTTTTTCACTTCTTTAAACATTCTAAAGTATCTATACTTTATTCAGCCAATAAGATGTCATCCACATAGTGGGAAATGATAGATTAAGGAGACTTTCTCACATATCACTTCTAATAGCTGCTGTATAAAATATTGGCACAGAGTGGGACTATTTAACAGTCCCTGGGGGAGAACCTTCCATTGATATCTCTTTACAGGCTGAGACTTATTAAAAGTAGGCACTGTAAGCGTAAACTTTTCCTGTCCTGTTCTTATAGAGGTATAGTGAAGAAATAGTCTTTTAAGTCAATAACTGTCTATCATAGTTCTTTAGGTAACAGAAAAGGCAAAGGAATTACAGAATGTAAAGAACCCATTGAATCACCTTGTTAAAGAATCTTAGAACTGTTATCATTCTCCATTTTTCAGATCTGCTTTTAAAAAACACACACACACACACACACAGGAGTATTCCAAGGGCTTATTGATTCCTCAATATGCTGAGCATTTAACTGTGACTATACCAGCTGTTTAAAGGCCTGCAACTTCTCTTTTGTTAAAAGCCATTGATGAGCCCATATAAGATTACCTGTTAACCATTTTAAAGGTAGGACTGTTAGTGCCTTTAAAAAACTCAGCAGCAGCTGTGCCTTGTTTTTTAAAGCCTGAACAGTCAGTGACTGGTTTTCATAATTATTAATATTTTCCCCAGAAACACATTAGTTTATGGTTTGTTTCTGATATTTGGGGAATGTCATTCCATTATTGTAATAAATTGCATCTCATAAACTCATAATAATATTAACCACATATGGCTTTAATTTTCCTCTCTGTTCTTCTTGTCCTATACGTTCAAGCCATCACTTGCTCTGTTTTACCTGGGATAAGGTTTCAATTCGCAAAAGCTGAACATTTACCTCCAGAAGGAACCAATTTGGAGGCTGAAATTATTATTATATCTGCACCTGTGTCTATAAGACCTTCAATGACACTATCATTTTTTTCATATTTTTAATTTTCGTCTTTATTAGTTTATAGAAGCTTGAAAAGATATTCACTTTATGTTTTTTCCAAATTTTTTGTTCGATTTTTTAAGAGTAGTTTTGTGTTTTTCCATTTTTTTCTTTCTTTCTTTTCTTTTTTTTTAGAATAAGCTCTAGGCTCTTTAATTGCTTTGGTAAGGTGTTTCTTCCATGATGACAACATAAGATTGAACTTGATTTGATAGTTGAGCCTGTAAGAGGCCCTTCAGAACATTTCTCAAAGGCAAAAAATAACTGGTCTGACACGTGTTGACCTACATTTGTTGGTCTAATGCATGCCTTTGCCATACCTTCTGCATACTACAGAAGGAAGGAGCTTTGTGTTGAGCTTATTCTTTGAAAAATCATTGTTTCTAGGAATGCCTTTCTTACAGTCCATTTTTAGGTGACCTTGTTTTCCACACTTGACATTTTGATTTTTCTTTAAAACTCCAGAAATAACCTCTCTTCCCCAAACATCATCATAGTTACGAGATTCCATCTTAATTGTATCCTGGATCCAATTCTTCAGGGGTGCTAATCTTGCCTTTAACTAACTAATTATTGTTTTGCATTGTGAATTAACATTTTCAAAAACCAGAGATTCAATTAGTATACATCTAGCTTATACATTTGGTACCATTACATTTTCTGCTAAAGTCAATCTTTGTAAGAAATCTTTTAGGCCTTGGATAAATTTGGTAAATTGCTCAATTTTCTTTCCTACTTTTTCAATTCTATCCCAAGCATTCAAGGCTTCCATTTAGGATGTGGTCATCATATAAAGATTGCGTTTCTACATTAGCATAATCTCCTTCCCCAAGAAGTTGGTTTTGGGTGATTTCAATACTTTTACCCCTACTACATTGTTCAATGGTTTTAGCTTCATCATTCTACATGGTTCTCCACTGTAACTCAGAATCAGTCTCAACGACTACTGTAACCATATCTGTTCAATATTTAGGGTTAATTCTATTACAAGTTGGCCACCAGTTAAACATCTGCTTAAATAGTGAGTGCATGCCATATGAGATTATTGCTTCCTTGAGGAAGCAAGGGAGTCCACTCAGCTCTTATACATTCTGGGCTGTTTCTTTCATTTGGCAATTCCTATAAAGTTACTGGGTATGTTAAGGTTGGCTGTTTAAAAGCCTTAGGCTGTACTCTGCAACCTTTTAAGGCAATGTTGAGACTGGATCTCATAAAAATTCCTGTTTGGGTCTGGATACTTCTATGATCTGTTTTAACAAGGTTTTCTAATACTTGGTACTTATATCAACAGTTTGGTACTCATATAAAGCAACTATTTTAGGGATAAAACAAAAATGATCAAATAATTATAATAGATAGTGTGTTAACTGCATCTATATTAATTACCATCTCCTTTATAGTCCCATTTTCAAACTGTCCAGAGTAATATCAAACAAAGACAAAAATTTTTCCATTGTAACACTGTTTCTTTTTTTAATATGGGGAAAAAAACCTTGCTGTCTTAAACTAATTCACCTTTTAAAGAAATCCCAATTGATTCCCCAAATCTGCTGAGAATGGTGATTCTGAGGAGGGTAAAGTTAGATAGTTACCTAGTACAGCAGTCGCCCAAAGAGAGGGTCCAGGGAAAGCCACAACCCACCAGGATAGGAAACCCACTGTCTGGAAAGCTCACCCAGGTGATCCTGGAGAAGAAACACATGTGTCAGGAGCTGTGTGAAATGCAGAGCTGGCTGGAAGCTAACTCTAAAAGGAAAACCTCGCTAGCCTGGTAGTAACGCCAGCTATGTGTAGCTCCGGCCTTTGCCAGTAGCTGCAAAGCCACAGGCAAGCAGCTTTTTTTGTGTGTGAGTTTGTGCCCCCAAAGTTGGATTTCCAAGCGTATTTTATTAAATATACAGTATATCGCCACATTATCCAAATGTCTGGCCTTGGAAACGAATTTCTGAGGAGCAGACACTATACTATAATTTCTTAGTTATACTATATGAGCCTGTTACCCTTATAACATTCCCAAATGGAAAGTCTTGCTATCTTACCCATATTCCATTATACTGTACCATTCTGTTTGCTTTGTATTTATTAACTGAACTCTTTATCCTAATGGCCTCAGGCTCTGGATATGAATTATAGGCTTTTTATCTTTGGGATAAGGTGTGTCTAGTACACTCTAATTTTCTTTTCTTGGTATATTTAGGAAAGCACAATGAAATTCCTGGTTCCATGATGGTGGGGATGTTTTCCGAAAGAATTATTTTGTTTATAGAGGCTACTATTACACACATTTTTATTTTTACCAAAGTCTATGCAATATTTCCCAAAAGGAAAGGTATTATTAATGAGAATAATTAAAAATAAAAGTTAAAAGGTGCTGGAGAAGTGTTGTGGGGATATTTTCAAATATAATAAAAACAGTTGAGATATCAGAGGGATCTACCTACAGTCAGCCTAGGAGGATCAGACAGTGGTAACTCACACCTTTAATCCCAGCACTGGGAATATCCCAGGAGTGGTGACCTAATCCAATCTGAATTTGATGTCATCTTCGTTTACAGAAGGAGTTCCAGACTCCCAGGCAGGCAGTGGTGGTGCCACGCCTTAATTGAGTGAAGGAAGTATTTAAGGCACATATAGAAAGACAGAGCAGAGAGCAGAAGCCATATTAAAATGCTCAAAACATTTACTTATTAAAAATCATGCATAAAAAAACCACATTTTGATTATTTAAGGTACATTAATTATAAGAACATAAGGGCCTGAAATACGGCTCAGTGTCAGAGCACTTGTCTGCCAAGCCTGAGTCTGAGTTTGATCTTCAGAAATGATCAACATTCTAAATTCAGGGAAGGTTAAGGGTGTAGTACAGCTGGTAGAGTACTTTCCCATACAGCCCTGGGTTTGATTCCTAGTACCATATAAAACTGGATATGGTGGTGTATACTTGTAACTTAAGGATTAAGGAGGCAGAGACTGGAGAACCAGGAGTTCAAGGTCATCCTCAACTGCATACCAAGTTTAAGGCCACCTTAGACTACATAAGAACTCCTCTCAAAATATGAAAAGAAAAAAACCACAGGAATATTATTGCTTCTGTTTTCAATTTTTTAACTTATTGCATGTGCTTTAATTTTTAATTATTCCTTATAGCAATGTAATAACGGGAAATAACACCCATGATCTCTACAGCATTAGCCATCGCTGTCAAGAAGCACTAATGAGGTGAGAATCAATGAGTGAATGACTAGGAGAGCTGAGCTGCAAGTACACAGTGAAACATTATTCAACAACAACAAAAAAGAAAATTCTATTCCTTTTTTTTTTTTTTTTTAACCGGCACAATGTAGAGGACATTATTCCAGGGAGATATTCCAGGTAAATACTCTATGATCTCACTTAGAGAATCTAAACACCATTGAAGTCAAAAGGCAGAAAGTGGGATAGGGGTTATCAGGAGCTTGGGAACAGGGAAGCTGAAAACTATTGGGCAAAAGAAGCCGACTATGATTTATGGTATGGATGCGTGTTGAACAGGGGTGCTGATAGGCCAGCTTTATGAATTGATGGTGATAATCACGCACGGTGTGTGCTGAGTCAGCAGTTGCACACCTTAAGTATACCCAATCCTTGTCTATTAAGTATTTTATAATAGAATAAACTTTTAAAAATAGATCGGCAAATGCTGGGGCTGTTATGATGTGTGATACAGCAGGAGAGATTCCCTGGCGGATGGAAGCCACAGGCCATGCAGGTTTGGGGAATGGGGGTGGTCATTTCAGGTGGGAATCTCAGGAAACACTAGAAAAGTTAAATAAGGAGAAGAGAAAAGGGGAAAGAGAGAGAGGGGGGAGAGGGAGAGAGACAGAGGGAGAGGAAGAGAGAGAACAAAGGTGCATCAGGATGATGAGTGGGCCAAGGTATTACCTGCTTATTGGCCAGGTCTCCAAGAAGTGAGTCTGAATGCTAACAGGAGTTGTAGCTCAGTGATGGGGGCTTGTCTTATATGCAATGCCTTAGGTCTAATCCTCACAACCACAAGAAAACGTGGAGATAAGCAACATTACCAGAAGCAGTAAAAACCACCATATTTGAAAAACCTTGAGACAATCACACTTGTGTGTGTGTGTGTGTGTGTGTGTGTGTGTGTGTGTATGAAAAGAGAAACAGAGAGAACCTTACATACATATATACCCAGGTTAGAGTTAATTTCTTGTCCTGGATATGTAGCCTAGTGATAGAGCACTTGCTTAGCATCTACATGGGGCTGGTTAGATTTCGAATACTGCCCATGTATGCACCCCCCCACACACACACACATACAAACATATACATTTTATCAGAACTTGTTGAAAGAGTAAGCTTTTGTCCCCTTTTAAAGACTGGGCATCTTGTTCAGTTAAGCCATGGTACAGTCTAAGGTGCCTTAAATGTAACTGTAAAGATTGGAAGACAGAGAAAAGAGGTGAGGGGCTAAATTAGTAAATTATGGACTCAGGACAAAATAGCCTCATATTCTCATCATCACCGCTCCCAACTCAATGTATGCAGAAGTAACAAATGTTTCTGAGGGATTTCCCTCTCTTCCTGAACTTCTGTGGCCCCATGCTCACTCCAATAACCCCTTTATCTGTGACAATGCAGACTCCCACCCACTGGCTAAACTTGAATCCCTCATATCCCATTTCTTTAAAGTTGATCTGGCCCCACATCCTTGCTGCTGGACGTTGTACAACCACGTTCCTGTACCTGGTCTTTTTATAGAGATCCCATGATCTCAAGGGCTTGCGTTTAATCCCCTCAACCAGTGCAACTGGTTGCTGTTTGACCTTGAGCCCAGAGGGATGCATTGAAGATGATGCTGATAAGCTGGCTTCCCTGTACACTGTGGGTTCAATGGCCGGACCATAAATTACATGGACATAAACAGACTACTAACACCATGGGGAGACAGCTACATTTAATTATACAAGATATTTGGAAATTTCAGGAAAATATGTAACTTGAAGAAAGAGCAAATGGTTAAAATTTATGCAACAAATCCTCATTACAGAAAGAGAAAGGGGCTTGGGGCTTCTGAGGAAATGGGCAGTTACCTAAGAAATGGTGGGGGAGGGGAGGAAGTTTGCCCTGATTTCCTGCCTTGCAAATAAGTCTCCCAGAAAGAAAGGTTAATCTGGATGTTGTCCTCTACATGATGTGAAGTTTACCCTTGTACATTTCCTTTACAGATATCTGTCTTTACAAAAGGGAAGCTTGTCAGAGCTCCTACTGCATCAGCAGTTTCTTACAATAACCAGTCCCAAATATGCCGAGTATATTTTTGGGTATCATACTTTGGTCTCCTATGATTATATTTAGGGGTGATGGGTCCTGAGCTCCAGTAACTGAGCACGTAGGAAAAAAAAAGGATTGGCAGGCCACCACACTGCAAACAGAAAATCTTAGTCTTTGTTGTAAGAAACTACCTTCTGTAGGGCGGAGTGTTTATTTAAGATAATAATCAAATGGACTTAGAGAGCACACAAGGGAACACACAGACTTACATAAACATGGAGACCGCTTGAGTGAAGTGTGGCCATCAGCAGTGACTGAATCTGGTGCACAGCCCTCAAAAGTGACTGAACTCACCATTTATTTAGTTTTTCTTCTGGGAATTTCTTGCTCACAAAGCAATCTCTAAGATACCTTACTAGGGCAGGAGGGAAGCTGGATGCAGAGTGTTGTGCTGAATTCCTTCTTCTTTATGTAGAAAAATATGAAGAGCATTGTGTGTTCATATCTGCTTATATTTTCACAAAGAAACCCCTAATGTCCCATATGAATCTATAAACAAGCGTAACCAGAGTATAGATCAGAAGAGGTAGGGGAAATATGGCTCCAGTCTGGCTATGGCCTCTCCAACTTATGCTGAAACTTACTCGCCACTGAAATAATATGGGGTGAGACTTTTAGCATGTGGTGATGTCATGGGAGTCAATGGAAGCCGTTACTGTGGGAGTTAGTTACTGTCTGGTGTGCTCCTGATAAAAGAGAGAGAGAGGAAGAGAGATCTTAATTCCTCTGTCTTTCTTTACCTGCTTGCCCCGTATGCTGTGTCCCTACCAAACAACAAACATCCCCAGCAAACATCCCCACCAGTAGCTGACACTGTGTTCTCAACCTTCCCAATCATCATAAACAAGAGCCAGATAAATTATAATTGTTTTTGTATGCTAGTTTTCTTCATTTTTATATTTGTAAGCAAGTCTTAGTCTGCAGCACAGGCTATTTTGGAACTTGCTACAGAGCCAAAGTTGACTTGTAACTTACAGCAATTCTCCTGCCTCAGCCTTTTGAGTGGTGAGATTACAAGCATAGTATTTTTGTATATCCACAGAAAAGGGGCTAAGATAGATAAAATGTGTTTTTACAGTGGGTTTTGTCTTTTAGATGTATGTGCATACCAAAAATAGCACTAAAAAATCACTAGATGTAATCTAGATAAATCTATTTATGTGTACTGTGCAATAATAATGGGCCACTGAAAAACAGCTTGTGCTTCCTGTCACTAGGCAAGCTTATAATTACCACTGAGGGACCCACGAGGAATAGATTTCCTCTGGATTGAATGTTGCCTCTTCCTGCCATTCACAACACAAGGATAACCAGCTCCCTTTCTCTCTGGGTTCATGCTTCTGCTTGTCACCTCAGAAACCCACTCCAGAACACAGCAGAAGCTATCTGACTTCCCCAAACAGGATCACCAACTGGGAAGCAAGTGTCCAAATACCTGAACTATGAGGGACATCTCTCTTCTAAAGAACCTTAATTATCAGTCCGTGTCCTTGGAAGTGACGCTTAATAAAAGTGCAAATATATTGAATAATTTTTGAATTCCAAGAGGATTTTTTGATACAACATGATTTACAGGCCACCATATTAAGCATATGTTATGGCACTGGAACAGATCTGGCATGTCTTAATGCAAATTTTCGTTTTGGAACCAATGGCTTGAAACAAGTTTTCTAAGAACACTTGAATTCATACAAACCACTTGCTAATTTTGGGTGTGATTTTTAAGTGTGCGATTAGGCAATGACATTTGCTATTTGCTCAGACACCACAATTTGCAGTAGAAAGCACAAACCTCTGTGCTCTGTGATCTGTATATATTCCAAAAGGCCCCTTTATGCACTCATTATCTGTACCTTATATTACCAAGATTGATGTATTTTAGAACCCACCTTTGTTGATTCCAGGGAAACCAGCTCTGAAGAGTCTGTTTCTTTTGTATCGACCTCATCTATGCTGTGGGGAGTCAGATGCCCCCACAGACACACAGATGCCCTAGTGGCTGGTCCTCTGACCTTCTCTCAACCTCTTCCTGTCTTGAGAGCAGCAACTGTCAGGTGTGGCAATCACTGCCATAGAACGTTGAAGCCTTGTGATAAGGGTTCCATGGATTGCGCTGGCTTCCTTTTCTGAGTGACTCAGAAGCCTTTTATGGGGGAACATTCAGAATCCAAATTATAACACTAACATCTGAATTCTAGTCTATGATTTTATTAGTCTAGAGCAAACTTTACTAAGCAACTAACTCCTTTGGAGAAGGGATGACTGGCAGGCTAAATTCAGTGTCGTGTCCTTGGATATAATACTACCATAACACTGCATACCCTCCCCCAAAAAAGTTTTAATTGAAACAGTCAGTAAATTTGGGCTAAGTAAGTCTGTTAATATAAAAATGTTTCAAACTCAGTATTTAAGAATAAACCTTTGTGTGCATTATTGCCCCATACACCCCTTTCATCTGATCTGTCTTCTACATGACCCTCACCTCGACAGTCTCCATAGCTGCTGCTCCTTCTCCTCCTTCTCCCCCCTCCTCCTCCTCTTCTTCTTCCTCCTCCTCCTTCTCCTTCTTTTGTGATGCTTTTCTCCCATGATGCTAGTCTGGGCTGAGTCTTCCACTTTGAATACTGAGGCTCCTTGGATCATCTTCATCACTTACATAAAAAGATGTTAATTGTTAGGTTACTTATCCATTAGTGGGTGTTAGCCCCACCTCCCCTCACCAGCCTCTCTGCTCTCTCTGCCCCTGAATTACATTGGTAATAGCGATTGTAAAAAGATAATAATAATAATAATAATAATAATAATAATAATAATAATAATAAAAGAAAAAAAGTGTTCCCATAGTTATGATTTTTTGTAAATTTGTATTTCACAAAACCTAAACAAGCTTAATGTGCTCTTTAAGCTTTTAAATGTGAACTTAGTCTCAAGTTGTCAAGTTTTAAAACATTTAGGAAGGATTGATGTGCCACATTTTCTAAAATGTGCAAAATCACACATGTTAAGGTGGGTGAAGGCAAAATACCCCCCCCTGCTTTGGTATGGGGAACACACACATACCTTGATCATCTTTTCAACATACATTTTTCCCAAATAAATAAGTCATTCTCATGGAGAATTTGGGTAATTTTAGGAGCTGCCACATGACAAAACTTCCCAAGGACAGAATCATATAATCATGAATAAATATCTATCAGAAACAAATGATGCATTTTGAAACTTTGGGGAAAACAAACAAACAAACTACCAAGAATTTAACATTATATTTCATATTTCTTACTACTGGGATTGCCTCTCATTGACTTTACCAGCAAAACAGTAGGGCTTCAAGTCACGGTGATTGTGTTAGAATTAGCACAACTCAGACTCCACAACCTGCCCTGCTGGTTATTAATGTGGCTCTTCAGAGTCCTTGCCAGGTCTTCAAAAGTAGTTTCCCAGTCTGAACAATTGTTCCACACTGGCAGCCAGCGGTCTTTCAGTTTGTCCGTTTCCTTGGTGCCAAGAGGTTCCAGAAAAGAAAAAGTCTGAGATCTAGCTTTCAAAGCAAGCTTGTTTGTGGAGTTCTAGCCACTGCTGTCTTCAACCAAGAATCATTTCCAGGGGTTCTGCTTTCTGCCTTGAAGACTTTTGAATAGCCTCCATCAGTGAGGAAGAAAAGCACAGGAGCCAAGTCAGCCTGTCTTGGAGTGGAACATGACTAAGTTCCAAAGGATGCTGGGTGCATTCACACCATTCCACACACTCCGCCAATCTTAACATTGATCAGAATTGTAAAAGAGATCACTTTAACCACAGCATGATCCTATACTTCCCTGTGGAAATACCATCTTATTTGTTTGCTAAGGCAGCTACAATATATGGAGCTGAGGAAAGACTGCCCTTGTTAGTGATGTGTAACTATGACAACAGGCTATAGACAATTAGCTTAAATAAGAGAAAAGGCTTCAGGGACTTCCATCCATGGATGTCTGGACCATCTCTTTGGAACCAGTAATGATCATCTCACTGAAAGCACACAGTGGAAAAGACTGCTTATCTCATGGTAGCCAGGAGGCAAAAAGAGAAAAGAGGTCAAGATCTCAAAATACCCCCTTGAAGACACAGCCATTGTCTCTCCACTAGGCTCCATCACCTTTCAGTGGTGCTAACAGACTGAGGACCAAGCCTGCAGTACACGAGTCAGATTACAGTAGGAAGGCATGCAGTTGAACATTTTCACGTTCTCAAGTGTCTTCACCATCACAAACCCACAATTCCCTCTTTAGGGGCTGGGAGTCTCTTGCTATCAAGTCTGTTGTATTTGAGGGAAGACAGTCAAGTATAAGGAAACCAGAAAGGGAAATTTGTAACCAGAGCAGGGAGGGGGGGGAGATAAAAACTTCTCAGTTGTATTAGGTGTCCACCAATCCCCCACGTATGCTCTGGGTATTTCCATAAGCACTTCTCCTTGGGTCAAATGCTTGTCATCCATTCCCTCATTCAGCACGTCTGCCTTATACATTGTCTGTGTGTCAGGGTGTTGCTGGTGCTGAGAGATGTCCATTTAAAAAGGAACATGAGGCTTGCTTCCCTCTGCCTTGAAAAGGGAAAGCATGGACTATGGGAGGTGTCCTTGACCAAGCAAGTAATAGGCTCTTTGTGATGCTATATGTTCCTTTGTAAAATAACATCTTCATAGCAACATTTTAACAGGGTTAAGAAAGAAGTAAAGTGGTCCATGTGTGAAGACGCTTCACTTACACACACTCCAAGTAACACCTACACACACTCCAAGTAACAGCTCCTCCCTCCTGTACTGTACTGTCAGGTGCTGTCTAGACTACTATAAAGGAATTATATCTGTAATAGTAAAACCAACCACCAATGCATGCACAGTACTAAAGACATGCCTCATACTTTTCTAGATTGACTATGTGTATTATTTGGTCATGAGTTCTTTTAATCCTTACTTAAAACCATAGGGGCAAAACTACCTGATGCAAAATGGGGAGGAAGCAGTTAAATAGGAGGTAACCAAGGATACCGCAGCTCCGTGTCTCCTGACACTGTGAATGCTCTTTTGTGGTTAAACAACCTTGAAGCTGAACTAGGTTCTGTATCAGAGGCGGGTGCCCAAGCACTTCCCAGTAGCCACACAGAACAGAACATCTGCATCCTCAGAGAGTGCTGGATTTCTTATAATAACATTTACATTGCGGTGTTGAGTCCTTTCCTTGTGGGCTTTTACAAACGATCATGGGAAGAATCTCCCCAGTAGCCATATCCAGTTTATCCCTTCTTTGAGGGAGGGGGAGGCCACCTTACATTATAAATACACCACTCACCTCATAAATAATCCTAAAACTTCCCGAAAACCCACATTGTACAGCCCAATGTGCTACTATACGCTTCAGACCCAGCCTCCCACTCCTTTGGAGTATAAGCTTTACTTTGTTTTAGCTGTTTGTCTGGACTGACTGAGGTGAAGCTCTTACCAGCAAGCTATGTCAAGAATGTGGAACTGAGAGAAGACATGTGAAGGTGGATGCCTCTCCCAGGCTCATGGCTAGAAATGTGGTTAAGAGCCTAGGACAATGATGTGAACACTAGAGTTAAGAGTATGAACTTTTAGTGGGCAGTGGTGGCACGTATCTTTAATCCATCACTTGGGAGCCTGATCTTTGTGCATTCGAGGTCATCCTGGTCTACAAAGTGAGTTTCAGGACAGTCAGAGCTGTTATATAGAGAAAGACTGTGTTAAACAAACAACAACAACAAAACCCAAACAAAACTTATAGACTTCTGTCCGTTATGTAGCCCAGTGGTAATTTGTAAGTTCAACAAGGGCCAGAAATTGAGTCTGTGCTAGGCTTTCATGATGATGTCAGTATGGCAGACATTTAAAATTATAAGTGCATATGTATGTACACATACAGGGAAAATGCTGATATCTTTCATATATTTTTTGTCATTTTCTAGTTTTTCTATATTGGATTTTTTTCAAGTGGACAGTGAACAGTATGTTTAGAAAAGGAGAAACACTACTTTTATTTTTTGAAATAGAAAATCCTTTTTCCCCCACAGAATTCAAAAGGGCAGCCTCTAATTAAGTTGAAGGTTAGTGAGCTGTGGGTGACTGTGTTAGGCCCCCTGTAACCCAGGCAACCTAAAAGATCGGACACTATGTTCTCCAAGCCAGTCTAAGAGACACCCCTTGGCTGCTGCATCCATGAGATCTGCCTGAGGAGCTGGTTTGTCTAAAGGAAAGTGAGCCCATTCCTACTCTGTTGTCTCAGACCCAGCAGCTCTCAGCATCATCTCTCTCTCTCTCTGCTTCCTTCAAACACGCAAGAAATATCACCGCCTCCTGGTCTATAGCTGACTAAGAGGTGAGCAGCGCACTCTGACCCTCAGGCCAAGCAGAGACCATGGTCTCCAAACCCCAGCCTGGGGACATAGCTCCTGGCACCCCAACCACACCCAGCCCCACCCTCAATCAAAGAAAGCTGGAAGCCACCCCCACACCCCATCCCCGCCCCCACAATCCTTAACAACACATAGCTGGAGGGACATCCCATGAGCTAAACCCCACCCAAACCTCAATCTGCATCATCACACTCGGACAACTGGAGACCCTGAAGCCTCCTGGTCCATAGCGGACAAAGAGCCAACTAAGAGCTGACTAAGAATGACCACTGTGACAACTGGAGACACACGGCTCTTTGGCCTACTGCCAACTAAGAGCAGCCCCTGCCACTACTGGAGACACTCAGTCCCCAATCACAACTGACTAAAAGCTGACCAAGAGCTGACTAAGAGTGAACCGAGAAAGCAATGGGCAGACACCAGTGCAAGAATACATATAACAATGTAAAGAACAACATGACACCACTAGAAGAAGCTGATGGCTCTACAACATCAAGACCTGAGTATAAAACAGTGAAGAGGAAACAGAAGGAAACGGCCTTATAAACAACATTATGAAGATAATAGAAGCTTTAAAAGAGTATATTAAAAAAACTCCCTTAAAGAAATAAAATAAAATACAAACAAAAAAACTGAAAGAGATGAACAAATTCCTGAAAGAAAATAAAGAAAACCAAGAAAGAGAAAACAAACAGGTGAAAGAAACATTATGGAAATTAAAAATTGAAATGGAAGCCATAAAGAAGGCACAAATCAAGACAAAGCTGGAAATACAAAACCTAAAGAAATGGAACATAACTACAGATGCGAGCATAACCATCAGAATGCAAGAGATGGAAGAAAGAATCTCTGGAGTGGAAGATTCAATAGTGGAAATAGATACATCAATTAAAGAAAACACACAAAAAAAAAACAAAACAAAAAGTCATAACACAAAATGTCCAGGTAATCTGGGTGGGACACCATGAGAATACCAAACCTGAGAATAATTGGAATTGAAAAAGGAGAAGAATACCAGCTCAAATGCACAGAATATATATTCAACAAATCATAGAAGAAAACTTCCTCAACCTAAAGAAGGAAATGCCTATAAAGATACAAGAAGCTATGGAACACCAAATAGTCTAGACTCCCCAAAAAAGTCTGCTCGTCACATAATAATCAAGTCACTAAACCTACAGAACAAAGAAAAAAATACTAAGAGCAGCTAAAGAAAAAGGCCAAATTACCCACAAAGGCAGATCCATCACAATAACACCTGACTACTCAATGGAAACAATGAAGCAAGAAGGTCCTGGTCAGATGTTATACAGACATTAAAAGAGCATGGCTGACATCACAGACTACTATACCCAGCAAAACTGTCAATGACCATAGATGGAGTAAAGAAGATATTTCACAACAAAACCAGATTTAAACAATGCTTATCCACAAATCTGGCCCTACAGAAAGCACCAGAGGGAAAACTCCAACCTAAGGAAACCAGATACACCACTGAAACCACAAACAATTGATAATACCACAGAAGAAAACCCCAAAGAATGGAAATAAACACAATCTACCACCAAAAATAACAAGATAAAACAATCATGGGTCATTAATACCCCTTAATATCAATGGACTCAATTCACCTATAAAAAGACACATCCTAACATGATGGATACAAAAACAGAAGCCATCCTTCTGCTGTATACAAGAAACACACCTCAACTTCAAAGTCAGACACAGGTTTAGAGTAAAGGGTTGGGGAAAGACTTTCCAATAAATGGCCCTAAGAAATAAGCTGGTGTAGCCATCCTAATATCTAACAAAATAGACTTTAAACTAAAATCAATCAAAATAAGCCAGGATGGGCATTACTTACTCATCTCAAGAAAAATCCACCAAGATGAAGTCTCAATCCTGAATATTTATGCCCCAACACAAGGGCACTTACATATGTAAAAGAAACACTACTAAAGTTTAAACCTCACATCAAACCCCACACACTAATAGTGGGAGACTTCAATACCCCACTTTCACCCTTGGATAGGTCAACCAGACAGAAACTCAACAGAGAAATAAGGGATCTATCAGATGTTATGACCCGAATAGACTTGATAGATATATACAGAACCTTCCACACAAACACAAAGAAATATCCTTTTCTCAGCAGCCCATGGAACTTTCTCTAAAATTGACCCAATACTCGATCATAAAGCAATTATCAATAGATAAAAAAAATGGGAATAACTCCTTCTATCATATCAGACCATCATGGTCTAAAGTTAGAGTTTAGCAACAACAAAAATCACAGAAATCCTACAAACTCATGGAAACAGAACATTTCTCGATTGCACCACCTCTGGGTCAAGGAAGAAATTAAGAAGAAATCAAAGACTTTCTAGAATTTAATGAAAATGAATCTATGACATTTCCAAACTTATGGGACACAATGAAAGCAGTGCTAAGAGGAAAACTCATAGCACTAGATACTTATATGAAAAACCAAGAGAAATCTCACACAAGAGACCTAACAGCACAGCTGAAGGCTTTAGAACAATTAGAAGCAAACTCACCTAGAAGGAGTAGACAGCAGGAAATAATCAAACTCAGAGCTGAAATCAATACAATAGAAACAAAGAGAACAATACAAATAATAAATGAATCAAAGAGTTGGTTCTTGAGAAAGTCAACAAGATAAATAAACCTTTAGCCAAACTTACCGAAAAGCAGAGGGGGGGGGGATATCCAAACTCACAGAATCAGAAATGAAAAGGGGGACATAGCGACAGACACCCAGGAAATCCAGAGAATTATCATGTCATACTTTGAAAATCTATACTCTACTAAAATGGAAAATCTAAAAGAAATCAACAGCTTTCTGGACAGGTACCCCTTACCATAATTGAATCAAGATCAGATTAAAGACCTAAGCAGACCAATAATCTCAAAAGAAATTGAACCTGTTATTAAGTCTCCCAAGTAAAAATTCCAGGACCAGATGGTTTCAGTGCAGAATTCTACCAGACATTCAAAGAAGAACTAATACCAATACTCCTCAAACTGTTCTATAAAGTAGAAACTGAAGAAACATATATGAGCCTACAGAGGTCATTCTCATTCAAACCACAGCATGGTCTTTCTCTCTTCCCTTATAGAGCCACCAGGATTTAGTCATCAATGGCCTAATTTACTCTGCTTTCCAAAGGCCATAACTCTGAACACAATAGTTGGATTAATTTCCCTTCTCTTAATATACTAACACAAAACTTTGAATATTAAATTCCTGCATGAGTCCGCAGAGAAAACCACAGGAATGGCAATGGTCAAGCAGCCTGTTGTCTCCTGACATTGGAGGGAAGACCCCCTAATTGAGCCTCATGGAGCAAACTTGGGTGTGGAATCCAAAGGGACAGAGTTAGATAGATAATGAGGAGGAATCAGAAGTCAGAGATGGAATGCTGTGGAAGCTAGAACATGATTTGTAATTTACATACAAACATATACACAGTGGGGTAGAGAGGGAGGAGGAAGAGGGAGGGAGATGTGGAAAAGGAGGGATAAGAGAGAGGATCTGGGGGTAGACAGCCTAGGGAGGGACAGAGGTGACCCTCCATAGTCCATAGTCTATAGTCACCAGGCTGAATTGTGAGCCTCTGCCGAATACAGCAATCTTTTAAGTATGCGGTTTCCAGGTTTACAAGCAATGCTTGCTCAAGAGGCTGCAGAATAAACATCAGCACCGTCTGTGGGTCTCACTGGGATCAAGTAACCTCAGCAAGGAAGGACTTCATACATCCTTGCAGGGTGGGGCAAGGTATCTTAGAACTGACCCTCAGGGATTTCTCAAGGTCTCCAAGGATTACTAGGTCCCCCTAGGCAGTCTGGGGAGCTCCTGATGTTCAATGAGCTGAACTACCTCCACCACCCCAACTCCAACATCAGGGAACGCTCATGCCTGCTTGCTAGAGATAGAGAACAGAGGCACCCACAACAATATTTTTGTGTTTGTTTTCCGACCTCTGGAAATGTTATTTGTAAGACAAAATTTCTGCACATATATAGTGCGTGTTTCAATTTTTCTTAAAAATACTGTAAAAGATTGGAAGATATTAAGAAGCCTAAGACCAAAAATCAAATCATTATGAGGTTACTATCCAGAGATAATTGCATTGCCCTTTGGGTTATTTTTTTTTCATTCATTTACAGTGTATGCATGCTGTACAAACACATTCATGACAGGATTTGTTATATTCATGCTATATTTCATAACATTTGCATCATATTATGAGTAGTTTTACATCTCACTTCTTACACTTACTAACATTTTCTTATGTAATAAAATGTTCTCTGGAGACAAAGATTTTAAATTTACACCCAGTGAGATTTGTTCCTTCTGGTACACAGCTCTAAAAGCTCTGAGAAGTACAGGCTCTCAAAGGATGTACCTTGGACCATGGTTCTTCTCACTACTCCTTTAATTAAGCCCCGCCCCCATTCCTCATACGCCCCTCCCACCCACCCTGGAATCCACTGCTTCCTTTCTGTCCCCATAGCTTTGTCTTTTTCACAACTCTGTACCTGTATTTTTTCAGTATCTAGCCTTTTGGTCTGGCTTTTTTCCTTAGCACTAGGTACTTTGGATGGCTGAACAGTATTTCTCAGTACAGATGCACCACAGTTCATTTAACAGATTACCAGTCAGGTGATGCACATGACTTTTACTTGCTAAATGAATATTACATTCTATGGATATACAAAACCTCGTGTAATTAGTCTCAACAGTTGTGTGTGCATGCGTGTGCATGAGTGTGCATGTGTGTGCGTGTGTGCACATGTGTGTGTGTGTTTGTTTGACATTTGAGGTTGTTCCTTTATCATAAGCAGCTGTTAAACAGACATCTTTATATAAACATACTTGCATAACTTCTACATATGTATATCTTTATTTACTGCACATGTATCTGAAGTTCTTAACAAGCATGTATTGTGTCTTTTGAAATAGGAACATACAGAAAGGAGAAAACACAGATGCTTCCAAAAATATATTTAATTATATGAGATTATATAATACTCTAGGTGCCAGTGTTTAATGATCAAAATAAGAAACAATAACTCTAATTCTGGGTAGCAAATTCCTCCTGGTAAGTAAGACTAGTTAAATTCCTTATTTCTTGAATCATGAACATAAGTATAATAGGATTACCATCTGGTTACATTGTTTTCCAAGAAGAAAGTGTCTTTAGACAGTGGACTCCCTTGAGCTACCCAGAACAAAGTGGACTACTCAAGGGTAGATGGAAAGTTGAGTTCTGTTAGGAAAGCATGGTGATTTTCTGGTCATACTTGAGAACTTGAAGTCAGAGCTACTAATAGAGAGATGACAAGGCTGGTACCTTCTGCTGGATAAAGAGATAGGCTCCCCCTCTGCATGGATGTTGAGGCTCTGAAAAGAAAAAGAGAAACAGAAGCAGCATTAGCATGTGGCATCTGCTTTCAAAGTCATATATGCACACTATAGAAATGTTTAGATAGAACAGAAGGCTCACAAAGCCGAAAGTAAAACTATTAATTTCCCTATTCCCAGAGGATCACAGCTAATAATTTCAGTTGTTCATTCAAGAAAGCTACACCCCTCCCCCACACACATACACCTCTTTATGTAAATACACAGAATGCAATTTGCTTCCTTTGCCTGACACCACATCTTGGATAAAGTTTATTGCGTGCTCACACAGAGTCAAATCATTTATCTTTGTGTATTATTGTGATGAATGTTCCTTAGTGTTAGCCAAGTTCCTTATTGGTGAATAGTGTATCATCAGAGTTTAACTGATTAAGGAAAACTTGTTCTGACTTTAAAATACCCAGCGGAAGCCTGGCCAAATCCCATTTAAACTAAAGAAGATCTGACCTTTGAAGTCTTGAAATAGAAATTACTGAATTATTTTCAATTACTTAAAGTGTGAATTTTTAAAATTATAAAGCCTTTTCTCTTGGTTCAGAAATGAATTTCACTGCTCTGGACTAATGGCCAGACCCTACATCTTCCTTAGGAAGCTGGAGTCCCCTTTTATACTAGACAATGGCTCCCCCTGCTGGACATTCACTACAGCTGCCTTTCTGATTAGGTTCATGTCCATATCTGAATCATTCAAAATTGATCCCCATCTGGATATATTTCATTTATTTGCAACAAAATAAAATAACATAGAGCAAAATACAAACAATGAGGACTTTCCCTCATCTTTTTTCAAGTCTTACTTTTTTCAATCAGTGGTTAGGAGTTCTCTTCTCAGACCTGTTTCTGCCATCTGCTCCATTACCATTCACAAATTAAACACACAGCTTTGTTACTCTTTGAACTCTATTTTGTGTCTATGCTAGAAGTGTTGGTTTGACACATTTTGGTGTTACAGGTCACCATGTGGGTGCTAGGAACCCAGGCCCTCTGGAACTGCACCTGGTACTCTTACATCCCTAAGCCATCTCTCTAGCCACAACGTTTATTTTCTCTAAAAAGTGTAGAAACATCTCTAAGACATACTGTTAAATGAAAAGAGAAAATCCCAGAATCGTATCTATAGTATCATTTATGGTGGTGGTGGTGGTGGTGGTGGTGTGTGTGTGTGTGTGTGTGTATGTGTGTGTGTGTGTGCGCGTGCGCGTGCATATCCATGCATATATACGGATGCACATGTGTGCCGTGACAGGAATGTTAGACTAATCTGCAAAGATGCATGGGAATATAGAACAGCTGTATACTTCGAATAAGGAAACTAACTGGCATAGGAATAAAGAAAAAACAGTGGTCACTTTCTTGACCCATTTCATAACTGCAAGTTTTATTTCAAGCATGTATATTAACTTAAAAACAAACCAGAGTTAAGAAGGAAACATTCCAAGGTCCCCCTGAAGTTCCACTTCTAGAATGTCTGCTGAAGTGTTGCTAGGCTGAGCATGGCATTGGATCATCTGGGGAGAGCCAGCTCAGCTTGCAGATGTCTATGGAACTTGCACTGAGCTAGCTCAGAGACTGGAGGAGCGGGCTGCAGTGCAGAAACCATCTTCACTGCATCTCTTAGGAGCAGCTCACCTGAGCTTTGATTTAAGCCAATTACTTACGAGTTCATAACACAGTCTGGGTGAGTGGTGTGGTCCACACACATTAAGAACTTCACTGGTCTACAGGAGAAAAACAGTACTTAAGAGATTACCCAAATAACTTCCTTCCACCCATTAAACATTTATGACATGCCTGAAAAGGGTTGGAAACACAAAATGCATCTCTGAAGATCCCACAAGCCAGTCCTTTATAAACAAATATTGGGTAGGCTGGAAGTGGTGGTATACCTTTAATCCCAGCACTACGGAAGGAGGCAGAAGTAGCCTGTGAATTTGAGGCCAGCCTTGTCTACATAGGGAGTTCCTGGAGAGCCAGGGCTGCACACTGAGAACCTGTCTCAACACCCTTCTTAGAAAAGCAAGAATTTGTCAAGCACTTACTACATACCAGAAATGCTGATTGTGTCTTATATTCAGATCATGTCATTTAGCTCTTAACCATCCAATGGAGTTGATTTTATTTTCAATTGCAATTTGCTGCAGCTAAAGCTGCCCACAATGTCTTTCCCATGTTCTCACAGCATGGAAAACATCAGGAATTAAAGAGCTAGTCTTAAATCTTTAGGCTCCCCCAGACCCTCTCAAGCTGCACATTCTACTTTATTGAGAATACCCTTTTGATGTGTACTTTGAACAGAAGGTTGAGCTTAAAACACAGGAGGGATGATGGCCACGCTCTGGCTTCAGCAGAGGATGTTCAGTTGCCTAATACAATAGAGGCAGAAAACGCGAAGTTCCAGGGCATCCAGGAGGAAAGGGAAGCAGCAATGGAAACAGAAGCAAGTGACAGTGACTCTGGAGGCATGAAAAGCAAGGCCGACTAAGCCAGCACCTCTATGACCAGATGACTGGAAAGAACTGTGAGAAACGGGGAGTTACATTGTTACCCAGTGCACGCTCTGTGCTTTGACTCGCCTACTCACCTACCCTGCAGTGAGTCAGCATACGTTTTATTACTAGTGGTTTTTGAGACATTGCCTCACTATGTTGCCCAGGCTAGTCTTGAACTCCTGGACTCTACTCATCTTCCTATCTTGGCCTTATAAATGTCTCAGATTGCATAACAGATGCAATTTGTCCAGACACATTTATAAAAATAAATGTAGCTGTTATTGTCTTTTATCAAAGATAGGCTTTGGATTTCACTGAGTCTGATCCAATATGGTATTCACATAAAACAACCAGGAGGAGAGAGTCTATTGAGAGATAAGGCTCCGCCGGTATCCAAGGACCCTGAAATGGACTCTGGCTGACACAGGACAAAAGGTGATTCCACTGAACTTTGAGGGTCGGGAGACCATTGCCTGCATTTGTATTGCCTCTTGCTTGCTTTACCTTTGTAGTTTTCTTTGCTTCCCAGGAGCAACAGAAAAATCTTAACACAGAATAGCAGCCAGCAGAAGCTGAGCGAGGCTTGGAGTCTAAGAACCAGCAGCGAGCCAAAGTGGGGATTATACAAGAGATGAGGGACACAGGCTAGGACCCAGGACAGCTGTGACCAGAGAGGAGGCTTTCTGGGTCTGGTCTCATGGTTACAGCATGGCCTGGTGACTGAAGAAAGAGCCTTTCTAGAGAGTTCTTGAGCCAGAGAAAAGTGATGGGAACTCTAAAATCTGTACCCAGAACTGTCCCTATCATTGAGCTGAAATACAGTAAGAATTATCTATTTAGATGTATTTCTAATACCAGTGTTTTGACTCAGGAAGAAGCATTAATAGAAGGTGCTGGGGATACATTCTTCAAGGCTACACAAAGTTGGGTTCAAAAGTCAACTTTAATCTTGAATATTGACCTTGGACCAGTTATTTCCTCTGTGATTCATCTACAGAAAATATTTACAGCCCAAAGACAGACAAAACTATTCCATGACAATACAAATCTGGCCAGTGACTGCACAGAAGCAGACAGCTGTGCCCAACAGAAAGTCTGGTGGACACCTGGGTGCTGGTTATGTTTATCTACTTCATATCTGAGGGCTGCTGCCAACTGAACTTGATCATTCAACCTTGTATTTAAATTTGTACGCCTTCCAGTATATAGGTTAGACGTCCAGAAAAGTGTATTTGCTTAGTTTTGCCTTTAAAAGTGGACGGTGGAGGACATCTAAGCTTTGCATTTGTGTGAGCAAGAGTAAGAATGAGAAATAGGATACTGGTTAGGGACAAGGAGGCCTGGAACAGTGACGGCATCATCTATGCATCCAGAGGGAAATGATAGCACTCATACAGTTATGGGAAAGCAGAGGCAGCAAGATGATGGTGTTGGGCAAGGGTATTCCTGGTGCGGTTTTCACCCAGGTGCACCCATTGGTGTCTAAGAAAGTGTTGAACTTGAGCCCCTGAAAGACCAACAAGTTTGAACAATTAAGAGATGAGGTGGTTTACTACTAATACACCTTACTCTTAGCACTTGAGAGGCAGAGGCATGTGGAGTTCGAGGCCACCCTGGTCTATAAAGTAAGTTCCAGGACAGCCAGGGCTATGAAGAGAAACCCTGTCTCAAAAAGCCAGACGGAGGGAGGGGGGAGGGAGGGAAGGAGACACAGAGAGAGACAAAGAGAAAGCTAGTGAGCAGAAGTTTAGTGAGGTTTAGAGGAGCAGAGACAGGCTTAGAGCCAAGATCTGCTAATGCCTATGAAGCCCTTGAGGCAAAGCACATAGAGTGTGGGTCACAACGTCTCAACAAACAATCGTTGATATGATTTTTCATACTCTCTAGACCCGAGACCCATCTAGTAGCTTGGTACTGTGATCTAAAGATGTGGGAACTACAACCTTTGATCTCTAATCTTAGCACATTATCAATCAAGACTGGAGGGAGAAAGTGAACATAGGTACATGATAAATTTCTGCTATTAGTGACCTCTAGCTGTCCTTTAAATGGACCCAGGGAGGCTCTCCCTGCCCACACATTCATAGGCCACCCAAAAGTCAACATCCCTGGTCTTTGGAGTGGATACCAGCGAAACCAACCCTTGGAATCAGGCTAACCCTTCAAAGTGGTTATACATAGCGCCACCTACGGGTAGTCATCGATACAACTGTGCTGGTACCCCAGGGCCTCCAGTCTGTCTTCCAGGATTTTCACAGTGCCTTCACCACAGGATTCCCTAAAACATAGAACGATGCATCTGTTAAATGAACAGGTTGAAGAAGGAGAACCAAAGAGCTTCCGGCCACTCCCGAATGTTCTGTCAAAGGGAACACGGAGAAACTTTTAATTCTGGAGTTATGACTCCTGGGACACTTCAAGCAGAGCAATGAGACTACAGGGCTTGGCAATATGCTCTGTCAATGCTCTGAAGAACAGGGCCCAGCTCTCCTCTGAAGCTTCTACTTGGGCTTGAAATAGGCTGTGGTCTCATCGCCAAGCTTCTGGACCAAATGGATTTAACTTTTATACCTGACACTGTTTAAGGCACAGGCCAGAACTGTTTGCAAACCAGGACACAAGCAAGTTGGGGTGTTAGCTTAGGCTGCTTGGCAGTGGTGTTCATTCATGAAAAAGATGAGTTCTACCCTCGCTTGTATGTGAACTCAGTAGTTTCTGAGATGTAGTTCTTCAAAGTCCTGGTCCTCAGCAGTTAGTCAGCAACTAGATGAAGAGGTGGTTTCTCCATGGAAACCAAAGGCTTCATCACAAAGCACTGGATTGATTTTGAAAACCCTGATGAGGGTATTGAGTTTTCAAGGGTTAAGGGAGAAAATAATGGCTCTGATCATCACAGATGTGTAAGAAACTCATTTATCCAAAGCTCCCACACTACTCATAAAGATCAGCATGGTGTCTGGCTGGGAGTGCACGCATTCCCAACAGTCAGCATTCTCTGCTAGGCACATTAGAAGCAGAAGGAAACCAGGTCCTTAAAGCTGAGCGCAAAAGGACGCCTAATGGATCATATCCAAGCAAAGCAAGATCTCATAGCTACCACCACTCCGAGACTCATAACTTACACTTTGGGTCCCCCAACTTCATGCATGACCCAGATCTCAATTCTTGTGATTTTATCCTTTTGCAAGTATGGGATTTCAAAATCTGCAAAAAAACTGGGAGACAGGAAGGACGTTTATTTTTTTTTTTTTTTGTTCTTCCATGGTGTTGAGTCTGTACGTGCTAGGCAGGCAAACTCTAACACCAAGCCCTGGCTCCAGCCTAGGAGAACATTTGAAGTCTGAAGACAGTATGTTATCTCTCTATTTGGGATGGTAGTTTACTTAAAAATTAAATTCTAGAAAGTTTCTAGGGAAGTCAGGTATGGTGACACTTACCTTTAAACCTAGCACTCCAGAAGTAGAGACAAGTGGATCCCTTTACTTTTGGGGCCAGTCTGGTCTACATAGTGAATTCCAGGACAGCTACAGCCATTCAAGGAGATCCCATTCTCCCCCCCCAAAAGTCTCTAGGGTTCTTTTTACATTTTGTGTACATGCACATGTTTTTGTGGGGGCGGGAGCACATGCATGTGTGTATGTGCATGTATAAACCAAAGTACAAAATCGGGTGCTGTCCAGTCTCTCACTGGACCGGACATGGCTAAAATGGGGCTCCCCCCCCAAAAGTCTCTAGGGTTCTTTTTACATTTTGTGTACATGCACATGTTTTTGTGGGGGCGGGAGCACATGCATGTGTGTATGTGCATGTATAAACCAAAGTACAAAATCGGGTGCTGTCCAGTCTCTCACTGGACCGGACATGGCTAAAATGGCGAGGTTGGCTGAAATAGTGAGCCCCAGAGATTCATTTGTCTCTGTTACCCTAGCACTTGAATTACAAATGTGCCACCACTTCTGGATTTTTCCCTTTGGTTCTAGGGATCAGATAGAGGTCCTCATGTGTGCAAGGCACACACTATCCCTGATGTATATCTCTCCAGCTGCCCTTCTCACCATTTACAGCTGGATACTTGCACATGCATTTGTAACTCTTCACGGTTTAACCACATAGACATGGCTCTAATTGCCACATCACTCAACTGTTTTACTTTACCCAACTTTACAAGAAGCAGGCATCAAATTGTTGCTGGGATGACTTTCTAGCCCTTCTTTTGGTATCATCTGTGGTGTCCTTGGGTGCTGCAGTTCTTACCCCTTGAGGGGATAGGCTCCTTTGGGCTCTGAGCCATTCAACATGACATTGATCACCCCAGAACTGTCTCTTGAATACTGCAAGAAGAAAGATATTTTTGAGAAAATGAAGTCACACCATGCTTTGTATGTGCTTTAAAAGCAGATTTTTTTTAATTGACAATTTGGGGGGGGTATTGTGTTATTTCATGGTAAATAATTGTCCCAACCACTGGTTTAATAAAAAGAGCTGATTGGCCAAAGGCAGGCAGGAAGTATAGGTGGGGCTACAAGACTAAGAAAATCTCTGAGAACAGAATGCCAGAGCAGAATGCCAGACAGAGCACAGAGAGAAGCTGCAGGATGCAGAGGACAACCATGCAGCTTTAAAGAAAGGTACCGAGCCGCATGGCTGAACAAGAGACATGGGATAGCTTCAGGGTAGAGAGTTAGCAAGCTATATGCCTGGGCCTAAGGCTGATCAGCCTAAAACTATTGGAAGCATCTGTGTGTCTCTGTGGGACTGCGGGACTGCGGGTCTGTGGGCCTAGACCTTGAGGTTAGGCCCGAAAGTCTGGGCCAGAAACCTCATACTACAGGGGGGGGGGGGGGGGGGGGGGGGGGGGGACTGGCATTTTCCATGGCTAGGAGAGATGCAAATTGGATTATTTGGAGAAGCAAATTACCTTTAAAGTTCCCAACTTGTAAACTCAGTAAGTCCAAGGTTATAGTGGGAGGTTTCTGGCCTTGACTTTCGGCCCTAACCTCAAGGTTTAGGCCCACAGACTCGCAGACCCGAAGACCCGCAGAGACACACAGATGCCTTCAATAGTTTTCCGCTGATCAGCCTAAGGCCCAGGCATATAACTTGCTAGCTCTCTACCCTTCATCTAACCCATGTCTCTTATCTTGTTCAGCCATGGGGCTGGGTACCTTTTCTTAGAGCAGCATAGTTATCCTCTGCTTCTTCCGGCTTCTCTCTGGCATTCTCTCTGGCATTCTGCTCTGTGCTTCCTGTTCTCAAGAGTTTTCTTAGTCTGGTAGCCCCACCCACACTTCCTGCCTGCCTTTGGCCAATCAGCGCTTTTTATTAAACCAGTGGATGAGACAATTATTTACAATGAAGCAACACATACCCCTATACAAGGTGTCTAAGGATATGATATAGAATTCATGATATCATGTCAGCCAGAATATTCTAGGCTGAGCTGACATGACAGACAGCCTCAACATTGCAGCAGCTTCTTACAAAGATTCTCCATCTGATCCCATTGAACATTCACCACAAGCTGTTGGTGGTTTGGCTCTTGGTGTTCTCACTGTGAGGAAGCCTTCGCACGTGCAAACTTGTTAACTGCCAGGAAGGGAGAAGAGCCAGTGACCCTGGCTACAAATCACAAACATCACTCTCAATCACATCTCATTGGCTCATGTAAGTCACATGTAAATAACTGTACGAAGCGGACCAAACCACAGGTGCAGAAAATAAGCCAGCTGTCTTTGGTGAACAATACAGCATCCCACCACAAGCGCTGCACACACGCATGCCCAGTGTGTGCTTGCAAGACCAAAAGTTGCTCACCAGCTTGGAACTGCAAGGGACTGGTGTACAGCTCCCACTACACACCAACATAACACTGAAGGCTGAACTATTAATGTGACACTAGCAAAAATCTACAAAGGCTACACAATATCATAGGGAGTGTTTACATTCAAAGAAAAATGCATGATTAGAAGAACAGAAGGTGCATTTTGCTGTAAAAAAATTGAGTGAGGCTTAGGATGTAGATCAGACATGCTGGCATGCAATAGGCCTCGAGTTTGGTTCCTGGTATATAGACAAATAAATAAACTGGTGCCCAGGTAGTCATGTTCTCAGAGCTCTAGTTCAGAGCACACAATTTCCCTCTTAAAATGACTGTTTCAGAATAAAGGGTTGGTGGTGGTGAATTATGGGTCACTGAGCCTCACAGGACAGGTTTACTCACTAATAAGATGACACCTGACACCAGGTGTTCTTCTGAGCAGAGACATGTTTTGTGCCATTTGTCTTCAGGGGCTTTCAAAAGGTACTAACAGTAGCAGTTAAGTCTTCAAATGCTGACATCTGACAAGCTCCGTGTTAAAGGGGTTGGCATTTGGGCGGCAGAAACATCATGGGTGATCTACTTTGTCTTTCTGTACTTTGCCATTCTCTGTCCCAGGATATTCCAAGGGCTAAAAAATTGGAGGCACTGATACTTGTTCCCAACAATAAAACCCAGCTGGAGCTCACACCTTAAAGTTAGGCGGATTCAGGGTGACATGTACTACAATTCTCTCTCTCCCTCCCTCCCTCTTTAATTATTTATTTATTTTTATTTTATGTGCATTCATATTTGGCCTGTATGTTAGTATGAGGGTATCAGATTGACTAGAGCTGGAGTTACAGACAATTATGAGCTGTTATTTGGGTCCTGGGACTTGAACCTGGGTCCTCTAGGAAAGCCTCCAGTACCCTGAGTCATTTCTCCATTACAGTTCTCTTACAGACAGCGTTGATATGACAGCTCTATAGAGATGTTAAGCCTTCCAGTCTCCAATAAGAAACTTCGGCAGCTACTGGAGCCTGTATTTCTGATGAAGCCCTTGGAACATGGAAACAAACACTGCTCTCACTGTAGCTGTCAGGAGAACACCGTGCTCAGCATGAGACCTTCCGCTTAGAGGAGTCCTTTGCTTAGCCCTGGTGGAAGGGTTGATCAAAGTCCTTCACCCAATCAGTGGACCCATTGAACACCTGGGGAGCAAAGTAAATGCAGGAAGGCAAAGACACATCACCTCTGAAAGGGGAGGCGTTTATGTGCCCTGTCATTTACTTGCTTCTTGATCAGCACGATTGGCAGTTAATCATCAGCACTCAGCTAAAGACTTAACCCTCGTGATTTCTAATCTTTACTTCCAATGCTTGAGGCAGAGAATGTAAGCAATAAGTTCCATCATTTTATAGTTACCGACAGCCACCATCAACTCTGTGTCAATATCCTCTGAGATAGAGACGTGCCTTAGGAACATTTCTGTGGCACCAGCTTATTGGTAGCCTACTGGCTCTCCTCCCATGAATAATACTCTGTGTCACTTCTGACACCCACATCTGAGTCTCCAGTGTCCCAGGCTCTCCTGTAAAGCAGAGCTAACTCCCATTTTGCACAGCACTAGGAAGTACCATGGCTTTGAAGTACTACACTCAGCTGCGGTACGATAAAAATGCTGACATACACTCTCCCCACACAGCTAATGTTGGCCAAATGATTTTCTCTGCACCAGCCACTGCATTAAGTATTTTATCTCCTTAAACCCTCACAACTTTGCGGAACAGAGAAAATGAGTCAAAGAAATCATTAGCGTGGAAAAGAAGCCTCACTGCAATTAGGTAACAGCCTGAGGTTCAGTTCATAGATTCCACACATGCTCAACACTCACTCACCCATCCCAGGATTACCTGCATGGATGCACTTTTCCAATAGGAGTCCACGGCATTGTTTTCACAGTCTTCTGATGAGGGGCAAGAATGGTAATCAAGTCCTAAGAGAAAAGTCCACAAAGGCATTTCATATTGGCAATGTATTAAAGTATTTGCTAATTTCATATTCGGTGTGAGTTATAAACAATATGCACAGTGCATTTACCTTCTTTAAGGCTCAGTTTCCTCTCCCTGGAAAATAAATAGATGAATGCAGAGTCCTGCTGCATTGGAATCATAGGCTTTGAGGTCAGTTTGTGAGATTACAGGCCTTAGTGGATGCACATTCTTAAGCAACTCCCTTAATCATGCCGTGCCTCAGTTTCCACACTTGGATCATAGAGGATAATATGTGTGTTCTAAAACTGATGAGCCTAAAAAATACTTGTAATAGCCTGCAGCAAGGATAAGTACACGCTACCCATTATTGTTACTATCCATTATTATAGATGTCACCTACCTCAGAGGATTTGGGAAGGATCAAATGAGATAAATAAATATGAAAATTCCCAGCATCCACAGTAAATTCGCAGGTAGAGGAGCTGTTACTTTATGGTGATGTGTGAGAACGTCTTACCAGAGGCATTTTCCTGTCGACACCAACTCAGGAAATCTCCAACCTTGCCGTAAAGAACATCGCACAAGGGCATAAGGCGGCGGGTGTTCTCTGCAAAGCTGGTAACGAGGAGGTGGTTATTCTCCCAGAACAATGACTGGCAAGAAGAAACCAGGAGTTAAAATGTGAAAGAAGGGGAACGCACATTGCAGTTGTCATCAAGACAAATCAGCAGCTTTTCCCCATGGAACTCAGACCTGCCGCAAGCCCACTGCTTTGCTACTATTAAGAATCATAATGCACCTTTTTTTTTTTTTTTTTTTTTTTTTTTTTTTTTTTTTTTTTTTTTTTTTTGAGATAGAAGCTTGTCAAAAGAGTAGTAACCCACAGGCTGACATAGAAGATACTGTCCTATTTTTTTCCAGTAGTATATAATGTACCGCTGGTAAGATCCTTACATTAAAAATGGTTAAGGGACCAGGGCTTAAAGCCTAGCTCTGTCCCATACTAGATGTGTGATTTTACACGAGGTATTTTATCTCTCTGTGCCTCGGTTTGGAAACTAAGGATTATAAGCCTTTGGCCTTGTGCTGTAGCTGTGATTAGGAGAGCATGTAATTGTGTGATGTCCTTCCTAGAGTGCCTAATGCTTCAAAACACTTTGTTCTTTACTGCACACCTGGTACCTACCAGGTAAACAGTGTCTTCATTACAGCACTAGGTGACAATAGTCCGAGCAGCTGTCTTGTCTGGGCCTCATCAATCCAGTCTCTGTGCAGACTGGTAGGGCCATGAGAACCCCATTTTACTTGGTATCCCTAACCCCTAATACAACAGCAGAAACACAAAAGGATTCCAGCAAGTTATTTATTTTATCAACTATCTCACTAAACCTCTGAGAGATGTACAATTTTAAATTATGCACCTGTTTTTTATTAACATAGAAGCAGAAAAATGCAGCATACATTTAAAAATTACATTCTGGGTCATATCTGAGGTGGTTCTTCTTACCTTGTCTCTGGGAATGGAGTGTCTGGAGAGGTTAATGAAGACGTCATAGTCTGAGGGAAGCACAGAGCAAGGATCCTTGTCTAGCACCGCCTTGAAGGCTTCCCAGATGGCCGTGCAGTTTTTGTTCCTGTGAAAAAAGTACCTTAGAAAGTAAGGTTCATGTGGGGTAAGCATGAGGCCTTGAGTTCAGCACCCCTTGCCTGTCCATGTGGCTACCTGTGCTTCTAACTCCAGCATTGCATGAGGTGAAAACAGGCAAATGATCAGGGCTTGCTGGCTGCCAGGCTGGCTCCAGCTTTGGAACTAGAAGATCATAGAGTCAGAAAATTATAGAGCAGGACACCCAGTGTCCCCCTGTATGGGCACATCACGTGCGCGCGCACGCGCGCGCGCGCGCGCACACACACACACACACACACACACACACACACACACACACACACACACACGCAGTGCAAGTTATAAAAAGAAAACCCAAAAGGTACCACAATGCTCTGTGAAAACACTTCCACGGTGAGAGGAAAAGCAGAGTTCTCCATAAGCAGAAAAAGCCACAGACGGAAGCATAACTAGAAGATGACAATTTCTTTCCTCTTTTTGTTTTGTTTTGTGTTTTTTGTTTGTTTGTTTTGTGGTTTTGAGACAGGGTTTCTCTGTGTAGCCGGGCTATCCTGAAACTTACTCTTTAGATTAGGCTGGCCTTGAAGTCAGAGACCCACCTGCCTCTGCCTCCCAAGTGCTGGGACTAAAGACAGAAGATCACAGTTTCAATTTCAATAAACTACACAGCCTCTGGTTTTCATATGGTGTGTGTGTGTGTGTGTGTGTGTGTGTGTGTGTGTGTGTGTGTGTGTGTGTGTGTATGATGGAGGGCCATGCTAGCCAGGTATCCTACCACTGAAACATATCCCTTGCTTTTGGTTATTCATTTAGATACGAGAGTGGTGCTCATCGTTCAGGTTCATTGGAGGGTAGGTCTCTGGAACCATGAGGCCTGGTCAGGAGGCAAGATTTGGGAAGACAGAAGTTGATGATAAGTGCTTGGACTGGCTTCTTCTGCTGAGGCAGAGTGCCCTCCAGGAAAAGTTTTCACTAGTGAAGTAAGAGCCACCTTTCAAAACCACTTCCTATGCAATCCTTGGTGAGTGGTGACTGACAGGACTCCTGACTCCCTATGTTACCCTCTGTTTCTGACTCTGACTCTCTCAGTCCATTTGTCCATCCGTCCCTCCCCCCTCCCTCTCTCCCTCTTTCCCTCCCTCTCCCCCTTCCCCTGGCTGAAATGTATAACAATTAAATACAACAGGCACAGCAGGAATACTATAACACCAAAAAAAAAAAGTGGTCCAAAGAAGGAAAAAGTTTCAGTGGGATGCACAGTGGTGCACAAAGACAGGAGACCAAAGTGCTCAGCTCATCCTAAGGAGGTTGGCTGGCTCCCTCTCCATCTCTTTCTTCTTCAGTTCAGACAGACACTAAACTTTGGGCAAAAGACACGTCGAGGAGGGTCCCTAAAGGAGATGGGAGTTTGAAGGATCCGAGGGTTTCTGCCACAAGGAGAAAAAAGTTTGGGTCCTCTAACCAGAGGACCTGAAATTCCCAACGGGAGAGACCAGCAGGCTGGAGAAGCACTGTCACACAAACTCACCTCTGGACTGTTATTTGCCCCCCCTCCGCCCCCAACATCTCTCTCACCTCTACACCCACAGGTTAGTTTCATCTGCATTCTCCTCCTGCACCTGGAGATCCCAGGGAATCATATACACATCCCCTGCACGGCGATCCACTAGTCCCTCTATCTGGCTTTCTAAAGACCCTCCTCGTTCTACCTTTTCTCTTTCTGGCTTAGAGCTTACCCCGGCTGGAGGTTCAGCAGTGTGGTGTACTCTGCGCAGCGGCCCAGGAAGATGCTTTGCAGATGCGGCGTGGTGCCCGGCCCGCTCCACCGCGCTGCTACAGCTCCCAGCCCCAGCAGAAGTGGCAGCAGCACGGACAGCCACAGCCACAGCCACAGAGAAGACGGGCATCCCTGGGCGGCCATCTACGAGGTGACTTTGATTCCTCCAGCCCGTGATCTCCTGGACTCCTCCCAGTTTCTCTATGGCCACGGAGGCGGTTCCCCTTCGCTGAGGTGGAAGCTCATACTAACACCAAGGCAGCCCCCTTCCATTCACTCTCCTCTTCCATTCCAACAGACACTAAATATGGAGCTTCGTCTGGTAAAAGACACTTCAAGGAGAGTCCCCAAAGGAGATGGGAGTTTGAAGGACGTGAAGGTTTCATACATAAAAGGGAAAACCTTTTTCTTGGGGGGGGGGGGGGCTCAAACGGGAACACACTTGACAGGCGTCCTCTTTCCCAAGGGCCAAAGATGGGTGAGTTTTGTTTGATTTCAGGACACACACACACACACACACACACACACACACACACACACACCTAGCAATCACTCTTCAGTTACCATGTAATCATCAAGCAAGCAGAAGAAGCTCAGTTCCCATTCACACAGCCCTTTCTTTCTGAGTTTTTAATGGTCTTCGGTTTCCAGATGAGTAAACGTGGGAAGGTAATTAACTTCTCCGGCATCTCAGTTTCACTCCAGGTAACCCTAAAGACGGTCTAGAAAGCCGCAGTGAATAGAATCCCACGTGGAGTGCCAAGTTCTTGGACCTTACCTCAAAAGCAGCTGGGAACTCAAGACTGGTGAAAACAGTTCTTGATACACACAAGGCGTGTGTGTGTGTGTGTGTGTGTGTGTGTGTGTGTGTGTGTGTGTTATTTGAATCCCTTTTAACAAACTCTAATTCTCCTGTCGAGCGTTTCCTTAAGTAAAAGGCCACAGTCCCCTGCTAGGTATTTTCAATTCTTCTGCATCCATCCTCTGCTTCGGGTTTGCTTCCATATTTCTAAATAGGTGTGTGGGTTGTCTCTAGGGGGTTTTGTTTTGGATGTTATCTTCTGGCTTTCTACTATGGAAAAGTAGATTGTATCTCTTCTTTCCTTCCCCCATCCCTCCTCCTCTATTCTTTTTTACCCTTCATCCTCACAGCAGGGTGCTATCACAGCTATAAATCTGTCATATTGCATCACTATGAACTTGTGAACATTATTCATGGCTGAATTTAGTAGAAAGAGGTAGTAAATGACTTCTGGACTCATTTTTCCCCACCTGGGGTTGGTATTTCATGCTTGAATATACACTTAAGGTCACAGTCCACACTCTGTAAATCATATAAATTTTCTCATTCAAAACCACCAGTCAGCATCCTTCCTTGGGAATATCCAGTTTCCTGTTCCAAGATGAGCATGTTGCTTTTGGTTGTGTGGCTATCATCCCAGTTAGTCCCCCCCCCCAACACACACACACACACACACACACACACACACACACACACACACACTTCTGTGTCATGTTCTCTCATTTCTAGATCCTTTTATAAAACATAATTTCTAATGACTTCTTGAAAAGAAGCTGGAAACTCTCTGAGATCTTTTCTATAACAGAAATTATCACTATTTTATACATCTGACTGAGAATTGGTTATGCAGGATTTTAAATTGGAAATAATTTCCCTTCAAAGCTTAAAAACCATCTTCCTTTTATTTATCTACCATCTTATGCTCCAGTAGTTTGGGAGAATTTTTTACAATATGGAGTGTGAATTTTCAGAGATAAACTTGGGGGAATAGTTTTTATTCAGTGTATTAGTAACCATTGGTGCCATTCATGATTTTCTTATTATGTATTCACTTGGTTGTTTTTTATTAATTTGTGGTACTAAGGGAATTGATCCTTAGACATTACTCATGCTAGGCAAGTGCTCTAACCCTGAGCTGTCTTCCTAGCCTTCTTTTGACTTTTTCATTTTTTCCTACACCAGCCTTAAGAGCACTGTGTAGCCCGGGTAGGTCCCAAACAAGCTCTGCAGATGCACATGGGTTTTCTAAACTTGGAAAGGAAAAAAACAGACACTTCCCTGGAGCAACCAGAAATAAAAAGCTCTCAGATCATTAGACCCACTCTGGACTTCTGACATCAAAAGGGTGTGTGTGTGTGTGTGTGTGTGTGTGTGTGTGTGTGTGTGTGTGTGTGTGTGTGTGTGTGTCCCACTGAATTAATAAATATGCCACCAATAGAAATCACATAGATTTTAGCATCCCAAACTGTCTTTCTGTCCCTTTTTCTTTCAGAAAAAAAAATAAGGCAATTAATTACACTTAGATAGTCTCAAGCCAGACCACAAACAGCCTCCTCTCCAGCTGAAATCACATTGGAGAACAGTTCGATCCAAAATATTTTTTCTGGCCCCAAATTGTCTTCACAAATACTGAAAATATTTGAGTAACTATTATACAGCCAGGAAGCCTTTTCAAGACCATGGGGGGTGGGGCTTAAATTGCCTTTAATGGTTAATAAAAAATATGAATATCAAGGATGAAGCCTCAAAAGAGTGAAAAATAATTATATGATATTGTAGATATGCATAACTTACCATGAACTGTAGAAATACAGATGTCAAATGTACAGCTAGGAAGGGCCCAAAATAAATCGAGGAACATATTTTTGGACACTGGAAAACAGGAGATTCCTGTCGTAATGACAGAAAACTGAGGTGGATTTTTTTCAACAGTTATATAGGGGACACTTTGTATTAACAAATGCGTATACTTATTTTAGATTTCCAAGCCAAGCATTGAAGGTATGCCTTCTTATTGCTTTAATAAAGCATAAAATTAAAAAAAAATGACTATTAAAAACAGAATCTGGGCTGATGATTTGGGGTTTTCAGCTTTCCAGACTGTGAAGGATGCTGAAGTTGAGGTCCACCGTGGGGAACATACACTTTAGGGATCAAAAAGAAGATAGTTGTGTGGCTAAACATTCTTATTTGGAAATACTATTAAACTGTGAAAGATACACATAAAGTTTATCTTCTTAGTCATTTTTAGGTATGAGCATCATTATCTTATTGCTTGATTAGTGTGGTTGTTTGAATAAATATGGCCTCCATTGACTCCTGGGTTTGATGCTTGGCCCATACAGAATGGCACTATTAGGAGGTGTGGCCTTCTTGGAGTAGGTGTGTCCTTGTTGAGGATATTTGTCATTGTAGAGGTGGTCTTTGAGGCCTCGTATATTCTCAAGCCATGCCCAGTGTGTCAGTTCACTTCCTGTTGCCTGTTGATCAAGGTACAGAACTCTTAGCTCCTTGTCCACCATATCTGCCTGCATACTGCCATGTCCTGCCATGATGATAACAGACTAAACCTCTGAACTGTAAGCCAGCCCCAATTAAATGTTTTCCTTTATAAGAGTTGCTGTGGTCATGGTGTCTCTTCACAGGAGTTGAAACCCTAACAAGACTAGAAGTTAAATCAAATACAAAAGCCTGATCCACAGGCCCACCTGGTACCACCAGGCCAGGGTAGGTGGAGAATGTTCACTGGTTCACCTGGTGCTGCTGAGCCTGGGTGAGTGGAAGATAACCATGGGCCCACCTGGCATTGCTAGGCCTCGAGAGGTAGAGAAGACTTGAGATGCCCCCCATCCACAGCCATGTGGTGTTGGCCCCACTGACAGCCACGTGGCACAGGCAGGGCTGAATACACCAGAGATATCCCTTCCTGTAGCCATGTAGCACTGGCCCGGTGTGGCACTGGAGAGGCTCTGCCTGCAGCATGCAGCACTGGCAGGGTGGGCACCAGGAACAAGTACATGGTAGAGAGATGGTAGAGAAAGAGAAACGAAATGGCTGTGCACTGTGAAGAGAGGTAGAATTTAAGATCTGAGGGTGATGAGAAACAGTCTGATAGGAGTAGCTGCCACCTAAGGCCACGGAGAGCCAGCCATGTCTTGGTCTAGGTCTGTGATTCTACAGTAGCAGTGGTCTGGGTCGATAGCTGTGGCCCATCTTACTACCAAAGGTCATGGGGCTGGCTGTCCCTAGTCTGGGCTACCTACCAGCTAGGGTCATGTTGATGTCTGAGAGCTGGCACTCTAGTGAGCTGACTCCATCCCTTGCCTGGTCAGTGTGAGAGAGCTGGCTCTATCTTGGACCTGGGCAAAGTAGGAGAGAGGAGAGCTGGCCCAGTGGTGTAGGTGTAGCATAGTTGCCGGTGGGCTATCCAACTCAACTAACACCCAGGTTGTTCCAACATCTACCCCTTCTAAAAACTGCTGGAACGTGTGAAGGGGCCAGTCCTGCAGAACCAAAGGTGCAGGATCTCCATAACACAGGACAACAGGATATCTGAGAGGGGTCTAAAAAACCAGTACAGATAGTATAGCAGAAGCCAGAGACCTGGAACCAGACCAGTGTGACTCATTACAAGGAAAATTTGCAAGCACAGCTTTTTAGGCAAAAGGGAAGACTGGGTGACAAGCTGTGACATTCTGCAACTTCCACGGTGAGGTTTTTTTTTTTTTTTTCTTCTTTCTTTTTTAAGTTTTACTTTAAAAAAAATTTTTTTGGTCATTTTTACTTATTTCTTCCTTTAGCAGGGAGGTTGCAAGGGTAGAGGGCAAATACTGAGAGATGGGGAGATTCGTGGAGTTGGAGTGCATGATTCAAAATTCACAAAGAAGCAACAAAAAAGTTTTTAAAAAAATCTTGTCCTAACAGTGGGTGTTTTGAAGAGTGGTAAAGTTTATAGATCCCTCACACATCTTGGAAAACAGAAAGTACAGGATTGTTTAGGAAAGATCTATGGAGGAAGCTCTCTCTGTTGTGGAGCGAATCCCTGTGACCCACAGTACATTTAAGACTGTTATACTAAGAGACAATAATTAGGACAGAGGAAAAGAGATGGTTTCAAAATAGACTTGGTGAAGGAGAGAGAGGAAATTCTACAGGCAGGAAACAGACTACATTCCCCTTCATAAAAAAAAAAAAAACCTGATGGGTTTTGAATGAAGGCACAGGTATAGAGATCATAGACCAGAATCACAGGCTGTTCCTAGGCTTTGAGTTTGCCTGGGTAGACTTTGGACACGACTGTCTGGTGACTGTTTTGCCTTTTATTTTCTTCCTTTGTAGAGTACAGAGTCCATGGACATCATCCCATACCAGTTCGTTCATTCCAGAGCACAGAACTGGTGCCTGTCTATCTTCAAAGGTGCACAGACAACCGTGGACCAGAATAGAGTATAGTTAGAACTCTGCCCATTTGTTAATTTAGGCAGTTCAGATACAAGATTTGGAACTTTAAATTGATACTGAAATAAGTTCAGAACTACGGAAGATGTTAGGGTAGATATTTATTATGTTGGATAGATGTGAATCTTTGAAGAACAAAGGATTAACTACAATCAAGCTGAAATGCCCCTCTAAGATGTCTATACTCATATTCTGGAGACCTTTGACTGTTACCTTACATGGTAGGAGATTTTACATAAGTGATATATATCTCAATGAGCCAAACTCCTCAGGAATACGACTTATGGCTCTCACAAAAACAGCAGCTACAATGGCACCGTGTCAGATCCCACGTTTCAAATCCCTTCACATGACACAAGGCAGACCAAGTGTTTCCTTTGCTTCAGTGGCTTGCACCACAGAAGAACATAACTTTTAATATACTGGGTTTTCATATCTAGAGAGATTACTTATTATTCCTGGGACATAAGAAAACATTTCTTATCAAATTTCTACAGGGAGGTGGGGTGAGGGACCAAGCTTTTATCTTTTTGTATGGATGGCATAGTGTGTGTGTGTGTGTGTGTGTGTGTGTGTGTGTGTGTGCACGCGTGTGCGCGTGCGCGTGCGCACCCTCACCTCACCTGTACAGGCACATGTGCAAGCCAGGTACTGATGTCAGGATCATCCTCCTTCACTTCCTCATGCTATTTTTTAAAGGACATGGTCTTTCCCTTAGGCTAGTCTGGATGACCAGAGAGCCACCCAGGATTTGCCTACTTCTGTGCCTCCAGAGCTGGGGTCACAGACACATTGGCATACCTGGATTTTTACTAGAGTACTGGAGATCCAAACTCACGTCCTCATAATTAGTTACACAGCGAGTTTTTACCCATTGAGTGATCTCCCTGGGTCTTATTTTCCTTAGATATCTCTAGGGAAGATATCTCTCATTCATTCCTTGGTTGTCTCTTTATAGGAACATTTTTAATATGAATGAAAAAACATTCATTCAGAAAATCTGGAACGTCCATGAGTGTCAGCCATTCACAGTTATTTTCTAACACTAGATTTAAAGCAGGTGTGCATATGTGATCCTTTACTTTCAACAGAATATAAAGTCTGTAATATCCAACATTGCAATAAGACTATGTAGTAGGAGGTTTCTGGCCCAGACTTTCGGGCCTAATCTCAAGGTTTAGGCCCACAGACTCACATACCTGCAGAGACACACAGACGTTTACATTAGTTTTAGGCTGATCGACCTAAGGCCCAGGCATATAACTTGCTAACTCTTTACCCTTAAACTAACCCATGACTCTTATCTTGTTCAGCCATGGGGCTTGGTATCTTTTCTTAGAGCAGCATGGCTGTCCTCTGCTTCTTCCGGCTTCTCTCTAGCATTCTGCTCTGTTCTTCCTGTTCCCAGAGTTTTCTTAGTCCGGTAGCCCCGCCCACACTTCCTGTCTGCCTTTGGCCAATCAGCACTTTTGATTAAACTAGTGGGTGGGAAAATTATTTACAATGGAACAACATAATCCTTGTAGGGGTACAAGGCTATGTGTGGAGAAGTGAAAAGTTAGAATTCTCTTGAGGAAGACATGCTATGTAATACAGTTTGCTTAATCAGCAACCTCATGAGGATATAACACCAGGCATTGTCATTTTGGATACTTATAGTGGTTGTTGGGTAAAAATCAGATGGTTATTCTGTTTATTCTGTTAATGTAGATCAAACCTAGGCTCTTGGGCATGCTAGAGTTTCGCTGAGTCCAGGAATATATTTTAAGAAGAAGTCTAGAATTTTCACACATTTACTTCATAAATACAACTGTATACATATTAAGAAGCACTGGCTCATTTGTTCTATGTCAAAAAGGCATACTGAACACCTTACTTTTGTATCCCAAATGTCTCCAGAAAAGCTTCTTTCCTTTAACTTCAACTTCATTAATTTTTGTCCTTGTTTTTTGATTGACATAGAATCAGTTGATTTTACTAATATTGAACTCTGACAAAAATTAAACCAGAAAAGTTATCACACTTCATTAAATATCAGTAAACAAAAATAGTAATAATAATGATACAAAAGATGGGTAAGATCGTAGGTAAGGTGTTGAATGTGTCTTCTCATAAGCTCATTCTGATCCAGAACACAGGGAAGTTATATTACTTGTGTGTTTGCTGCATCACTTCATCCATTTTTCTCTTTTGATCTTAACTGGGTTTAGACTGAAGACTCCATTTCACATAGGCAAGTTGAATGTGAACAGTAGAAACAGCGGGAGCCTCTTCCTGCTTGGCAAAGGAAAGTCCTCTTCAGTATTAATGCGTGGCGCCCAGACTTAAGGTCTAGAAACCATTCTCCAGAGAATATGAAGGAGCTGTAGTAAGTCACTTTCTTCAAGTTTAACCCAATTTTTTATTTCTGGATTTAAAAAGAAAATGGATCATTTATTCAACTGATTTCTTAACCATAAGCACTGAAATTTCTCTCCTGGAAAGAAATGGTTAAAAGTTTGAGCCAGAGAAGAGAAATGTAACAATATTTTTGACTTTGCTACTTTCAAGTGTTTCCATTAACAGTATTCTTTTCAATATGTTATATATGTTGGAAACATAGTATCTAGGATTCACTTTTAATCCTTGCTTGCTACAGTAACAATCTTGCAATATTTAACTCAGTTCATTAAGAAATTCCCCAAATGGCAACATAAAGTGCCAACTTTGTTACACAAACATCATCTTCAAAACTATTTCCTAAGTGAGAATTTTTTTCAATGACAAAAATGTGAACCTCGTTCCTGTTCCTGCATTCATAAGCTCTGCTTAGTATTTTCCCTTGGGAAAACCAACAAACCTTGATGTGCTAGGGTAGGTGGGTACAAGTAATTCCAATTTCTAAACCAAATGTTTCAAGAAACTGGCTATTCAATGAGCTTCCTTTAATAAGGTAAAGTCTTCACTGCTTCTGTGAGTACCTGTGGAATTTCTCTGCATATGAAATGTTCCCAGTGGATAATACAATAATTCCACACTGACCTGATACTAGCCATTTCTAGCATTTTTTAATTAACCTTTTATGTTCTCAGTGAGGCTTCCTAGTCTATCTCTTGTGATTCATTTATAATTTCCAGTTTAACTTACATTCAGCAATTGTAAGCTTCTCTAATTCTTTAAAAGTATCTAAGCACTTACTTAGCTGTGAGGTTAAATTTAAAAAGCACAAAAATTCTTCATAAAGTCCTCTTGCCACACATATCTGTCATAAACTAGAGAAACATTCAGCTCACCTTATTGGTATTTTTATCAAGCTGAATTGCAAAATCTATCCTGGATTGTAACAGAATAATAAGCACCAATTCTAAACGTTCTGTGATAGTACAAATTTGAAGAGCTGTCCTGTGATCACTAAATATAGTTTTCTGTTGACCTTCTGACTCATCACCAGAAATTGTCCACAACAGAACCAAACATGCTAGGAGAATCATCTGTGTGAGATACACAGCCAGTGTGCTGACAGGGAGGCCTTCTCAATATCAGAGGGAGGGCAATGTGTTGATAGCTCTGTGGCATTTCTTTGAAACTATTTGGGAGGATTACCTGTATGCTCTACATTCTAAGTTTCTGGGTGCCTTCTAGTTTGGGAAGTTTTAAGTTTTCATTTGCAAGAATATTATTATGAATAATACACAGAAGTCTTTCATTTTCAAAGGGTTCTGCACATTTGATAAAGACCTATTTTAATTAATCTTTGTTATAATGTTGTATGCTTCTTTTCTGAAATGTGGCTCAATTGAAATTGAAACTAGAAAATTAGAATCAGTATTTTTCTCCATTATTGCCACCCTTCACTCTCACAGGTCCAAGCCTTGAACTTAAGCATGTGTATGTATTCCTTTCCCATTTTTATAAAGATATGGCTCATCTTAAAATCATTTCTTCCATTTTAATTGAGATGTCATAGTTTCCACTAGTAAAAATAAGCAAAACAGCCTAGATAATAGTTCCAAAAATGCACTTAAGGTTTGCAACTAAATCTGCTGGGTATCTCAGACTTCACTTATAAGTCATGGTGATGGAAAATCAGACTGCGCATTACTTTTACTATCATGAATACCAAATGACATCCTCAGGCAAGTTATTGAAAACAACTTCTTAGCCAATATACTCATCATCTCTTATTCTTTTTTATTGTATTAAAATGAATTCCAATAACCCTGGGCATATGCAGAATTCAAGCAGAGGATTTATGGAAAACATTCTGGTACTTTGATGTTTTATTTTGTTTTTAGAAGTTCATCATAGGCCATTAACATATTTAATGACTCAAGAATGGGTCAAAGACATACTGTGGTAAACACTGATATACAATGATATTTTATGGTGCCTAATACTTGAGTGTCTGTTTGATGATGAGAGATTTGAAGATCTGCTAGACATTGTGGACTTGCTCAGGAACTTTTTGAAGTGTTTGGGATATATCTTAGACATTCATTGTTGATGCCTTTGATGGGAGAGTTATAAGAATGCTTGTTATAGTCAGATCTAGAGAGAATACAGTGAGGTTTTCCCATGGTCTGATCAATTATCAGGTTCGAGGTGATATATTTTCATCTTTTCTTGAACGCCTCTTGACCTGTGTAGGACCACAGGCATGACAGGAAAGAATCACAAATCGATAATGTTATTGCCAGCCTTGTTCTGAATGGTATATTCCTTCTGCATGTAATACTTTGTCTTCTTCCAGACATGACTCATTATGTTGCCCAAACATGTTGAGGTTGGCCTCAAACTAGTGATCCTCCTGCCTCAACCTGCTGAATGACTTGGATCCCATCAAATGTGCACCACTATCCACGGTCTCTTCCTGCTTTCTTGACAAACTGAAATCCTTTTCGTGGTTTACAACCTAGCTCAAATGCTATAGAATTCAGCAAATAAATATTTAAAGTGTTGGGCACCACAGACACAAAACAAAATTGGTAACCTTGTATCAATAAACATTTGCATAGTATGAACTGGAGCCAAGTGACAAATCTTTAAAATAACAATATGTGAACAAAATAGCTGTGAAGAGAACAAAAATCCCTGATCTAAAATTATGCAAACCACCCCCCTACACACACACAAGATATGTAACTTAAGAATTAAAGCATAAAGGTGTGTGGAAAGTAATTCCTACAGTAAGAAGCTCATGAGCAAGATAATAGGATGGAATGGAAATGACAGCTGATTAAGTTGTTTATATAACATTTGATTCTCTCGTTGGGTAAATACAAGTACACATAGTTTCCTTAATGTCTTTTTTCTAAAATGGTCTTAGAATGTCTTAAAAAGCATTCATAAGACTTGGTACCTTCCTAAAGGCAATGAAAAACTGTCGTATAACCACTAACTTAAAACTGCCCTCCATCATTTATATTCCTCATTGTCTTCCTATATTGTCCTTATACACGAAACCTTAGAGATAAGATCTTCTTGGTACCAGTGGTAGGTGTATTAGAATGTAAGCACCTTCTCAAGAGGTTCCTGACTACTTGCCTCCCGACCTCCAGGGACCAAGCTAAGGCTGCAAAGTACTTCAGCCTCAAAATTAGCTGATCTGTGTCTATGCCCCTGGGATACATACTGCTGCCTCATTCTGGCAGCAGAACATACTCCATCCCTGAGTAAATCCGGAAGGTCACTCTTCCTGGTCTATCTTTATAAGCTGCCTTTCCTCTTTCACAGCCCCAGCTGCAGACCTCACACTTAACCCAAGGCTCCGCAGTTCAACCGACCTTGCCTCACTGGGTCACGACATGCCACCTTTGGGGTGAATCGGGACTGGACCTCTGCACACTCGCGATTCCAAGCGCGGGTCCAGTCTCTGCGGGTCCAGGGGCTCTGGCAATCTTATCGCGGAACTTCGGGAGTTTTTTGAAGGCCCTGGCGGTGACGGAGCTTTTAAGGTCTGAGTCTGAGGAGATTGTAAGAAACTGGAATCCCAGGCAGTCGCTGAGGCTGAGAGCCCAGGAAACAAGCATCCAGATTTATGGTGCGCTTGACTGGACCCTGCTCTGCTTCCGGGTGATACATTTCAAAGTAACCCATGTCCTGTGCAAGTATCGCAGAGATTTTTAGATTTGAAATCAGGTTTATTTATCTTGTTAACTTACTTAGTGTGCTAGTGTTTTTAATAATTACAATAGTCTTGTGTGCTCCTTTAGGTTAAGTTGACCATTGATTTGTTTTTATGGTTTTTTTTTAAACAAACAAACAATGAATTCATTAACTAGATATACATCTGTATTTTTTCCCGTAATGATTTTATTACAACACATTTCTTAATCACGGCAAATGAATGAGTCTCTGTCACAACCCATATATTATTTTTTGGTTGACGATTTGTAGGCTTTTACTGTAGTTAAAAGGTATAACGGCTAGAGAGACGGCTCAGCAGTTAAGAGCTTGTAGAAGATCTGAATTGGGTTGCCATCATGATTGATCATTAGACGACTCACAATCACCTGTAACTCCAATTCTGAGGGATCCACCAGCACACTCTTCTGGCCTACACACACACACACACACACACACACACACACACACACACACACACTTTTAAAAATGGAGGAAAAAGTCGGGCACAGAAGTTTGAATTTCGATTCAAGCTTCATATCACCTTTACAGCATTTCTTGAGCTGCTTTGTTTCATAATTCGAGAGGTTTACTGCACAGAGTTTTAAAAGCTTCTAATGTTCTAATGTAAGTTAGGGTACTACGGTTTACAATGTTTGTATATTTTGTAATATCTCTGATATTACATACAGAAGACCTCAAACATTCCCAACACAAAGAAATAGTGAATATTTACTGCAAGGAAGACCAGATAATCCCAATCTATCAGGCATTGTACATTGTATACACATGTTGAAATATCAGGTGGTACTTTACAAATACATGCTTCCTATGGATCAATTAAAAGTTAAAGTCGTCTTTGATTTTTAAAACCATTTGTTGAGTACCAAATTTTTACATGTTCCAAACTATATAAAAGAAAATACACTGAGAAGACTCAGCCTCCTCTATTTCACTTTTGTATTAGTTATTTTTTACTGCCTTCACAAAACACTATGACCAAGGCAACATAGAGGAAAGAGTCTATTCGGGGGCTTGCTTATAGTTTCCAAGAATAAGTCCATGCTAATCATGGAGAGCATGGCAGCAGGCTGGCATGGTGTTGGAGCGGTACCTAAGCGTTTACATCTAAACCACAAGCACTAGTGGGCAGGGGGAAGAGGGGGAGGGAGGGAGGGAGGGAGGGAAGGAGGGAGGGAGGGAGGGAGGGAGGGAGGGAGGGAGGGAGGGAGGGAGGGAGGGAGGGAGGAGGAGAGGGAAGGAGGGAGGGAGGGAGGGAGGGAGGGAGGGAGGGAGGGAGGAGGAGAGGGAAGGAGGGAGGGAGGGAGGGAGGGAGGGAGGGAGGGAGGGAGGGAGGGAGAGAGAGAGAGAGAGGGAAGGAGGGAGGGAGGGAGGGAGAGAGAGAGAGAGAGGGAAGGAGGCGAGTGAGCATGTTAACTCAGAGTGGCATAGGCTTTTGAAACCCCAAAGCCCATCTCAGATGAAACATCTCCTCTCACAAGGCCACACCCCCTAATCCTTCCCAAACAATTTCACCAACTGAGGATCAAGTAGTCAAACATATGAGCCTATGGGGGCATTCTCATTCAAAACACCACACCACATCACCCACTACAATTCCGGATAGTCTTCTACAGGTAATTATTTTAAATTAATGTTTTATTTTCCTATTCTTCCTTAGACAGAAAAAAAAGAGACTATGTATCCTTTTTGTTTATTTTATCGTTGAGATGGTCTCATCGACGAGAATTCCCTATGAAACTAATAATAATCTTGAACTCTTGAGCCTCCTGCCCCTACCTGCAAAGTCTTAGAATCACAGGTTTGAACTACCACTCCTAGCTGGGAATTTAGTCATTATTATTAATTATTATTATCACCATTATTTTTATTTTAGCTTTAATTTTTCTCTTATGTGTTTGGGTTTTTTGATTGCACGTACGTTTATATACCATGTGTGAGCCATGTCCATGGAGGCCAAAAGAAGGCTTTAGATCCCCTGGGACTGGAGTAAAGATGATTGTGAGCTACCATGTGGTTACCAGAAATCAAACCCAAGTCCTCTGCAAGAGCAGCCAGTGCTCTTAACCACAGAGCCATCTCTCCAGCTCCAGAATGAACATTCTGATTTCACCCCATCCTTCCTTCAGGATTCCTGTATTATTCAGCACTTTTATAAATATGGTGTATTATGGATATTCCTCCTTACTAGTATATAATTAAACTTACACATTTTCCCTCCTGTCACATATTCCATTTTGTCAATACAATCAAAGCTGGATATATGGGGATTTGTATTGTTTCTAGTCTGTGGATATTAGAAACAATACTTTGTTGAATGCATTAGTTCTTAACTTTGCAAGAAGCTGCCTGACTCTTAGAACGGCTGGATCAAAAAGAGATGTATTTGTAAATGTGATGATATTGACATTTCACAGGGAAGAGGTACAAACAAGGAGAAAAAATACTGACATGAAAATACCATAATGCAACTTGTTTCTTTGCATACTGATAATCAACCAGAGGGATGGGTCAGTAGTTGAGAGCACTTCCTACTCTTGCAGAGGACCGGAGTTGGGTTCCCAGCACCCATATGGGGTGGCTCACAATCTCCAGCAACTCATAATAACCTGTAGCCCAGCTCCAGGGCATCTGACATCTTCTTCTGACCGCTAATGGCATCTGCACAGGTGCGCATAAATCAAACACAGTCACACACATAGACATAAAGAATATTTTTTTTAATTCATGAAGTTTTTCTTAACAGATCACATATCCTTCTACACATTCAGCAGCAGAAAATGAGAGGTATTGTTGGCTTTTTATTTTATTTTTGATGGTTTGCCTGACTCTTAAGTTTGGGGGCTACCCGTAATGATGAAAGGTTTGATGATGTAATATAATAACAAAATTTGAGGAAGTGTGATGTGTAAAATAATAGTTTTAATGTAAAGGATACAACTTTGGGGACACCAAGTGGAAAAGACACAGGGCAAGCTATAGGAGCCTGGGTGCAAAGTGTTCATGCCCTTTTTGTGTGTGTTTCTTTCCAAACACATCTGTGTCTTCAAACTGGAACGTCTTTGAATGTGATTACTTGAAAAGCTTCACATGAACCTTTATTGAGTGTCTACGTTCAGCTGTCTCAGGGGCCTCTCCTACTCTTAGAGATGGAAGGATAGGTTGAATAATCCATCTCTATCTACTTAATTGATTATTCTGCTGACCAGTCTATAGCCTGGAGCTACCCAAGATTTCTCTACAGTCCATCTCTCATGTGTCACCTCTCTAGTATAAATTCAGAGATGACTGAAAGAATGAATTATGAAAGGATTCATATAAAGAAATGCCAAGGATTTAAATGGCTTTGCACCTTTGCACTAGGAACTCAGGACAAAGAACAAGTACCTTTATTGTTGTTGTTATTACTATACATTAACAGATAATAAAATGAAAGCACGTACCTAACCTCCAAGTTAAGAAACAGACATGTGGTGGCTCATCTGTAATTCCAACATTTGGGAGGCTGAGGTAGCAGGATTTCTTTTAGCTAGTGACCAGCCTGGGCTACCCTGTGTGATTCAGTTAAGAACTGGAATGTTAAGGTAGCTATGTAGCTTTTTAAATCTCCTGTGACCCTTTCAGACTGTATTCCTTTTAACTAGAAGAAACTACTACCACAGATTTTGTGTTATCTATTAATATTGATTACCTTTTAATTAATTTCTGTTAGTTAATCTTTTAGATATTAATAATTTGTATCAACTAACAACATTTAGTTAAATTATATCTAATTCAAATTTGTATGTCGTGTGTAAACAAAATGCACGTCATATTTCTACATATGTCTCACAAAGTGTTATGTAACTTTTCCTCTAAAGCTGGATTATGAAATCTCACAGTTTGCAAGTGTCGCTATTTCTAAATGTTCTGCAATGGTTGAAGTCATAATTTGCTATTTAAAATGAACTGTTAAAAATTTTGTTCTCTGAGTATCTCATAGGTTTTTATCAAATTCTTTCCTCTGCCCCAACTCCTTCCAGATCCTCCCCTACTTCCCTACCTACCCAAGTTCATGTTCTTTCTTTCCTAAAAGAAAAGCAGAAAATGGCAAAACCAAAAAATGGAGTCCAGTTTGTATTGGCCATCACTTCTGAGCAGGGGGCCTGCCCTGGAGTGTGGTGGATATACCCAATGTCCCTCTCGGCATTTAGGGATCTGTAATGGCCTGCCCTTAGGGCTCTGACAGACTATATCCTCCACCACAGCCACTAAGAGTGCATTGGCTACATTCCCTTAAAAAAGGCTGGCCCTGCCCACCTCCTGTATCTTTCTCTTCCTTTGCCCTTGTCCCCAGGGTCTCTGCCCCCTTCTCTGCCCCTTCTCTCCCTTCCCCTTAATAAACCTCCCATGTGGCCCTGTTATTTGGTTTGACTCCTTTGTGCTACTATTAAAATACAACCGTCACTCTATTAAAAGACAGTGATTTTCCCTCTCCCAGCCGCTATCAGTTGCAAATAGCTTCTTGCCTAGAGGTGGGACTTCATGCCTTCTTCTCCTCCGTGCTAGGACTCTGAGCTTGAGCAAGTTTTGTGTATACTAGGACAGCATCTTTTTTTTTAATTAAAAAATACGTATGGGGGTGGCACATGCATGTGAGGGTGCATGTGTGGAGGCCAGCCTGTGAGATTTGACTCCCCCCCTCTGGATTCCAAGAGTCAAATTGTTAGGCAGTAAGTGCCTTTAATCTCTGAGCCATCCCTCTGGTTCCAACATTTTTTCTTTATGTTGCCACTTATTTTACATATTCGATCCAGCAGTGGCCCTTTAAACACTGTTTTTCTTTTACATTCTTTATTAAGTTTTTAAAAGGTTTCAACTTTTAAAATTAGTCTTTAACATTTCTTTATGACATTTTCATACATATTATTTTTGTTTTTTAAAAATAAAGAGTGTTGGTGTTGGAGATATGGCTCAGTGTGTAAGAATACTTGCTGCCCAGGTCTAAGGATCCCCGCTCAAACTCTCAGACCAGTAAAAATCAAGTAGCCATATTTACCTAGGACCCCTTGCTGTGTTGATTAGAAACAGGAAAACTGATGGTGTTTGCTAGCTGCCAGCCTAACGTGAGGTTCAATGAGAGACCCAGTATGAGGGAAATGCAGTGGAAAACGATGCATAAGTACACCTGATGTCCTCTCCAGCCTCAGGATGTGCGACTGTCTACATCCACACACAGAGCATATACATCATACACATACCTCCCTTCACATACATATTAATTAAAAATAAAAAAGAAAGGAGGATTTGGGCACAGTTTACATTAGTTTGATTAAGCATTGTAAAGATATTACTTCAAACATCTTGAATACATTATGTAGTATATGTACAGTATGATGTTCTCATACGTGATACCTTTTCTGTCTTGAGACTCTGGTCAGAAGCAATGAACTTCCTTCAGGTAATGTTGTAAATAATTGAACTCCACTAACCAAAAATGCACTTGTACAGCCGTTAGTATTTCCATTAAGATAAAGTTGTATTGACACACAGAAACTCCACTGAGAAGGCAGCAATTAAACTATCCTTTCAATTTATGTTTTATTTAATGTGTCCTCATCATTCATTGCTTCTTAAAGTGGCTGCAGGCAGCTATGGTATTTGTCAGAATAGAGTCCTTCCTTCCTAAAATTTCAAGGAAATTGTTCTGCTGACTTCTGTTACAAGAATTGTTAGTTTCTGGGCTGGGGATATTGCCCAGTGGGTAAAAACACTTACAGCATACATGTGGAGACCTGAGCTCAAGTCATCAGCAATCACCAGAACAGAATCCAGAGTGCCTGTCATCTCAGTGCTTTGGAGGGCAGACATAAGGGGATTACTAGCTACTAGGGAGCCCCAGGTTAAAAGACTCCATCTCAAGGGAATAACGTGGAGATAGAGCAGGAGTCTGGTAATGTCTGCTTCTGTTCTCAGCGTGCATGTGGAGCATTACTGTTCCCAATCCAAATTTAGCTCATGACTAGAGGTTTTGAAACAGAGCATCTTGAATGGTCTAACTCGACGTTTGAGTCCTTTGCAGATCTATCTATATGACAAACAGGAGGCTACTGTGGCTAGTGTGTAACTCACAAAGGCAGTGGTTTATCCAGTATGAGCTTCAGCTTTAACAACTGACAGAGTCTGCCTGTACGAGATGTCAGATGCTGTGCTAGGCATGTCACACGTTTTCTCTTGACTGCTATAAAGTCTTAAAGACCGTGGATAGTAAAAGAATAGGAATAGGCCCAAGAACTGTGACATGTATCCAAGTGCATCTGTCCTACCTTGTGATTCCAGGCAGTAAGATTGGGGTGGAAGTTTAAGGTTATGGATTAGGTATAATTTTATAAAGTACCACATGCTTTATTTAACTTCATTAAACTTGCAAATATTCAACAAAATGATTTATTTTTCATTATTCTTATTGACATTTTTATAAATATGTACATCTATGGAGTGTAATGAAGAGTTTTCATGTACACACACAATGTAGAATGATTAAATCAGCTAATAAAATAACTTACTTCCCTATTATTTCTTACAGTGAACCAAGTGAAGTTTACTCTTACTTATTTTGAAATACATTATTGTTGGCCATAGTCACAGTTCTATGCAACATCTGATCTGTTCTTTATTCTGTCTGAAACTCTGTGCCTGTTGTCAACAGCTTCTCATCTTCTTTCCCCTACCAGCCTATTTCCAATCAAGTGCTTTTAGAATTGATATGTAAATATGATCATGCATTATTTGCATTTCTGTGCTTGTCTTATAGTAATTTTCTAAATGAAGATTACCTAATAACAACAGATTAAAACACTACAAATGTTTGAAATCATAATCTAGTAAGTGGATGAATTTCACCCATTAATACTTTATTCCCTAATAAACTGACGTTTTATCTAAGAACAGAACAATATAAACAGCAGTGGCAGCCATCATTAACACAACACTTGTAGTTTTAAAATTGGAACAATTAAGCCAACTGAAAATATTTCTGTCACACAAGTAAGTCAGGGAAGAATAAGAAAAACAAATCCCATTGCTGGGAAAGTGAGGCACTTCTGTACATCACACCACGAGGAAAGTGAATCAGCTTCCTCTTGCTTCATTTCAGAGGATGTGGCGGCATGTGGTCTTAGGCAGTTCACTTACTCGTGACACAGATTCTTCCAGAGGGTTCCAGAACATAAATGTCAGTAGCCTGAACGAACATTGTGGCTCCTGCCCCTTTTGCTTAAACGGCAGGGTTTCTGTGCAGTTTTTGAGCTGTGTCCTCCCTCGCATACGTGTAACTTCTCTGATGCTGTAATTTTTATTACTTATTAAAAGACATTTGTTGGAGATTTGGTACACAAAGTGCTCTGGTGGGTGATGGAGGTGGGTGAGGAGCAGTGAGACAATTACATATTCTGAAAATTAACTGGGTACTTGGGGGTTCAAATAATTTTAGAGTATTTGGTAAAGTTGTAGATAATCTCATAAAATTTTGCCAAACATTTTAGCTAAGGTAACCATTCTGAGGCAGACTATGGAAAGAAATGATCTGAGTCAGTGATAAAGCTCTTTCATGAGTAAAGGAGAAAATGATTATGGTGATATATTACCTACTCGTACATCACTGTCACCCAAAAAACTAACAGATAACATCGTGGGTTTATAGTGTCACAGGGATTTCTGTCTGTCATGGTGAAGGATGGTGGCAGGAGTGAGCGGGAATGCTGTTTGTGTCTTGCTGGACCAGGAAGCAGACACTGTAGCCAGAACCAGGCTTGTTTTCAATCCTCAAAAGCCCACTCTTAGTGGCCTTCTTCTGGGACATGGGCCCTACCTCCTAACAGAAGCTCACCAACCCAGGCATTTACCACTTTCTAGCTGCCATGATGTCAGCTACACCATCCATGCCACGATGGACATTTTTCTTCCTTACTTTATTTCTCTCAGGATTTGTCATAGTGACTGACTAGTTTGTGGCTATTTCCAGGGTGGCTGCTATGCCAGGCATTATAATCACAGTTCTCCTGAAGTATGTAGAAGCCAGTGTTGAGAGAGGTTTAGGAGGTTAAGAAACATGCCCATTGTTGCATCAGAGAGCTGAGCAATTTAGTGTTTTCTATTTCTGTATTGATCTCATAAATTTAGCTCATTATATATTTAATTCTCCTTTCCCTTAGGTTCCACATCCATGGATTCACTCAACCATGAAGTATTTCTGTCTCTCTGCATATGCGTACGTGTGTCTGTACCTGTGTCTGCTGTTGTGAGGGTGAGATCCATTCTGAACTGAACAGTGCAAGCATTTTTCTCCTCATTATTTTTCAAACAAGTGTTGTAGTTTGAATAAGAATGTGTCCTGTAATTTCAGATATTTGGACACTTGGTCCCCAGGTGTCGGTGCCGTTTTGGGAGCGGTGCAGCCTTGCTGAAGGAAGAAGTACATCACTAGGGGTGGGCTTTAGAATTTATATAGCCTCATCCAACTTCTACCTCACTCTCCCTACTTCACATTTGTGGTCCAAGTCCTCTCTCCTCTCCACTGCCTGTTTCTGTTGCCATGCCTGCCACTTGCTGTCATGCCTCCTGCCATGATAACCTCATCTCTTTGGAACTGAAGTCAGAGTCAACTCTTTCTAGAAGTTTCTTTCATAAGTCATGATGTTTTGAAACAGAAAAGTTTATTAAACTTTTAAATATTAAACTGATAATTCAAAGGATACAGGGGAATTTATGGAATTATAAATTCAAGTGTGTCATCATTTTATACAAAAGCTTGACTATCTGGAGATCTTAGTATTCTTGAGTCGGATGAGAAGAGCTGTTCTGGAATCATTGTACTGATTATACATGGTATCCTCACACTTTACAGCTACCTTATTGGGTTTGAAAAGTTTTAATTGTGGAAGCACCATCAGTAACCAGTATGGCATTTCTCAAACTTTAATTACAAAGGAACATAGAATCCTGGGACTTGCTCCAAGCGCATTAACTTGTCTGGGTGAGACTCAGATGCCACATCCTTTAAGGCTTTTAAGGTTCCGATGTGGGTTCTCTAAGGACCATACTTTGGGGCACAGTCTGAGAAATGCTAAGTCAATATTCTTGGCATTTAAGTTTTCTGGGTAAAGTTTAACTACAGTGGTATTTTCAGTGCCATAGAGTTTATCACATCTTATTTCTTATCTGCTATCATTACGTTAGCTGAGGGCAAGCGCATGGGTAAGAACTTTGAACAGCATGTACTGTGCCTCTGGCTTTGTTGAACATTATTGTCTGCTGTGGTCTCTTTGGTCCTTTTCCACTGATGACTATTTACCTCAGAAAGTCTACATGGTCAGATTTGGTTTTAGTGAGAAGAAAACATGTAACAACCTTGATATAAGAGAGCAGCGGCTAAACCCTACTGCCTTTCCCAACTTTGGTTCCCTCATCTTCGATAGAACCCTCTTTCAACATTCAAGATAACATTATGCTAGTATATGGCCTACCTTTTAATAGTCATGTCTATCATCAGTGCATAATGCACTCTTTACAGTTATGCATGGGTAAAGGAAGGATTATTATTACTTAGGGGAATGGAAACTATGATCAAAAGGTATTGAATGAAAATTAAATAAAACAAAATATAATAAAAAAGAATTAGGTTGAAGTCTATCTTGTCATATGCTAGAATAGCAGCACATGCCCACATGCCTCTGGAATTTTACCTATGCAGTTTTTTAAATCAGGGGTCATTAGTGTGGGTTTTATAAATTTTGTCTTTTTTTTCTTCATGTTGCTTGTATTTTAATGTGGGATCAGCCATCCGAGGTTAGATCATTAGGCTTTGTTCTTTTAATTCAGGTTATTCTTTTAATTCTTTTGTCTTGGCGGATTAATTTTCAGTGTTTAAGAGAGACTGGGTTGTAGTTTAGTTGTGATGATATTTTAGCCTCCGAGACTGGCGTTTTAGACCTCTGGCTCTAGCTTCTGTCTGTACCTGTGGGTTAAGTACAGTCTGCAGCAACCATCACAATCCAGTAGTCAACACACTCTGATAACAGAGTAGCAAGTGACTTTAAAACAAACTCTTGGTAGGTACGGATTACTTTGGGAGTAAGGAGACCCTAAGGATACTGTGTATAGTAATATGTTAGCATAAATACAAAGGTAAAGAGGAGGCAAGCAATCCCCATGAGACGAGTGATAAGTATTAGGACGTACATAGGGTAGAAAGAACCGAAGCTAAGGAAGAATGGGATGGATATGTGTCATTTTGGTTAATAGTAGACTATAAAGAGGGGGGTGGGGTCAGCCTCTGGGCTTTGAGAAATGCAACAGTAAGAGGAAAGAGTGGTGAAAGAGAAAGGAAGAAAAATAGGAAAATGAAAAGGACTTAGAGAAAGAGACAGAGGTGAGAATGCTCACTATCACAACTGTGAGAAACAAAAGGGCCGAACAGTAGGGACAGTGCTGTCTTGCTTCAGTGTTCTCCTTACTCATATAGGTAAGAGGAGTGGGGTGTAGTCAGAAGGTTCTGGCCCAGCCTAGCCCCAACGTCCTGGCCCACGGTCCCTTAGTCCCGAAGAATCACACACAGTCTTATATTGATTACAAGCTGTTTGGTCTAACGCTCAGGCTTGTTACTTGCTGACTCTTCAACTTGGAGTTAACTCCTGTTTCTTACTTATGTCCATACAGCTTTGCTCAGGGCAGCATTCCCATCCCTCTTCCTCAGCATTTCACTGTCATCTGCTGCTCTGCTCTTCCATTTTCCAGAGTTCTTCTAGTCTGGTTGCCCCACCTCTATTTCCTGTGTAGCTACTTGATCAATCCGCATTTTATTAAACCAATATTTACAGTGTACAAAAGCATAGTCCCACAGGAATGGGGGAGAGCTGGAGATAGTGGAATCACTGGCAGAAAAGGATAGCTGTAGTGGTAGAGCTGCTCCCCAGTTAAGAGCACATGCTGCTCTTCCAGAGGCCTCAGGTTTGATTCCTATCATCCAGTTGGTGGTTCACAACCAGCCAGATGCCCTCTTCCAACCTCCATGGTTGCTAAGCATGCATGCAGGACCCATACATACATGCAGACAAAATACCCACACGTAAAGTAAAATGAATATATTTTCTTAAAATAAAGAATAGCTGTAGTGGGGAAGGAAAGCTGGATGGATATATAAGAAGACAAGATTACTGGCCTGAATATTGACTTCCTTTCCGCATAGCTTTGCCATCTTGGTCCAGGTCCAGGCTGTGCTCCTGCTACATTTAAACAGTCCCATTCTTTTCTTGTGGACTCCCAGATCCATCACGTGTGTTTTCTTGACTGATATCTGAGACTATTAACTGTCCAGACTCAGTTGCCATGTTTCCACAAAGTCAGGAGCAGCTGGCGGCTATTTGGTGCCCCAGTCAGTGTTAAGACTTTATCCTTACCTCCCACAGGTTTTGCCTTTTCCTGATGGGGTTCTTATAATGGCATTGCAAGTAGACAGTGGGAGCCCTTCTGTGAAGTCCCTAAGACACTGCTTCTGTAGAGTTCTTGGGCAGAGACTTTCAGCCCAGTTTGCCTGTAGAAAAACGTCCCTATACCTGTGAAGCAAGTCAGGTCCTACGGTAGATAAAGTTTGTGGCCAGATAGTATAAGGAGTGCTTGAGGTGTTAAGTCAATTCCAGGTCTGAAGAGGCAGCTGATGGAGTGAATAAATATTCCTGCTCCCGCCCCCTTCCCTAAACTTTAATCAGCTCCTCCATCTGATGTGGCGACTAGTCCGCCGTCTTGCCCTTAAGTCCTTATTTTATGTCTTGTTTATGAATATTTACCAGCATGTATGTTTGGGCTCCATGTGCTTATTTAGTGTCCATAAGGCCAGAAGAGAGCACTATGATGTGGGAATGTCTTTCTGTATGCTGTGCCTATCAGTCTTTAAATAAAGGACTGTTTTGGCCACGGCAGGCATCAAGTAGAAGGGGAAATCACAGCATAGGTAGGACAAGCAGGGCAGAGTCAGAACAGATGACCCAGCCACCAAAGAAGAAACATATAAGGAACACAGGTGAACCACGGGCCACGTGACAGATTAATGGAAATGGGTTGATTTAAGATGTAAGAGCTATAGCAATGTGCCTGAGCCATAGGCCAAACAGCATGAACTTAATATAAGCATCTGAATCACTTTGGGGGACTAATCAGTGGCGGGTGGCTAAGGGGTCTGGGGCAGCAGGTCAGTGGGTCTGGACCTCTGGTGCCTGGGGCCAAAAACCTTATTGTAACAGGACTAGAGTTCCAAAACTAGTGTTAGAGACTATTGTGAGATGCTCTGTGGGTTCTGGGAACCAAATCTGGATTCTCTGCAGAAGTAGCCCGTCTTTACTCCAAACCATCTCTTCTGCTCCAGTAAGTGTTGTTTTGTTTTTTAAGCAAAACAGCATGAAGCTGGTGAAATGGATGGCTCAGAACATAAAGCCCAGCAGTCTGCATTCTACTCTTGTAGAATGTTATTTTTTTAAGATGTGTTACATTTATTTATGTTGTGGAACATTTGCTTAGTGATGCACAGATTTATTGCATTCATTTACATTGTATTTGTTTAACTCTGTGAAGCTGTGTTACTTTGCCTGTCTAAAACACATGATTGGTCTAATAAAGAGCTGAACATCCAATAGCAAAGCAGGAGAAAGGATAGGCGGGGCTTGCAGACAGTATAAACAGAAGGAGAATTCTGGGAAGAAAAAAAGAAAAAGCAAAGAACACGGAGAGGAAGATGCCAGGCACCAGCCACTTAGCCACCTAGTCAGTCACCATGGAATAAGAAAAAGGTAGAAGCCAGAGTCAAAGGTAGATGGGATAATTTAAGAAAAGTTGGCTAGAAACAAACCAAACTAAGGTTTGGCATTTGTAATTAAGAATAAGCCTCCATGTGTAATTTATTTGTGAGATTGGTATCAGACCCCTAAATGGGGAGCTCCCCCCACTGCCAAAAAAAACCAAAAAAACAAAAAAAAAACCAACCCAGAGACTCTACCCAGAATAGAGTTACATGTTGCTCTTCCAGAGGCCTCAGGTTTGATTCTCATCATCCAGATGGTGGTTCACAGCCATCAAGATGTGAGTACATGGAGTTTCTGGCCCAGTCTATCCCCAAAGTCCTAGCCCACAGTCCCTTATTCCCAAAGGAATTCTACCCAGAGACTCACTGTTGGAAGGAAGAACTGACTCTCTTAAGTTGTCTTCTGACACAAGGTGTCCTCTGACTACCCCAGGAGCTCTTTAGGATTGTTGAACCTGAACATGATGAGGAAAATGACCAAATTTATAACTGTCCTGTTTTATTTTAGAGGTGCACCTGGTACTGGTCATCTGGCTGTCTCATTATAAGTCTGGATTTGAGAGATCAGTCCCTTACTAGCTTTTTTGGGTACCTTTTATGGGGGGGGGGAAGCTAAAGGTTAATAGAAATAGTTGTATGTTTAGAGAGGTAAAATAATTGACTGTTAGAAAAAATACAATGAAATGTAAGGATAAAAGTAAAAATATACATCATGTGAAAGGGGAGCTATAGATTATGGGGTAGGTGGTTAAGGTATAGATCAAAGTATCTTGAAAACTTATTTTGTAAGACAAAGAGAAATCATTTAATATGGGATCATGAGTTTGGCACTGGTGAAAAAGCATTTTACAGGGTACATTAGGTTTAGCAAACAGAAACTTATTCTTAACTAGAAATAGAAGCCTATTCTTGTAAGGTATTGGCATTTAACAACAGTGTGATATTGTAGTAGTTTCTGACCCATCTGGTCAAAGGTCAGGATCAACAGACCCACCATCCCACAGAAACACACAGAGGCTTATATTAATTACATGCTGCTTGGCCTATGACTCAGGCATATTGCTAGCTAGCTCTCACATCTAACTCAACCCATTTCTAATAATCTGTCTTGGCACATCATTTGTGGCTTACCTATACTCCATTACATATTGCTTCTTAGATGGCTGGATTGTGTCTCTTGTGGCTCCACCCTCCTTCTATATCTATGCTTGGACTTCTTGCCAGCTTCTAAGCTACTCTGCCATAGGCCAAAACAGTTCCTTTATTATTCAATGATATTCACAGCATACACAAAGATGTCCCACATCAATGTGCCTTCTGTTCTGGTCATAGTCTGTATGGGTGCCCCCCCAATAGATGAGTTAGTATAATAAATAAAACAATAACAAAAATACTTCTAAAATAATTCAAGGGCTTTAAGTAGAGTAGCATGCACAAGTCACTGGATTTTATACCCAGTCCCCAAAAGAAAAAAAAAATCGTTCACAAACATATCAGTTTTATTATAATCCTGCATACAAAGAAAATAATCAAAGTAACTCAAAAGAGTTATCATATTAGGGCAGTGAATGTGACAAAGTTACCTTGGTCACACGCAGAAATAATTGGCTATAGGTAATATAAGCATTGGCCAACTTATCTGCTTGTTGTTGATTGACCTAGAACAGGCTGTTTACCCAATGAGGTTATTTTTCTATGTGCTGTAGCTCTGTAGCTTAGTTGGTATTGATCTTTTTAGTGCCCCCTTATCATTCAGCAGCGTCCCAGACCAAGACTGGAGTAGAGAAAGATGAGTCCGAGAATGGGACTGTCTTAGCAGTAGCTAATGTAAGATTAGAATCAAGCCAGCATTTCGGGTATTCACGGCTGTTTCAGAACAGTGATTAGTCAGTCCACAGGAATCGTTGTCTTTTTGTCCATATGGTTCTTAGTCATAAGTTTTCAGACAGTTACTTTATGCAATTATACTTTTTGAACTCTGATTTGAAGTGTGTGTGTGTGTGTGTGTGTGTGTGCGTGTGCGTGTGCGTGTGTGTGTGTGTGTGTGTGTGTGTGTGTGTCCACCTCACTCAAAGCTAGTGAGGAAGGAAGTAGACTGGTATTTCCGTAAACATTCTCCCCCTCTTTGGATGGGGTTAGGCAATTACCTGCCAGATTTCATCATTACAGTGACTAAATCCAACAATTTACAGGAAGCTTATCTATAGCTCTTTTATTCTAGCTGCTTGTGATACTTCTTACTACAAGGTAAAATAGCTGGGTTGAGCTGGCTCTGAAACCAGACACCTTCTCTCAGGCCAACACACCCTGGAAACAGCCCAGAAGAAATGCTTTGATTGGAAGTCTAAGCTGGCGTTGAGTTGCCAACAGAACAGGAGAGGATGTTTCTCCTTTGCTTTATGGCTGATATCCACTTCTGAGTGAGTAAATACCATGAGGACCCAGAGAAGCTAAGTAACAAAGAGAGCTGAGGGTGGGGGAAGAGCTGCAAGAATCTCCTGTGAAGGGGAAATAGGATGGACACTGTCAGTGGACTGGGGGAGAGAGGTTGGGAGGGGGGATGGGAGCAGTAGGGAGTAGGTGGGGTGGGGATATAGGGAGAAAGTTCTGGGAGAGACAATTAGAATCTGTATCTCTGGGATGAGAAACCCAGAGCAATGGAAACTCCCAGGGTGTGGGAGTGAGACCCTAGGGTGACCCTAGCTAAGGCTCTTATCAATGGGGAGTGAGAAGTCTGAGACATCTCTTGTAACCAGGCAAGACTTCCAGTGGAGAGATTGGGACACCAATCCAACCACAAACCTTCAACCTACAACTTGTCCTTGCCTACAAGATGTGTTTGTGGGTAAAGATGGCACAGAAATTGTGGGAGGGACCAACTAAATGATGGCCCATACCCTGAGAGGGAGCCCACCTCTGAGAGCCAGAACACCGGAGACCTAGGAAAGAGCCAAATGTGAACAACAACAAAAAAGTCAATGAAATGACTCCTAATATTACTCTGCTATACTCATAGATTGGTGTCTAGCCCAATAGTCATTAGAGGTGGTTCACCCAGAAACTAATAGAAGCAGCTGCAGAGACCCACGGCCAAAAATTAGGTGGATCTCTGGAAATCCTGTGTAAGAGAGGGAGAAAGGATTGTAGAGGCCCACAAGACAACCCACAGAACCAACTAACCTGGGCTCATAGGAACTTGCAGAGACAACCAACAACCATGGAGCCTACAAGGGGCTGACCTAGGCCCTCTGCACATATGACACAGCTATGTAACTTGGTCTTCATGCGAGACCCCTAACAGTGAGAGCAGGGGCTGTCTATAAGTGTGTTGCCTGCTTCTGGGACCTTCTCCTCCTACCAGACTGCTTCATTCAGCCTTACTAGGACGTGCTTAGTCTCACCATAGCTTGACATACCGTGGCTGGCTGATATCCATGGTATCTGTATCTGAAGAGAAACAGTGGAGGAAGAGTGGATGGAGTGGGTGGGATTGGAAGGAGAGGGAGGGGAAGCTTTTATTAGGATATGAAAGCAAACAACAAAAAGAAAAAAATCTATTTTTAAAAAGAAGAGGGTGAACATTACTAATGTACATTGTATGAATTATGAAATTCTTAAAGAATTAACAAAGCATTATGTTAAAATAGTAGGAGAGGTGGAGAGGTCAGGGTGTTACTCTGTGTTGGATGCTTGAGTCAGTTATTGTATGGTTTGTTCCTTTCTGGAAACGAGAGCAAGGCCTTGTTATGCTTACTCCATTACTAACTAGTAGGACTTATTCTCTTAAGTGCTAACAACAGTCAGCTCTGGTCCAGTTCAAGGTTAATAGCACTTATTAAGTATGCAATATGTTGATATAAACTAACGACAGAAATTATCTGAGCATAAGGTTAAATGCAGAAGGCATTAATTGAGACCCTAATATTCCCCCGCTCACTAATTTTATGATATCGGACAAGCCAGTGTCTGCCTTAGAATGTCATCTTCCCTTCCTGTTTAGTGGGGAAAATGAAATCTGATATGAAATCACACGGAAACTATCACTCACGCACAACGTACGCATTGCTCTATTGCAATTACTGGCTTTCGTTCTATGCATTTTTTCTTGTTTTCTATTCCCTGCTATGATTTTCCTCATCTTTAGAAGTTTTAATTATTCTTATTTGTGTATACGTGTGTGGATGCACATGCCATGGCATACTTGTGGAGGAGATCAGAGGAGAGCCCTCAGGGGGCAGGGCTTCCCTCCTACCAGTGGACCCAGCAGTCAAATACAGGTCAACAGGTTTGGCAGTAAGCACCTTCGCCTGCTGAGCCATCTCACTGGCTCTTCTTCCTCTACCAAATCTGACATTTTTCTATTTCCTCTCTTCTGAAGTTTCTTATTTTATAACTTTGAATATTTCCACCCATTTCTCTGAGTATCAGTGAGTTAACTCCAGAGAACACAATTCCACACCTTAAGAAAAGGGTCCACAGGACACTACCTGTATTCTAATTAGGGGAGCTGCCCTGCAGACGGGAAGGGAACCCTGTGCTGCAGACATGCTCCATCTGTCAGCTTTCTATTGCTGTGACCATGGCGGCAGTGGGTGCCAAAACTACTCACCTCATGGCAGGGACCAGAGAGAAGAAGGTAGAGTTCCTGTGTCCCCTTTAATATTACACTCCCCAATGACTGTATGAACCAAGTAGCATCTACATTTTAAAGTCTCCAGAACTCTCCAAAGCACTATGAATTGGGAATCATACCTTAACACGTGGGCTTCGAAGGGTACTTAATGTAAATCACATCAAATGCTAACTTGAAATTCTGAAAATGGATACCAAGACTAATGATGCATACAAAAAAGACTCCAATTGGGAAAATGTCCAAGGTGAGACATGGCCCCAACTTTCTGGCAGTTACATGGATTTTAGGTAGACAGTGAAGGAAACCCCACCAAGGTAGTGTGTTCTGTGTGCATCACGTAAGGCTTGCTCTAGGAAACAGAATGCTTCCCCAGTGACAAGCTGGGAGACCTGGGGCCAGTCTCTGATGTCTGGGAGGAAGGATGGGTTGCAGAGTAGCAGAGCTCTGCTGTTGCATACTGCATTTGTTACTTCTAGTCCTGATCTGACAAAAAAAATAAAAATAAAAAATAAAAACAACAACAACAAAAAACCTAAAAAGAAAGTGCTGTGAGATAAACTTTTTGGACACTATAAAGATGTTTTTCTGCCTATGACACATTCTGATTGGTTAAATAAAGAGGTGAATAGCCAATAGCTAGGTATGAGAGAATAGGCGGGACTTCCAGGTAGAGAGAAGAACTCGGTGTTAGAATCTAGGCATGCAGGAAAGACATGGAGGGAGTTGGGCATACAGAGGATGAGAGATTAAAAAAGCCACATGGCAGAATATAGATTAATATAAGTTATAAGAGCTAGTTAGAAACTAGTCTAAGCTAAAGTTAAACCTCCATAATTAATAATAAGGCTCCATGTTGTTATTTGGAGGTGGATGGCCCAAAAGAAAGTCCAGCTACATTTGGTGCCCAATGTGCAGCACATATATTCACATAGGACCTGAGAAAGCTGAAAAAGAATTCCAAACACAGAGCCAGATGTGGCTTCTTGGCAACCAGAGTCTTTCATGTAGTCCCAGTGCTCACCGTATACAAAGGTGCAGCTTCTTTAAGAAACTTTGCTGTTTAACCAGCAGTCTAGTTGACACTAGATAAAAATTCTCAGAGCTGGGCTGAGTACTTGCCAACATAAGGCTCAGATCTTACTGACCCTAGAGGAGACAGAGCCAGCTACCAGCACCATGTGTTTACTGGAGCCACAGCACGGTTGGTGTAGCCTTTAAGGTTTGGCTCATGTGGTTAGAAAAACCCTTCAGATAAACACACAATTGCACTCACACACACCATACAAATACATTGCCTGGTCCAGATGGGTATAGACAGTCATAAAAAAAATAGTTTAAAAATAATAAAGTCTTTCAATAACGAGTAAAGTAATATAAAAACAGTAAGCCATGTAAGGATGGGAAATACATAGGATATCTGGATCTTGTATGTTGTTTTGTGGACTCTGAGTTTTTTAAATGTAAATGATTAAAGGACAAACGCTGTTGGGAGACATCAGAAAACTCCTAAGTTAAGCCAGCCTGTATAATTAAAAAATTTCTTAACTATAGAATGGAAGTCAGAAAATGTGTTTTATAGGGGGAGATATTATGCCTTTGTTTCCACAGGAAACAAAACACTATTGATTCTTTCAAAATTAACAAAGAACAAAGTTGACCAGGGGAGATCTTCTAAATACCTTGGTTGTAGACATAAAGGAAAAAAAAAATTGTAAAGATATGTCTCTGCATAAGGCACATTTTGATTGGTTAAATAAAGAAGTGAATGGCCAGTTGCTAGGCAGGAGAAAATAGTCAGGTCTTCTGGGGAAAGAGAGGAATTCAGGGTAGCATCTAGACACTTAGGAGATGATAGTAAGACATGGAAGGAGTCAGATATACAAAATGGAGGAGAGGTAAAAAGATGTGGCAGAACATAGGTTAATATAAATGGGTTAATTTAAGTTACAAAAGTTAATTAGAGACAAGTTTAAGATAAGGCAAACTTTTCATAATTAGTAATAAGGCTTCATGTCATTAATTTTGGGGCTGGTTGGTCCAAAAGAAAGTCCAACAAAAAAGACCAATTACAAGAAACAACTTAAGCCCCATGGTAGTGGTACATGCCTTTAATCCCAGCACTCTCAGGAGGGAGGCGGAGGCAGGTGGATCTCTGTGAGTTTGAGTTCAGATCCTGGTCTTCAGAGCAAGTTCCAGGATAGGCTCCAAAGCCACACAGAGAAGCCCTGTCTGGAAACAAAATAAGACAACCTAAGTGAGAAGAGTCTGGCTTACTGTTTAGAGCAGAGTCCATCCTGGTGGAACATGCACAGCGGCTGCCCACTCAAAGCTGTTCCACAGATCAGTAGGAAGAGTCAGCACAGGAAGTGAGGACCACCACCCATAGGTTCCTTTCCACTAGCTAGGCCTTATGTGGACTTACAGAGAAAAGGCTGAATGTGGACAGTTAGGAAGGTGGTCATGAGAGGCTCCAGAAGAAACCAAATCTCCTGTCACCTCGATCCTGGACTTCTAGCCTTTAGAACCGTGGGAAAATAAATTTCTGTTGTTTATATCATGACAGAAATCCCATAATGATATGACAGTCCTATTAAATAAATACATACAGTAAGATCCAGCAGTGAAATAATGATAGTTCAATAAAGCAAAGAAAGTAAACACTTGGGGGACTGCCCAAACCGAACATATATAGGTGTGTGTGTGTGTGTGTGTGTGTGTGTGTGTGTGTGTGTGTGTGTGAGAGAGAGAGAGAGAGAGAGAGAGAGAGAGAGAGAGAGAGAGAGAGAGAGAGAGAGATTGAGGTCTATTTTAATATAACAGAAAATGAGAAAATAAAAATTACTGTGTCATATTTTGTGTTCTGACAAAGTTTGCTTGGAGTCAGAGGGTGGGGCCAACCACTAATTGACCAAAATTAACCATAGAGGTTTGGAGGACTATAGAGAGGGGAGACAGAAAGTACTAAGGAGGGACAGAGAGGTTCTCAGCCTTATTGGATCGAGGAACAGTAGAAATAGGAAGTGATTGGTGGCTGCTCCCTGCTTCTCTGTTCTTTCAGGTAATCCAATATCTGACTCTCAGTCTTTTATTGATAAAATTAATTAGATTAATGCTTCAAATACCAGCCAAGAATTTGGCATGAATCTCAACTTACTAGCTTTTTTTTTTTTTTTTTTTAAGTAATGCCATCATTCTTTCTAAAAGTGTACCCCTAAATCAACTTACTTCATTTTAACAGGTGTCAATTGGCTATCGACTTTACTTACATATATGGGTATTTATCTGTATGTATGTCTCTTTATCACATGCATACCTGGTGCCCAAGAAAGTTAGATGAGCCACCATGTAGTACTGGGTATTGCACCCTGGTCTTCTGGAAAGGCAACTAATGCTCTTAACTGCTCAGCCCTGTCTCTACCCGATTAGCTATTCTCACTCATGGTAACAGCTGTTTCTGTACTAGGATTTTAATTGTTTCATAATGGCAACCCTCTATTTTCAAAATCAACCCTGTGTTGGGCTAAATACTATGTCATATATTCAAGTAAACTAAGTTACATGCTTTAGAAGTGACTGATTCTGACTAGTAATTCTTCTTCAAGCTTTCAAAAATACAACTGGAAAATTTCAGAAAAGGTCTTGTGTCAGGATGTAAGGATACGTTTTTCTGAGATCAATTTGACACTCTGCCCACCATCATGTGAGGATAAGAACAAGGTATTCTGTCATGTGGGTGTTCACAGTTTTGTTCACATATATTTCCAGTCTGTTTGTGGCAGTAAATGGATAGAATTTGCATGTTATAATCGCTGAAGAGATTACAGAGAGATGACCACACTAACATCCTGGACTTTGGTAACAATTCCCATCTATTGTGGTTGTAGGAACTTACAGTGATGGCATCTTGTCTCTTAGGCCAAAGTTCAACATGAATCAATCGTATCTTTATCCATACGATAAATTGATCATTACTCAGCACATGGGGATGTTAACAGATACCTTGAAAGGGAAAATGACCCATAGGCCTCATTTTAAATCACTTATTTCTTTTTATAGTCCAAGTCCAGAGTAGCTATTATTTTTCTTAGTGGACTACAAACCTTCTATCTGGGTTAGAGTGTAACTTGGTTTGTAGGTGCCTATTTTTGTTGTTATATACCTATTAAATGTGTTTTGTTCTAGGAGTGTGCTAGCAAACAACAGTGACATACATATGTGAATGAGACACAACAGGGTATATTCTTAGTTAAAATAGAAAGATCACAGGAATGCTAGGTGATTCCCTCACTTATTCTTTATTCTGATAGACCTTGTTTCACTTGATGAATAATTTCATCTAGCTCTATAGAACTGGTATAGTTGAAGTCTGACTGTATTTCAAGATAGCTAGAATGAAAGATCAGGATCAAATCTTATAAGGACCAAGCAAATGTCTTTTGAGAATTATTAAAAATATAGAGGCAAAGCTCTACTAAACAGTAAAGACTTAAAACAAGGAATGGAGAGATCTGTCAAGAGCTTTTCAGTTCAGTAAACCCCCCCCCCTTCTTCAGCCACCTCTTTTTTTTTCCAGCTACCACAGCACGAAGGAGAGACCTTCCTGTCAGCCCCTAGATTCCTAAGGCTAGAATTTTCACTTACTGATTTGTGAAGCCTTGAACAATGTTTTAATTTCCTACCTCATACTTCTTTTCTCTAATTGTTTAGAGACATTATTTATGATGAGCCAGGTATTCCTACAGCACTTCAAACATGTGAATTCAGTTCTCTTTAACATCTAATGACGTAGGGCGTTACCCTCTCTGCACTTCACCTCTGTTTTACAGAAGAGAAAATATACTGAGTTCAGAACCACAGAAGTTATGTAGCTTTCCTAGGTTAGTCCAACTAGGGTTTGGTGAAACGGAACAGGTCTTGTTTTCCTGCTCACCTTGCAAGTTAATATCAAATGGTAAGATTAGAACTACACAGATGTGTTCCAGGGTTCTTTTTTTTTTTTTTTTAACATTTGATTACTTTCACCCATTGCCATGAATTCACGAAGGTGAATATAGTGAACGTTCTGCCTACTCTTCAGAAGTTTATGGCTATTAACGCACCCTTCCCAGGTTCTCAACCTTGCCCTCCTCCCACTTCTCATCCGTCCTATAGTCCCAGATGAAAGCTGCTTCCTTTAAAGTCTACTACTGGAGGGCTTAGACGAGAATAGGTGAAGTGTAGGGGTGAGACCTACTGGCCTTTCTCTGGGCCGTGACCTCATTAGAGGCCCTTTCTTCCTGTCTGAGCCTCTTCTGCTTAAAATGATGGGATTTGGGCTAAGGCTCTTTCCCTATTAGACCGCCATGATGGCTCGCCCTTCCCCCACCAGGATCATCTGGACGTTCCGGGTCCGTGGTTCGTGCTGGGTTGTCTGTCCTCCCTCTGGCATCTCCAGTCCCCCAAAGGCCAGCATCTCCCCCCCCCCCCCCACCCCCTTACACCACGCTCCGTGTCGGGGCAGCCATGTCCCCAGCCCTGCCATAGCGCCAGCAAGGCCCAGGGCGAGCAAGCACAGCCTAGCAATGCCCGAGGCTGCGAAGGGCAGCGCTCAGTCACCCTCCACCGGGCCACGCAGGCCGGCTGTCCCCGCCCTACGACAGTGCGTTTGGATAAGACGGAACGGCAGGGGTCTCTCTCCACCGCACAGGAGCGCGCCCGCAGACCGGACGCGGGAGCCGTCCGCCTCGGCGGGCGGGCGGGCGCGCGCGCGGGTCACGTGGGGCCGCAGGACCGCATGGCGGCGGCCCGCGCGCCCCCGCGTCACGGCCCGCGGAGCTGCCCGGGCGCGCGCGCCGACGGGGCGGGCGCATGCGCAAGGGGGCGCGCCGCCTCTGCCCCGCGGCGAGGGTGTCTATGGAGAGGCGGCGGTCGGGGCTGCTGAGGCGGACGCTGAGGCTGTGGCGATGGCGCCCTTCCCCGATGAAGTGGACGTCTTCACCGCCCCGCACTGGCGGATGAAGCAGCTGGTGGGGCGCTACTGCGACAAGGTAACGGGAGCGCGGGGCGGAGGGCGGCGCGGAGGAGCGGGCGGGTTCCGGGCGGCCTGGCCTGCGAGCCTCCCGCAACCTCCCGCGTAGGCGCCGTGCGAGCAGCCCGCCGGAGTCCCGTCCCTCCCGCGCGGCTCCCGCACCTTCCCGCCGCGGCCTGGGACGTGCCCTCGGGGCGCACGGCGCCTGCCCACCGTCCTGCTCGCGGGTCTGGCTGGTGCGTGGGTGAGGGGCGCCCCCGGCCGCCCGGAGCCTCCGCGGCTGTGCGTTCAGGGTCGTGGGGACCCAGGTCGGTCCCCGGCGGAGGCTCTCGGGGCGCGCGCGGGGGGGGGGGGGCGTCCGCAGGCCGCTTGTGCGGTTGCTCGCCACCGCAGTGCTGCCCGTCCGGCCCCTCGGGCTCTTTGAGTCGCTTTGCAAACACTACATCCTCCGCTCCGAGCTGTTGACTTGCTTCCTGCCTCTCGCGGCCGCTGGAGCGGACTCGTTTTTTTTTTTCTCCCAGCTTTGCACTGGTTTCTTACGAAAACCCGCTACAGGGACTGGGGAAGACCTGCACCCCACATTTCCGCTTATCCTTTTCCCTTCCATCTTTTTTTTCCTCCCGATTATTTATTCCTTGTAGATTTTGTTTCAAGACAGCTAGCTGTACCTCTGTTGGACACCCCCCCCCCCCCGGGGGATCGAATGAAGGAGCCTTAGGAAAAGTTGGCTTGCTATGGAACGCTTTTTGGACTTTTAATTGATGTAACCTAAGTTGAAGTACTTTTGTGGAGATGAGTTGAGGGCGTTTTTCTAATGATTCTTATAATTCCCTGTTGTCAGTTTTATGTTTGGAAGGTCATATGTGTGTAAACTCTTGGCAAGTCATGTGCTCTGTAGAAATGAACCAAATAAATAAATTTATTAAGTAATAAATTATTACTTAAACATAGAAATAAATTGGATTTTCAGAAATTACATAGAACTAGCACCACTATTAGCAGCAAACAAGAGTTGTCTTACAACCTAGAGATGTGCTAGGAGAGAACCCTCTGTCTTCACTTGTAGGTCACAGGAAGACCAGCAATTTGAAGTTTCAGATCTTAGCATTCTTGCCCTACAACCATTCTCTCCCTCCATTTTGGGAAAAAGAAAAACAAAACAAAAATCCAAACCCAGTCAGAGGTCAGGTGTACTTTTAAACACCAGGATGGTTCTCCACTTGATTGCTTATTAATTATCTCCGATGCTCTTTTAAATCCCGATACCTGGACTCCATTCAGATTGGAATTTCTTCGAATAGAACCCAGATATCAAGTGTAATTTAGAGCTGGGGTACAGTGAGGGCTTATCACTTACCCATGAGAAGCTTAAGGACTGGTTAAGCCTTGAGCAGAAGGATATGTTCTCGAATTTTTCAGGTAGTGGTTGTTTTTTAATCTCTACCTTTTGGATTTCTCTCTCTCTTTCTCCTCACACTATTCTTTAATTTGACTCAAGAGAAAAAAAGGTTTGGTTCCCTCCCCCCATTTTTGTAAGAAGTAAGAAGCAAAAGCGAAATTTATTGAAGACTGATTGAATCCAAGGCTTTGGTGGGGAGGGGGGGATATTTTGTCAATTTTTGCATTTTCCAAGGAGCTTTTTTTTATTTAAGATGTTTTAGATCGCCAAAGGATTATGGCCCTCCCAAACAATAAAATTTGTAATATATTACCTAATTTCTTTTTAAAAAGTTATTCTTTTGTTTTGATACTGTTTTTGAGATAGTTTTCTCCCCTAGTCCAGGCTGGCCTTGAGAATTCACTATATTGCAGAGACTGGCCTTGAACTCCTGTTATTCTTGCTTCTACCTTCCAGGTTCTAGAATTACAGTTACAGGCATTTGTCATTATTTTTGTGTCTCTTTTTGGTGTTTGAGAACATTTGAGCAGATTTTGAAAGTGCAATTGACTTTTAAAGATAAGTCAGATGATCTTCTCAGTAGTTAAATGATGCCTCTTGCATAGCCAGTTTGATAAAGCATTTTAATTTGGTATAGCTTTAGTCAAAATTGCCACGGATTTATGCCCCAGCATTGTAAAAAAACGTCCACTAATTCTGAATTAATTGCGTGTAGTTAATGAGATTAACATTTATATTCATCAAGAACACTAAAAGTTTCAGTTTTAACTATGACCAAGGTAATTAATTTAGTGAGGGAAATAGCACTGCACAGGGATTTTCATCATATCCTCCAGTTAGTGGCCAGTGGAAGATTCTCTGGATGTCCTTTGTGAGCAAAATGAGAAAATGTTTGTGATGGCAGACTAGCCTTTAAGAATCAAGAGTTGTTTTGATCGCTTGTCATTTCAAGGGTTGTTGCCATCTTTCTTTTAGCTGTATAAATTAGGATATCTGACCGAACAACCTCCAGTCAAACTGCAAAATGAGAACTAGTCTTTGGTTAAAACTAAAAAACTACAGAGTATGTTATTTCTCTGTATTCTAATGTTGACTAAGAGTGTCCAGAAATCATAAAGATTTCAGTTTTGTTCCCAGTATTGAACTTGTTAAACACAGTATAAGAAAACACAGTATATTCAAAAACGATTTCTTTAGGACCATCAAATCACTTTTTCTATGTTTTGAGTAATTTACTTAGAGCAAATTATTAAGTTGTGGCAGATACATTAAATATTTTTTATAATAATTTACTGTGTTGGCTGTGATTTTTCTGATAGAAAAAAAGTCATCCATACAAACTTTGAGAAGGGGAAGTGGACGCAAAGGCCCTCCCCTAACCTAGAAGCTATTTGCAACTGATACCAGATTTTCTCTAATGGAGTCACTGGGTGTATCTGCTACACTCTCTCTGCCCAGGAGTAGTTGGCAACCACAAAACAGACTGTAGTGTGTGCCTGTGTGTGCACTTTTTGTTTTGCCCTGGTATTTTTATCATATTGGTTTTGTTTGTTTTTTAAAAAGGTGGTATGGAAAGGTTTCTTTATCTCTGCTATGCAGACAGCAGACCTTTGGTGCAAGTAAAGCTATTGTTTGTTTCTGTATGATACCTGGGGATTGGTAGGCCTGGGTTACTTAGGTGAGGGCTTATGTAAGCTAGTGATAGATCCATAGCCACCTAAGTCAGTATTAAGACTTGCAGCTTATTTTTTTTTTTTTTCATCTGAAGCTACAGTAGTTTTTTGTTTGTTTTCTAACAGTCTTCCAAGAATCTTGTTTCATAATTCACTGACCTCCCCGAATTGGGGTGTGAAGTTAAAATTTGCACCAAGTGGTCATCTTTTCCCCATTTTTCTTCACAATTTCAGCATTCCCTTCAATCCTCAAAATTCAGTTCCATTAATTCATTTCTGAATGTTCTGTGGTAGTTTCTGTTGTCATTGTGAGATGTGATTGCTGTTCCTTAGCAGTTGACAGCTTCATACACACTATCATCTACGATAATACAGAAATCCAAGAAGGGTGCAGTGGGAGCTAAAGGAAGTAGATAGTCAAGTCCACAGTAGGCATGATAGTCTCTGAAATGGTTTCTTTAGAGCCCCCCCCCCCAGCTATATACATAGACAAATTATAAAAAAGTTGAAGTGAGGGGCTTGAAAGGATTTCATAGCAATTAAGGGCACAAGATGTTCTCCAAAGGACCCAGGTTCTATGCTCAGCACCTACATGGCAGGTCACAACAGTCTAGCTCCAGTTTTAGGGAGTCTGGTGTTCTCATCTGTCCTCCACAGGCCTCAGATAGGAATGCAGTGCATGGACAAGCATGCAGGCAGTCTTCCCACCCCCAGTTAAAACATTAAGTGGTGAAAGCAGTTGGGGGAGCGCTAAGTTTCTCAAGTAAGAATATTAAGTGTCACTTGTTTCTGTCATTTACGAAAAAGGATATTTTATAACCAAACTAAGAAGAAAGTAAACACAAAGTTGATAGATTATTTTCAGAAACTTGAATGTAGCTTTGGTTTTTGAGGTTTTTTTTTTTTTTTTTTTTTTTTTTCATACCTGTAAAATGTACCAATATTTGGGAAGGTCAACATAGTGAACATATTAACTGAATTTTAAGCCAAGAGGAAGGAAAAGAGAGTTTAATGGAGTCTTACTACATACTGACATTATTTCTGTAATCCTTATAAGAGCTTTGTAAGACAAGTGTTATCCCTCATTTAAAAATGAGGGAATAGTCTTAGTGGTTAAATAACTTACCTAGCTCACTCAACAATTAGTAGAGCCTGAATTTTAATCCTAGAATTCTTTTCTCCCTCTGAAAGCCATGACTTAGCCTTTCGCTCTTGTGGCTTATTACTATTTTTATACAAAAGGTCATTTTTTCCATCTGTAAATTTGGGCCAAGCATACTAAAGCTTCTTCATTGAGTGCATATCTCTGATTAACTAAAAGTATAGTTTGGCTAATTGGACAGAAAATAAAAAATGAAACTGGGGTGGTAATGTTTGGATTCTTACTGTGTATTTTAGTACCTGTTTTTGAACTTACTGACTTTATGTTACAGTATTTTTTGCAGTTTTAAGGCCAACCGTTATATTTTAGGCTGTACAGTGTCTTGAGACAGAAAGTTATGCATTTTCATGTAAAAAATACCATGTTATTGTTTTATTGTTTGTTGATTATGTATCTTGATATATTAGGTTCTTTGTTGAAAGTGGCATATTATTTTGTAGGCTTTTAGTGAGCTTCATTCTATCATAGAGCCTTGTTTTTCACAGTATATCTTCCAGCTCATTAGTAGGTCATAAATGAACTTTGTGCATAAGAAATAGCATTAGAAAAGGAAAGTGGGAATGTAAGTACATCCCTGAGTACAGAGGTAGATAGTTTTTCCTGAATTGTCTTTGAAGCATTTGTTCTCTATTTGTATTTTTACTGTATTGTTTAATCATATTTTATATAGTGAGGGACTGATAAGATCATTTGTTGTTAACAATACTTGGGAACACACTTGCCTGGAGCAGCATTTCTCAGCTAAAGCCTGTTGACATTTGGGTTATAGAATTTGTTGTGGGGGCTGTAGCCACATTCTTGGCTCATCCCACCCTGTGTCAGTAGCACTTCTCCATTGGTGACAAACTAAACTGTCCTAGACTTTGCCCTTACAGTGTTCCTTACAGTGAGATCTTTGTTGTGGAGCAATTATTCTGGTGGTTACTCTTTTGAATCCAAGAAGATAGTTTTCTGTGTGGGTATGACATAAATTAGTTATAGAAGCTAAATTTCCATAATTGCAGAGTTAGGTGATTTAGGACAAATTATTTTTTCTAGTCTGTTTTCTAACATATAAAATGGGTGTGATAAACCTATAATGTAATGTTGTCTTAAGAAATAACAAATAGTTCAAAAAGTTTAGAGAGTTATATGGTGTATGTCTGTTGTACATAATGGTTTTTAATATAGATTACATGGTTACATGTTACGTAGCTAAAAACATATGTTGTGAAATGTGAAAACTGTATGAAACTTAAACCCTTAGTGTTCTTAAATATAAAGTTTTATAGAAATAAAGTAACAGTCATCTGTTTATAATTCCTGATGATTTGTCTTTGGACTGTAGCAGCTGAGTTAAGTAGTTCCTCTAGCCTAGGAAATGTTTATATATATTTATTGTCTGACTCTACAGAAATGTTGCCAGCCCCTGTTCAGATTATGTATTATGATTAATTATTCACAGTCTGATTTTCAGTAGTGTCAACTCCATAAAGGCAGAGGTCTCTAGTTTGTTTGATGTGTATTCCCACATACCAAGAAAAGTATCTGGCCCATCATAGCTATTCACTGATTAGTAAAAAAAGAGCAAAAAAGTCTAAATTTATAAAAATGAATATTTAATTTTTAAATGATGACAACCCTGTGAAGTATAGGCATTTTGTTTCCAGTTAGCATCAAGCAGAAACAAAGACACTGAGAGATAAAAGTTACCTAGCTAAATACATGCTAGAGCCAGGTCTCTTAGGGATCAGATTCTGTGGATTGCTGTGATTCTTATGCTACTACTTACTGACTTTTGAAAAAGATACTTCTCAATTCTATTCTGTATAGATTGACTCCACTCCAGTCTTAATGCCAACTTTTTCAGTGTTCTGCCATGATAGTTCTTGCTGTGAAAGGCTAGTAAGTCAGCTTAGAGTGTACTCCTCTTCAGGAAGACAGGACTACACTTTGGAAAGAAAAGCCTAGAAGTTTGCCCTTTAATTTATCTACCTGTTGTATTAACCTGATAGTTTCCCATCTAAAATGAATTTTGTAATAAGAATGGAACAATAGAAGTTAAATTTGATATAGATAATGGAAGAGTTGGATATTACTTTGAATTTATCTGTTTATTTATATAGGCAGGGTCTATCTACATAGCCTTGAGTATTCTGGAACTCACTATGTAGACCAGTGTCTTAAATTAGGATTTCTATTGCTGTGAAGAGACACTATGAACATGGCAACTTTGTAAAAGAAAACATTTCATTGGGGTCATTTACAGTTCAGAGGTTTAGTCCATTCTCATCATGGTGAGAAGCTTGGCAGCATGCAGGTAAACATGGTGCTAAAGAAGGAGCTGAGAGCTGTGCATCCTGATCTATAGGCAACAGGAAATGAACTGACATACTGGACATGGCTTGAGTATTTATGAGACCTCAAAGCCTGATTCCACAGTGACACACTAACTTCAGTAAGGCCACATCTCCTAATAGTGTCATTACCTATGAGCCAAGCATTCAAACACATGAGTCTATGGGGGACCATATCTATTCAAGCCATCATAACCAGCCTGGCTTTGAACTCTCAGAGATACATTGGCCTTGTCCTACTAAATTCTTGAATTAAAGGCCTGTGCCACCAAACTCAGCACTTTGAATTTTGAAACACATTTCTTGATGTGTATGTTTTAAGTATTAGAATTTAATTTTCTATTAAGTGTGAAAGCTTGGAATTGCACTGGAATGGGAATTTTCCTCCAATTGAATGCTAGAATTTTAAAAAAGGGACATACCTAAGGTGTTACATATTTATGTCAGTTTTCTTAAAAATATACTTCTTGTGGGTGTGGTGGCTCATGCCTTTAATCCCAGCTCTTGGGGTGCATAGGCAGGTGGGTCTCCGAGTTCTAGACCAGCTTCGTTTACATAGAGAGTTTCAGGCTAACCAGGGCTACATAAGAGACCCTTGTCTTAAAGTATATGTATGTACATTATTTAAATTATCTAGTAATATTCTCATAGCTCTATATTTTATACTTATTTCCTAAACAAATCAGTTTCATCTTGACACTAAAACTTGAACTATAATGAAGTATTTCCTTATTTTATATTGTAATTGTGTAATAGCAGGAAGAATATTTTGAACAAAGAAAACGAAGCCACATTATCCTAAACTTATTTTTCTAATGTAGGTATTGTTGGTATGATTTATGATATATAGAGAATAATGGTATTTTGGGCTTGGAGGGAACTGGGTCTGATCATTTTTATCACCAGGTGTTTAAGAATGGCAGCCAACCTCTTAGTCTAGGGCACTTTAAAATTATGCACCTATGAATTATTATTTTATGAATTTTCTTTATTTGTGCTTTAACATAATCAACATAACAGGAATATCTTGCTATGTACAAAAATTTAGGTATACATTTGAATATTTCTTGTTGACATTGTCTCATGTTTGCATCTACTTACTATGTCTTTTTACATTTTCATTTAGCTTTCTAAAACCAACTTTTCCAACAACAATGACTTCCGAGCTCTTCTCCAGTCTTTATATGCTACTTTCAAGGAGTTTAAAATGCATGAGCAAATTGAAAATGAATATATTATTGGTTTACTTCAGCAGCGCAGTCAGACCATCTATAATGTACATTCTGACAATAAACTCTCTGAGATGCTTAGTCTCTTTGAAAAGGGGCTGAAGAATGTTAAGGTGAGTCGAAAAATGGATTATGTAACTATTAGAAATATAGCTGACTTGTTATTGTAATTTTTATTAACAACTTTAGTAAATGATACTATTTTAAAGAAATATTTCATTTATTCATGATGGCTAGGAAGGCTGTTCATGAGGAATGGTTCCAATGGGGGCTTGTAGTAAGGTGGAAAAATAAAGGTCAATTCTGAATACAAGAAAAACCAGGAGGTAAAAGCCAAGAAGCAAGGAAAGAGGCAGTGGGTGGAAACTTACTGAGAGAAAAACATCAGGACCAGGAGGGTTCTTGTTGAATTAACTCTTGAGGGCTTTTGCTGAAGATAGGCCAAGGTATGAAATTGGTGAGGCTGAGGGGTTTCATCAGATACTGCCATAGTCACATACTGGAGGTAGATGATTGTTAGACTGACTCAATTGAGCTGAGACCTAAGGACAGAGTCTGAGGTCCCACCTAATTGACAAGAGGATTCAGAGGATCTGGCTCTGTTCTGCTAAGAGTCTTGGGAAACTGGCTCTTTATTAAGGCCTAATACATTTTTGGTGAACCCTGACCACCAAATTTTATTAAAGTTTTGTAAGTTGAAATTTTAATTACTGTGAAATTGTTATAAACATTTGTTGAATTATTTTTAAAAACGCTATTAATGTGAATACTAATGACTAAAGGTTTAATTTTTGTTTAGGAAAACACTTCAGCTCCATATGTTTTACTTAAAATTAAAGGCAGGGCCAGATATGGAAGCATGTACCTTTAATCCCAGCACTCTGCATGCAGAAGAAAGTGACTCTATGAGTTTAAGGTCAGCCTACTCTACATAGTAAGTTTCAGGCCAGCAGCCATGGCTGCATAGAGAGACCTGTTCTCAAACAAATTAAAACTAGGAAAATAGAATTGAAGGTGGTAGGTGTAAATCAGAAGTATTCTTGCCTAGCACGAGCAAGGTCTTAAATCCAGGTCTGTAACAGTGGGGAAAAAGGAATAGCAGCTGTAGTGTTTGCTCCATTTTATTTTTCCCTATCATAGGGAGCAGAATGGTTAACGTTGACAATTTTAGTTGTCTAATGTGAATGGTGGACTTGTTTGAAATTCCAGTAGTCAGGAGGGTGACACAGGAGGGTCCCTAGTTCAAGGCCAGCCTAAGGCATATTGTGAGATCTTTATCTCAGAACCAAAAGTAGACTGAGAAAGCGAATGAGATGCGTTTGTGAGTATAGTTTAGGGTAAGGCCGTGTGCACACTTTCTTATGTGTGAAAGCTAATCTCCGTTTAACCCTCAGTTCAGGGAAGCACAGGAGTAAGCAACCATACACCCTTCAAGGTTATTCAGGAAGAGGGAGGATTAATTTCCAAGGGGATAAAACACTCAAACTGAAGAAGAACATGTGGTAGATATTCAGAGAGGAGGTAGTTGGTTAGTGGAAGAAAGCCTAGTGGGTAATAATAGAAGGGAGATTTACTTTTCTATTGAATACTCCTCTGTACTCCTGTTGTTTTATATTATATTCGTGTATTATGTAGTCAATAATTTCTGAGCCAGAGTAGTGATTGTTAAAAATATAGGGGGAGGGACGTGCTTGAAAATAATGCAGAATCTAAGACCAATGGAAATCTATGATTATATAAAGGTAGAGGAAAAGGGAAATGAGTGGGAATTGCATTAGACTTTGTATGTGAAAGAGTACTGTGGATTTAGACTCATTCTGAACTATTTATGTACTAGCATATTTATAATAGGAAGAGAAAGCATGGATAGATTTGAAGAGCAGAAAGGGTGAACTGGAGTGAAAAGCAGATTTGATAATTATTAGCATACAAGTGTATTGGAAGCCATACATATGGATGTGCTTAAGGGATGTGTAAAATCTCAGCAGAATTCAACATTGAACTGAATGTTGTTGTAGGATAATGCTCTTGTACACTGTAAATATTTGTTGCTTGTATTGGTTTAATAAAATGCAGATTGCCCATTGGAAGTAGAGACGGGGCAGCCAGACTTGGAGAGTTCTGGGAAATGGCAGAGTAGAGCAGCAGATGACAGGGAGACTGAGAGAAAGCTGGAAGAGAATGCTGCACTGAGCAGAAAAGTACCAAGCCATGTGGCTAAGCATTACAAAAGAAATAAGAGTTAACTTAAAGTGTAAGGGCTAGCTAGTAATAAGCCTGAGCCATAGACCAAACAGCATGTAATTAATATGAGACTTTGTGTGATTATTCGGGACCACTGCTCCAGACCTCAGAGCTAGGCTGGGCCAGGAACTTGGGACTACATATTGGAAAGTAACTGAATAAATTACCCAAACAAAAAAACTGGCCCCATAGGAGTGAAATAGTGCTTGTCTTAGTTACTTTTTTTTTAATTGCTGTAATAAAATACCATGACCAGGAAAACTTATCCAAGGGTTTATTTGGAGCTTACAGTTCCAGAGGGATGAGTCCATAATCATCTCCCCCAGCTCCCCACCAACTCTGTGTGTGTGTGTTAGTGTTAGCAGGTTAGTGCAGCGATGGTAGCTGGAAACTGAGAATTGAGTACTCAGTTCTTAAACCACAAATAGTAGTCAGGAAGAAGACTGAGTTTGAAATGAACTGGAAATTAAGAGAATTTTTATTCCTCAAATTCTGCCCTCAGTGACATACTTTTTTTTTAGCAAGGCCACACCTCTTTAAATCTCCCCAGATTGTGCCAGTATCGCTAATTGGAGACCAAAGCCATTGGGGAACATTCTCATTCAAATCACCACAGTATCTGTATATTTTTAAATATTTCATTATTTTGTAACTTTCCCATAGTTTGGTATTGAGGAGAGAGAAAAGATTGTTAAGTTACAGGGAGATATAATTTTCTTTTCTTTCATATGTGGAAAAAGTGTTTGGCTATTGAAAGATATCTAGAGTTAGAATGATTTACATTAAAAATGTGAGATTTTTGCCTTTAGAAATGTTTATATGGCCTGTTAGGATAATAAAAATATAAAAGTTTTTTTTTAATAGTACTCGGCTATGTTTTAATAAAATTAAAAAATATAGGATTAGAATTAATAAGGAATTCAAAGCTTATTATTTTAAGGGCTGTGAGTTGGAGGTGGTGCCAAGGCTGAATGTACAGTGTCAGACATGTTAGTGCTCTGCCACTGAACTGCATCCTAATTCTAATCTCTATGCTAAAAGAAAACTAATTTGACTTCCTGTGATCAGGCAAATATAATGAAGCAAACCTTTACATATGTTTGAGACAGTGTCTCACTGTGTTGCACCTTGGTTGGTCTGGAACTTGCTGATACCAGGCTGGTCTCAAACTTAGAGATGTACTTGCTTCTGCCTTCCAAATACTGGCATTAACAATATGGATCTCACTTCCCGCTAAATGTGTATTATTTGTTTCTAGAATGAGTATGAACAACTAAATTATGCAAAACAGCTGAAAGAGAGATTGGAGGCTTTTACAAGAGATTTTCTTCCTCACATGAAAGAGGAAGAAGAGGTAAGCAGTGCTTTTGTTGTGATTTATATCCCTGTTTTATGAGAAAATACAATTGTGCCTTAGGTTATTCAAAGTAATGCATCAAGAGAAAATGTTCTGTTGATGGAAAGAATCCTCTCTTTGGGAATGGAAATGAAATCCAGTGAGAATTGTATGTATGTATGTATTTATTTATTTATAGAAAGGTTGCTACTTTCACTGAAGGAATGAATTTAACTACTAAGAAATAATGTATTTTTATGTGTGACAGCACTGTGATGATACATTCTGAGTTACCACTAATTTTTCAGAACCTTCAGAAGATTCAGTAAATCATATTTTCTATATGCTAGGTTTAAAGAGTTTTTAATATTTTTTCACAAGTAATGAAGTGTTTTTAGGTTTGTCACTGAGTGCCTCAGGTACATGAAGTAGCGTATCAGTCTTTTTCTTCCAGTAATATGAGTTTCCAGCGTGAGACACAGACTGTCCATGAGGACTGGGTGCTTTTGCTCCTTTTCCTGTTCTTTCCTTTTTGAGGTTTATTTTATTTTACATGTATGAGTGTTTTGTCTGTATGTTTGCATGTGTACTGTGTGCCCAAAGATGACATCAGATTCCCTGGTCTGAGGTTACAGATGATTTTGAGTCACCATATGGGTGCTAGAAGCCAAATCCAGACCCTTTGCAAGAGCAGAAAGTTACTAACCATCTTTCCAGCCCTAATTTGAGAAAGAAAAATGAAAACATTTATTGTGCATTTGGAAATGGTTTCCTTTCCATCATGGGTTCTGGGATTTGAACTCCGGTCATCAGTCTTGGAAGCAAATACTCTTACCCACTAATCACCTTGCTGGCCTCTGGATACTCTTTTAGCTGTAAATAATTTATTGTGATTTGTAATTATGCTTTTATCTAATTATCAGTTTGATAATGAGAATGCAACCTATTTTCTAAACTCTTCCAGAATGGGAAGCATTGATTTGGTGTTCTTTCACTGGTACTTGATGGTGTCTCATTATAGTTATGTTTTTATGTTGTATTATGTAGCCAGTGAATCTTTTTTAATTTTATTGAAAGTAGGTTTTTTTTTTCCTCTTATATAATATATCCTGGTTATGGTTTCCCCTCCCTGTACTTCTCTGGGCTTCTCCCTGCCTCCCCTCTCATCTAGATCCACCCTTTTCTGTCTCATTAGAAAATGAACAGGCTTCTATGAGATAATAATACGTAATATGATATAGTATAATGTAGTAGAGTATAACATAATATGATGTACTAAGATAAAATAAAAACTAACACATAAGAATTGGAAAGAACAACAGATGGGAAGAGCCCAAGAGAAGGCACAAGAATTAGAGACCCACTTGTTTGCACACTCAGGAGTCCCATAAAAACACCAAACTGGAAGCCATAATATGTATATAAAGATTCTGAAGGTAAAAAGTAGAAATTTTATATATATACAAAATTTGAAAAATAAAAAGAGCCCTGACATGACATGAGGCTAGAAACCTCCAGAGATGCCGTTGAGCCTGTTTCTGTTGACCATCTTCTACTGAGCACGAAGCCTACCCTTAAGAGGAGTTAATAATATTGTTTCTTCCGTCTGTCAGAATTATTGAATAAACTGGAAACAAGAAAGCCTTGGTTCTTCATTTAAAGATTGTAATTTTATATATTGAAGGTTAGGACTGTTTTGCAGAAGAAATCTCTGAAAAGTTTTATAGGACCCACTGAACTAAATAGCAGTTTGAACAAACAATGTTGGATAGTTCATATCAACTGAGTTGGGATTGTTAGTGTTCCGTTATATTGGGTATCATTTATCTAAGGGAAAGGCCCTATTTTGGTAGAGTTCAGTTATCCAGTGGCTCCTAGAAGGCAATGTCTTTGTCACTGTTCTGTTGCTGTGAAGATAAACCTATGACCAAAACAACTCTTAGAAAGGAAAGCACTTAGTTGGGGCTTGCTTACAGTTTCAGAGGCTCAGTCCATTATCACCAAGGCAGAGCATGGCAACAGGGAGCAGGCAGGCATAGAGCTTAGAGAAGTAACAAAGAGCTTACACATGACACATGCACACACATCATGCACACGCATGCTTGGCATGGCCTTTTGAAACCCTGAAGCTCATCTCCAGTGACACACTTCTCCAACAAGATCATACCTCTCAATTCTTCTTAAATAGTGAAATTCCCTAATGACTAAGCATTCAAATATATGAGCCCATGGGGGCTATTCTTATTCAGACCAGCACAGGCAGGTATTGGGCTAAATGTCTTAAAAGAAACGAAATGATTGACTGTTTAATAAGGTTGGTACCTGAAAACCTTGTCCTTTAAACAATACTTTTAAATTTAGGTTTTTCAGCCCATGTTAATGGAATATTTTACCTATGAAGAACTTAAGGATATCAAAAAGAAAGTGATTGCACAGCACTGCTCACAGAAGGACACAGCAGAACTCCTTAGAGGTCTCAGCCTGTGGAGTCAAGCTGAAGAGCGGCAGAAATTTTTCAAATATTCTGTGGATGAAAAATCAGATACAGGTAAAATTCATCTATTTTGACAGACAGTTTGTTGGTGCAGTGCTGTCAACATTTGTAATAATAAGCTTCTGGCCCAGATTAGCCCCAAGATCTGGATCTGCCCTTAGCTGCTTATCTCTGCCTACCCCTAGGTCTGGACCACTTAGAGCCCCACTGCTGCTTAGCCCCGAATAATCACACAGAAGCTTACATTAATTAATTTCATGCTGATTTACCTGTGGCGCAGATGTATTCTTTGCTAACTCTTACTTCAGTTAACCCATGATTAGCCAAGTGGCTTAGTACCTTTTCTCAGAGCAGCATTTCGACTTCTGTCTTCTGCATTTGCTGGTGTCTCTGCCTCACTCTTCCTCTTTCCAGGGTTTTCTTAGCCTGGTAGCCACACCCACATTTCCTGTCTGCCTTCTGGCCAATCAGTATTTTATTAAACTAGTAGGAGGGTCAAATATCTACAATGTGCCAGAATATAATCCTACAGCAGACATTTTGTTATAAATTAATAGATTTTGTTTAAGGAATAATTTAAGTGAGGTTTATGCTGTGGTCAGTTGAAGCCATGTTGTTGTACTTAAAAAATACAATTGGGGACAGTAGTTTCTATTGTAGGATTTCATGTTTATAATCTTCTATTTTGTAGGCTTGGGTTACACCGTGTGTAATGTTTCTTGAGTGAAGATGTAGATATAAAATAAGTACTATTTTTGACCAATGAAAATTCAGGACTGCTATGTTCAGAGTAGTATTACACTATCAAACCAGTTTTTTGGGCTCCCTTTATCATACCGGCAGGTTTAATTCTTTCCTTTATTTTTAATGTATGTTTAATAATGTAATGGGTGTTTTTGCCTGCTGTATGTCTATGTACCATGTACATCCAGTGCTTGTGTACGCTAGGAAAGGACATCCGATCCCCTGGTCCTGGAGTTCCAGTTGGTTGTGCACTACCAATGTAGATCCTGTGAATGCAACTTGGGTCCTCTGGGAGAAAAGCCAGTGTTCTTAACCTCTGCTCCATCCCGCCATTCAGCTTTACATTGAATCTTTTATTTTTGTGTATTTTTGTCAGTTTTCAAAGTCAGTTATTAAATAAGCATTGTTCTTAATTTACAGTTCAGTTAGAAGTTTTGGACTTGATAATGGCATGAAAGTAATTTGTATAATTCAGTTTTGCATTTTGATCCTTTTTCAGCCACGTTTATGTGCAGTGTAGATCTTTCTAAATACCTAAATTCTAGGCCTCAGTGAGCCATGGTTCCTAGTCAGCCTTTCATTCTAGGGCTCAAACATACCATTCATGTTCATAGAGAACAGTTGATGTTTTACAGATCAATGGCTATGGTGGTTGGAAGGTTAGATGGGCTTTTGTTCCTGGACATATTTAAATTACAATAGATTTATTGGGGATAGAGCTTCATTATGAGTTTAGGAAAGGAACATTTACAATTTTTCATCCTGCGATGTTTATCATTCTCGTTATACCTCCAGTAATGTTCAGAGTAATTAAGTATGAGAGAGAAGCAAAACAAAACTTTTCTCTGTAGTTATTTTAAGAATTCATACAAGAGATACAAATAAAATACCTATTTTTTCTATAGCCTGTTTCTGTATTTTTATTTTTATTCATATCAATAGCTTTGCTTTTTAAAACATTAAAAATATAGTTGGTTCCAGGTGTGGTTATGTATACCATTAATCCCAGCACTCTGGAGACAGAAACAGACAGTTCTCTGAGATTGTGGCCAGCCTAATCTGCATAGCAAATTCTAGGCCAGCTAGGGCTACTAGACAAAAGGTAAACAGTAGAACCCAAATATCTGGCATGTGGTTCTAATAGGTAATGACAGTGTTAGCCCTGTACATTTTTTTTGAAATTGGTATTTTTCCAGTATTAAAGTAGTCAAAATAATTTTATAAGTTGAAGCCATGATTAAACCCATAAAGCTTATGAGCTTTACTCTTGAAGTACAACTTGTGCCCTGAATACCACACCAAAGCCTGTTAGGTCTTGTTTAATTGTAGCTATAAGATGGAGTTTAAAAGCATCACACATATTTAATTTTCCCTCTCCTTCAAAGCAAATTATAGCAGCATCATATTTAAAATATTTGGCATTTTAAAAGTGGCAGTTTAAAGAAGTTTGATCACAGCATTTCTGTATTTAAGATTCTTTATGAAGAACCTGATATACAAGATTCTCAAATTCTTTATAGTACTTTGGAGGCAACTCCTTTATTTTACACCTCATTTTCATTTTTCTTTCAGAAAAGTAATACCAAATTACAAGATCATAGGAAGTTGTTCATTTAGTAACTTTCTACAATACCTAATAATAAAAGATTTCTTACCACTGCACCAGGGACACTTATCCTTACTGATTGGCATATAGTTTAAATAGGTTAAGGCATTTGTACATTTAAAATATTAGATTTCATAGACCTTTTACATGAAATGTCAAAATCAAAGAGGGAACACAAGGAAGGAACTACCAGGAGCCTTAATGCATGAATAGAAAATGTGAGCATGTGTGTCATTAACAATGCTTTGTAGATCTCATAATCTGGCTGAGTATATGCTTGCTGATTTAAAGCAGTGTAACCTGTTTGGTTCCTTTTTCAAATGATGCTGCTTATCCTACAAAGTGAGTATTGTTTTTTCTATGACGCCTTTGTAAGAGGAAGTCAGTTCTATGTTCATTATTGTAGCTTCCACTGCGAAGTATGATCTGGGCCATGATAGTTTAACCCCACAGGTTCTTAACAAGTTCAACATCCCCATGTTACCTCTAATACGTGTTATTTCCTTTTCACATGTTGCAAGCAGGAAGGAATTAACTTCAGGCACTGGCTTTTACTTGTGTGGTTGTAATTTCTTACTGCATTGCTCATGTAGCCTTACTCTTAAAGGGTTTCTTTTTTATTTCAGAAGCAGAAGTGTCAGAACATTGCACAGGTATAACCCATCTTCCTCCTGAGGTAATGCTGTCCATTTTCAGTTATCTTAATCCTCAAGAATTGTGTCGATGCAGTCAAGTCAGTACTAAGTGGTCTCAGCTGGCAAAAACAGGATCTTTGTGGAAACATCTTTACCCTGTTCATTGGGCCAGAGGTAGGTAAATGGACTTTTCAATTTGTTTAAAAAATATTTCAGTCTGCTTTTCTAGGCAAATACAGCCATTAATCGGTAATGCCAAGAAAGGGAAACTTTGAGGGTTTGATCAAAAAATAGATTTTATAGTTGATGTGGTTTTAGTATACATTTTAGAAGAGCTAGCAATGGTGAAATATTTGTGAGTAAACTTTATAATTGCTACCATTTCCTTTAGAATAATTAGGAAAAATATGTCAGAGGGATAGTTAAAAAAACACTGGTAAATGTTGATAACTTTTGAAGGTAAAAAATGAGCACACAGAGATTTATTGTTTTGTATCTTTGTACGTATGACTATGGTTAGAATTTTTCATAGTAAAAGCCTAAAGTAAATGTAATTGATTTTTTTTTTTAGAACCATTAAGTAATTGGATTATTTGAGTATTTAAACATAGAATCGGTTCTATAAAATATAAAGGTGTGATACATACAGTTCTTGTTGGTCATAGCCTAAAGTAACCAACTCTGTTTTTTGTCTTTAACATAGATCTTTATAGTGATGGCTGATGTATTGTTCTTTAGATCATTAATTTCATTATGCTAAGTTATTTTCACACTTGAAGGTTTAGAGAAACTTTTCTTCTCATGAGCACATAAAACAGTCCTGGAATATTTACTGTTGTTGCCAAATTAAGAGTGTCTTTTAAGTATAAGCTTCAAATTTACAAACTAATATGCTTTCCCTGTATATGACATATTTAACAATTTTGAATGTCTTAAATATTAAGAGTCTTATTTTAAAACATTTTATTTGGTAAAAAGTCACATTCTTACTATGTAGCCCTGGCTGGCCTGGAGCTCACTGAGATCCACCTGCCCTCTTTGCCAGATTAAGATCACTTACTGTGTTCTTAATCTGTTGCCTAAACTGACTCTTAATCCCTATCCTCCTGCATCAGACTCCTTAGTGTTGGAATTAGAGGCACCTACCTTCTGAGGCAGTTTTAAAATAGGATGTTCTTAGATATTTGGTATTTTGGGGAATGATAAGAATTATTATTAAAATAAATTTTTTATATTACTTGTAGGATGGTAAAATTTGAATAAAAAAATCAAAGCACATGAGTGAGTGAGCTTTTTCTTGTTCATCTGTTTTTAATTAAGAATTAAGACAAAGCCAAGTGATGGTATGAATACCATCAAAGGTGATAATGCTATGTTGATTTCATGAAGCCACAGCATCTTAAAGATACTACTTCACTTTTTTCTGTTTTTAACATATTTAAACCAAAACTTTGGCTAAAAGTTTTTTTTGTTTATGGTATTTATTTTTGCCCCTGTCAGGAATATTTACAATGTCTGGAGATATCTTTGCTTGTTCTGGTTCTGGTTATTATACCATCATTTAGTGTAGTAGTTCTAAGCCTGTGGGTCTCATCAGATATTTACATCACAATTCCTAACAGCAAAATTACAGTTATGAAGTAGCAATGGAAATAATTTCCCATTATTTCCAAATATGTTTCATAACATGAGGAATTGCATTAAAAGGTCAAAGCTTTAGGAAGGTTTGGAATCACTGGTCTAGTGGTAGAGGCCTAGATTGCTGCTAAACACCTTGACAATAGGCTAGTAGCCTAAGTCACAAAACTATCCAGCCTTGGATGTCAGTGGTGTCTATGTTGAGAAACCCTAAGGTAGATATAATCTTAAGAATTTAATAAATTGATGCTATTCTCTCTCTTCATGGACATAAAATACATGTATTGTAATTGTGATATATGCACAGTAAGGTTCTATTTTACCTCAGTGTGCCCTTGACTTCTGTTCCTATCTACCTGTGTGTTGCTGACCAGTCACTACAGAGTACTTTGTTAGCTGTCATCAGAATGAGGCTATTACTCTATCCAACGCAGCAAAGTTACTGTGGGGAAAAAAAGATAAAGTCACTTCCAGTCCCTTTTTTTTTGCACCTATAGATACTGACAATTATTTTCTTAGGAAATGTTATGATCATTAAAAGCTTATTTTTTATAAATGGTATCAATGAAAACTTTTCTAAGAGAACAGATAAATGCAGGTATACAGCTAACTATGTAAGCTTTTGAAGTTCTATTTAGTTTTAGAGAAAGATTCTTCTGGGAAATACTTACTGTTGGTTAGTAACCGAACTCATAGTCATAATTCTTTTTGTGTGTCTTAAATTGAATCCTTTCTTATATGTGCAGTTTTTAAATATTTCCAAAAATAGCATTGCCTGAAGTTCAGATGTGCATAGGAGATTCTTCTTTATAATAACCTTATATTTAACCTGACTTTGTTCTTCTGGTTTATTCACTGTGTAGGTGACTGGTATAGTGGTCCTGCCACTGAACTTGATACTGAGCCTGATGAGGAGTGGGTGAGAAGTAGGAAAGACGAAAGTCGTGCTTTTCAGGAATGGGATGAAGATGCCGATATAGATGAATCTGGTATTTCATGCTTGGAATGAAAATTGCTACATGGTGTTTAAATAACTGACATTCTAGCTAATAATTTAAGACCTAATAATAGTAATCATTAGGTCTTAAAATTCAGGTATTTTATGTTTTCTAAAAACTTTTAAAATGCTTCTCTGGAGAAGTTAAAGGAACAATAAGTAAATTTAGAACTGCTTGTTAGAAGTATTTTTTAAAATAGTGTAATTTCTCTTGTGTTTTTATGGTAAAATAACAAAGTCAGAATATGATGACTATTTTTATTTAGAAAAAACTATCTTCGTTATAGTGCTTTACAGCTTATAGTGTGTGATTTAGGATTTTGGTTAATCAATTTAGCATTTATTGAATCATCTCTGGTTGAGGGGATACAGGATGATATTCTATTTGTTTGTAAAGTTGTACCATTTGTCTAAAGGTTATTGTAAAGTTAAGAAATAATATGTATGAGAGACTGGATGGGTGTAGCTTATGGTAGAACACGTGTATCACGTTGTACAGCCCTGGGTTAGTCTTCAACATACAGAAAAAATTCATCTTTGGTGAAGATTAATTGTGCTGAACAGTTTTGGGGTTTTCCCCATTAAGTAATATAAGAAGGGGGAGTTGGAGAGTGAATAAAAGTTTATCCTTCCTGTTAAATAAATAGAAGTAAGGAAAATGTAAATACATAATTCTTTCTTCAAGATGCATAAGGAGAATTGCTAAAATAGAAATGTACAGATTCGGGGAATATAAAGGAAAAAGGCAGATTCTGCCTTAGATACTACTTTACATAGTAATTTCTAAAAAATCATAAAATAGTAAAAATTTATAGTGAGAAATATTAAGAAGTTTCTGTTTATAAACTTAACTGGTGGAAGATTTTTGTTGAACAAAAGAAGTACAGTGATTTTATTTTAGTAGCTAATGTGTTACAGATTTTCATGAGTTGAAGAGGACACATTTTGGTATAGTTTCAGGAGTTTGGAAATTTGTTTACTAAGGAAGAGGGTTATCTTCATGACATCAGTCACGTGCTTATCAGGCAGTAGGCTGGTAACTAGATCTTATAGTAAACAAAGCACATGTAGGTAGGGAGGGCCACAGGGGAGAAGAATACATTAGGAATAAAAGCATAATGGAAGAAACAAGGTTTGCTGAAGTGATTTTTAGTGATAGTGTCCAAGTAAAGGAGACATGCAAGGTATTTATAAAATACTTGAAATCAGTATTGATAGTCAGCAATTACTCTTCACATAGATTCCTTGTAGCCAGTCTATTCAATTTGATTTTAAGAAAAAATTTAATATGTTAAGCTGCTTTGTGCTTAGATACATTCAGGTCAGGACTTTAGGTTAAGTGTAGTAAAGATGGGATCCTGAAAAGTGATACAGATTTTAGGCCCATTTTTAGTTTATTGTTCTTTTTATAAAATTGGAGCTGTAGGATTTTTTGTTTTCCTTAGTATCAGGGCTTAAACTCAAGCCTTCACCTGTCCTATGAAAGCAGTGTTTGCCAAGTTAAAGTTGTAGTTTGCGTGTGTTGTTAGAGAAGTATAACTTGTTATAAACATCCAAGCTCTATAGAAATTACTAAGTCAATGCAAAAGGCCATGCTCATGTTTAACTTCTTAGGAGCAAAATGTCTTCACGATAAGGTTAATGAAGCTTTTTGTTCTTTTTAATTAGGGGAATAACTGACGATACTTTAAAAGAAACAATATCATTTATTCCTTTGTATCTTATTCTATTCCCTGAAGAAGTTTAACAGTTCTTTCACTATTCACAATTCTCTTTAGAACTTTTTCTTGTTGCCTGAAAGTGAAATTGCTTGTAAAAGGGAGTTTGAAGGCAGTATAGAGTTTTTTCTATTTAGTATTTAAGGCATCCTTTGGGTGGCCTACTTAAAATTGGTTTATCTAGTTCTTAGATGTTTGAATTCATTTTACAGATGAGTCTGCAGAGGAATCGATTGCTATCAGCATTGCACAAATGGAAAAACGTTTACTTCATGGCTTAATTCATAATGTTCTGCCATATGTTGGTACCTCTGTAAAAACTTTAGTGTTAGCATACAGCTCTGCAGTCTCCAGCAAAATGGTATGTACAAGTGGATAGTAGCTTGAGTATTAAGAAAAATAGCAGTGAGATAACTTTGATTTGCTTACTAATGTTTATTTAAGAGGGAAGGAACAGGATGTCTTCTCATGGGTACACTCCTTGCTTTCGTATAATTTCATTTCTCAGAGTATTCTTTGTAGATTAGGAATCATTGCCTGTGCTATAAATAATGGAACTGAAGCTAGGCAGGTACTCATTTGGATTTATAGATGTAAAATGGTGAGTCTTAGTTCTGTATGATTATAAGGCACGGCAAGATGAACAAGCCTGATGAAACCAGTTTTATAAAGTTAAGACTTTCTACAAACAGTTTCCCTGGGTAGTCCTTAAAAAGGCAGACTTTTCTGTCTCATTTCTAAGAATCATTAAGAAGATAACTAGAAATTTGAGCTCAGGGACAGGAGAGGTAAATGGGTTATTTAGTAAAGTGCCTTTTGTGCAAGCACAAGGGACCAACCTGAGTCTAGATCCCCATCAGTACAGATAAGTGGATTATGGCTGTAACCAAGTGCTGGGGGAGGGGCAAGGGAAATGGGTACAGAGACAGCAGATTCCTGGTACTTGTTGGCAGCTACACTAGCAGAACTTGATGGCCTTAGAGTTGGGGGAGAGATGGTGTCTCAGAAAATTAGATAGAAGAAGGCACTGGGAATTAACTTCTGGCCTCCACATACATCACACAAACCAAAGAGGAATTTGACCACAGAGTAGATCTATTTTAATAATTTTTGAATGACTTTTCCCTTCAGTATGCATATAGGCTTAGGAAAAAACAGTGGGTTATATTTAGTATTGTCTGTTCCTTATCTAACTGAAGCTCCATATGTCCTCACGGCAACTTTCTTTTCTTTCTTAGGTTAGGCAGATTTTAGAGCTTTGTCCTAACCTGGAACATCTGGATCTTACCCAGACTGATATTTCTGATTCTGCATTTGACAGGTTATTTATTTTTAAATATTTTAAATATAATAAATTCTGACTATGAAATCAATAAAAATATTCTTTATTGTTTTTGCTTACCTAATCTGTTTACTCATACTATTCTATATTCCTTCTAAATTCCTGCCATGTATGACTGTAACTTGATAGAACACCCCCAGGTTTTTGCCTTGTGTTCACATATGGCAGCTGATCCAGAATATTGGGACTGCCATCTGCACATCATGCCTAAGCTTGTGAACTTTGCTTTGTAATTGTCTAGAACAGCATTGCCTCTTTTCCAGTTTTGGTGCCTTTTAGTTCCTGGTTCTCTAGCAACGCTCTTTGCAAATGTTTCTTCCTTGGTGGCTAGGCTACTAGTTTTCTTCTTACTTTAGCTCTCCCTAAGTTCTGGTACTTCAGAAGGAGAGAGGAATTCTACACATTTCTGGAGTTTGTCTCTTCTGTATTTTCATCATGAAGTAGTTACTTTCTTTCCTGTCTATGCTGTTTTCCTCTAATGCTTACTTTTAGAGCAGGAAACGTAAGTCTCCCATCTCTGTCTTTCTTCCACCCTGCCCTCTACCAGCTTAACAATAATAATTGTTTTTTAATTACTTGCCTTAGAATCTTTTCCTAGCACTAAAAGTGTTCCCTGATGATAGAAATTCCAGAAATGTTTAAGTGATGATTTTGTATTTAAAATAATTCTAATGCTCATTTATATGTGTGTGTAGTTTTTAATGTTTTTGAGGAATTTAATAGTCTTGCTCCCTCTTGTAGTTGGTCTTGGCTTGGTTGCTGCCAGAATCTTCGGCATCTTGATCTGTCTGGATGTGAAAAAATCACAGACATGGCTCTAGAGAAGATTTCTAGAGCTCTTGGAGTTTTGGCATCTCATCAGACTGACTCTTTGGAAAGTGCAGGCAAGGCTACTTCAATTCCATGGACAAATAAAGACATTACCGAGCAACCCCCCAAACAGTATGCCTGTTTGCACAGTGTTGGTGAAGAAGTAGACAATGAGCATAATTGGACTAACCCTGTGTCTTCTGAAAGCTTTTCTCCTACCGTATGGATGCTAGATGCTGATGATTTGGCTGATATTGAGGATGCTGTAGAATGGAGACACAGAAATGTTGAAAGTCTCTGTGTCATGGAAACAGCTTCCAATTTCGGTTGTTCCTCATCAGGTTGTTACAGTAAGGACTTTGTGGGATTAAGGACTAGTGTCTGTTGGCAGCAGCACTGTGCTACTCCAGCTTTTGCATATTGTGGTCATTCGTTCTGTTGCACAAGGACAGCTCTAAGGACGATGTCTACACTCCCAGAGACTTCTGCAATGTGTAGAAAAGCATTAAGGACTACATTGCCCAGGGGAAAAGACTTAATTTATTTTGGGAGTGAAAAGTCTGACCAAGAGACTGGACGAGTACTTTTGTTCCTCAGTCTATCTGGATGTTATCAGATCACAGACCATGGTCTCAGGTGAGTGATCAGTTTCAGTTACTAGAAAATAATATATTTTTGATCTAATCTTGTTGACTAGCAAGTGGTTTATTTGTTAAAAATACTGGAACAGAGTAAGCTGAAATGGCAGCAAATACTTCAGTATTTCATGTTTGGGTTTTCTTTTTGATGCTGTGTAAATGGAATTGCTTTCCTGATTTTTAGATTGTTCATTCCTAGTATGTAGAAATTAATTTGGTTGAGATGGGCTTCCCTCAAAACTCAGTTCCAGCTTCCCAGGTTCTGGGAGAAGTGTATGCCCCCTTGGTGGGCAAGTGTTTAGAACTGGACTTGATTTTTGTGTGTTGGTTTGTATACCACTCCTCTGTTCTGTTGAACTTGTTATTGTTAGCTGTGTTTTGTATATGCTTCTTCTCCCTTTTCCCTGAATTGATGAGATAACCTAAACCTTGCCCGTGTCAGTGTCAGACAAGCACTCTTCAGTTGAGCTCTACTCTTAGGTCTGTGTGCGGATTCTTTATGGTTTTTATATATCATGTCATTTATAAACAGACATTTGGATTATAACTTTCCTGACTGGATCCCTTTGCTTCATTGTGCTTATCCAGTTGATCTGACTTAAATTTATAATGTTTTAACATGAGTAGAAATGACAGCACTATTTCAGTGAGTATGGCATTGTAGTAAGTTTACAATACAAATTTGTCTTACAACTTGTGATAAAATTTAAGATTGTTTGGCTCTCTGCAGTCTCTTGATATTAAATATGAATATTAAAGGTAGCTGCATCACTGAAAAGCCCACCCATCATGACTCCTAAAAGCTGTACCCAGAGCTCCCTGTCAGGCAGCTCTACAGAGAAGTTTTCTCTCCCAACATCACACAGACGTATCATTTTTGGGGGTGAGGGCCTTGGGAATCCTGAACTGAATCTTTAAGTTGTTTTCCCACTAAGGGCCAGTAAAGCCAGCTACTGTACAGATTATTGATTTAGGTACTTCTAATAGAAACGTTTACATTGCATTCAGTTTTGTTTTTTTTTTTTTTCATTTGGATCCCATGCAATCTCTTTTAGACTACCCCTTGAAAGGAACATTTTTATTTTTATTTCGTATTGCTAAAGTTCTTAGACTTTATGAATTAGTGGATTTTAAGTATTTTCTTCCTTTAAAGATTTTTCTTGGACCATTTAATCTCGGCACTTAGGAGGCTTGAGCAAAAGAATTTTGAATTTCACACCATACCCAGAGTCAGCTTGAACTATATAGTGAGACCCTGTCTAAAAAACACTTCCTTATTCCTACCAAACCACTTAGATTCTAAACTACTACCATTGTTAACCAGAAGTCTATAGAGATTGCAAAATGGTAGGAGAAAATTGTTAAAATTAGAATATAAGAGAAAACAGATTTAAAACATGCCCTTTTCAATCTTTACCGTTCAGTATCCTCCCTGAGTGTCAATGTTCCTATGGTCCTGGCCAGATGCTGTAGCATATGCCTGTAATCCCAGCTCTTAGGAAGTAGTAGGTGGAGAATTACTATTCATTGACAATTTGCACAGTGACTTCTAGGCTAATCAGTACTTGTCGCACGAAATAATGGGATAGATCTCTGAAGAAGTTGGAGATACTAGAGGGAATAAACATCACAGTGAAATCTTACCCAGCTGTCTTCTAGCTTCCTCAGCCTTGATTCCCTTGGAATGGTCTTTTTCTGTGTTTGAATCCCGACTTAAGTACTCTTTCGGGTAATTAAGGCATGGCCCCACCACACCTGCTTGGGAACCTGGAATTCCTTCTATAATCTGAAGTGACCTTGACTCAGTTGGGATTAAGGGCATAGGTCACCACTCCCAGGATACTCCCTGTGCTGGGATTAAAGGTTTGAATCACCACTCTGATTTTCCTAGACTGACTGTGGTTAGAGCTCTGGGACTTCTGGAGCTTCTATTAACTCCCCACATAGACTGTGGGTAGATTCCCTCTGATATCTCCAGAACTTCTGAAACTTTATTAAATCCCCACAAGTACTGTCTGGCAAGAAATTCTCAAAAGAAAGCAAAACAAAAACAAAACCAATAAAAATTCATGGTTCTTTCTTCTTTTCGGAATAGTTTATTTCTGACATTGTTTCCTAATTTATTAAGCTGCATTAATTTAAAACTAAATTGAGTATATTGGTTTCTTACTTTATCTCTTCTGTTTTCAGTTACCCCATTTTTGATGTTACAGTCTTTTAGTTATCATTGTATGGAAACTTGATAGTCTCAGTTTTATTACTGGCATCTTAATCTCTTTTGTGTTTTTATACTTGAATATAATATTAGATTTTCTTTTCATTTAAAAAGATTTGTGTACTATTAAATTTACTATCATTAACCCCCCTTTTAGTATCTTTTCATCACCCCCCCAAAAAACCCCTGTACCTATTAGCAGTTATGCCTGTTCTTCCTCAGTTGCTGGCAGCCAGTTAATTTACCAAGCATCTCTGGGTTTACCTACTGTTAAATGACAGTATTTAATATTTGCCTTTTTTCACATACTATAATGTGTTTAAAGTTCATGCAGATCTAACATGTCTGTACTTGATAGGTGCATACTATTTAATGGTTTAGATATTCTACATTTTGTCTATCCACTCATCAGTGGGCATTTGGGGTATTTTTGCTTTTTGTCTTATATGACTAATACCGCTGTGGAAATTTACGTTTACAGTTCTCTTGTGTATGTAGGAATTACTAGGTTATTGGGGATACAGATGTCTTTGTACTCACAGAGAAGCACCAAGAGAACCAGGAATGTTAGTCATACAGGAATATCTTCTCAATGGAGAAGATAAATATCAAATACCTGCATTTCATCCAAAAAACTGAAAATGGATTTTGCTATCTGTGGAGGCAGACCTCACCCAATTCCCCAGAATGATTATCCCTCTTTAGACCATTACCCATCCATCAGGGAGATGTCATGTGTACTTTATGGCCTGCTGACCTCTATGCTATCAGTCAGAGACCACACTAGGTCCTGTAGCTACAGAATCCACCCTTGCAGTCACATGTACTTTGTAAAGGAGTTTGTATGTAGTCATACTTTTAGCTTTATTGTGCACCTGAGGTTGGAATGATTGGACGGATTGTTACCTGGAAACCTTTTCCCAAATTGTACTGTGTTTCAAATATGCTGACAGTGAACCACCTGCCTGGCTTTAGACTCCCTGAAGTAGTTGACAGTGTTAGTCTGCACTGGGTTTTCATTCTTACCTCTTATCTGGCACGGTTTGGTTCACTTCCCTGTCTGATACCTGCTATATACCCTCATTGAGTTATGGGAGGAATCCCAGAATTGGCAAATTAGGTTTCAGACTTCAAGAATTTTTTGATAATTTTTACTTTCTTAGTGTGGTGGGAGAGTGAACAGTACATCTCTAGGTCTCAGTTTCTTCATGTGAGAATTGAGTTACTATAGTGTTCCTATAAAGCAAGGTATCATATGCTTCTTTTTTGGAGCCTTTAGGAAAAATCTAGAACATTTTTGAGTCAGATTATTTCTGCCTAAGGTTAGTCAGTTTTCAGTGTTTTATAAAAATTGTAAGTTTTCTTATTAAATTGAGAGGTATATAAAATATTGATATAGTGTACCATTGCAATATTAAAATCTAAAGGTTGGTATTTCCTGATACATTATCGCTCTTGCAGGGTCTTGACTCTGGGAGGAGGGCTGCCTTACTTGGAGCATCTTAACCTCTCTGGCTGTGTCACTGTGACGGGTGCGGGGCTGCAAGACCTGGTCTCGGCTTGCCCTTCCCTAAATGATGAGCACTTTTACTACTGCGACAACATTAATGGTAATGCCTTTAACAGGGGTACTTTGAAGAGTATATTTAAAATATTTTGGCAGCTCTGATAATTTTATAGTTTTTATTTGCTTTCTAGATTCCCAATTGCACAAACTGTCTTTACCTTCAGGTTTAGTTCTTTAAATTTAATAAAATTGAAATGATTTGATTCTCTAAGGTAATAAATCAAAATACACATTTTTACTTCTTGAAGGCAAGTTTCTTATCAATTCTAATAGATTTTTAGGCATTTAAGAGTTTAAATCACTTAAAAATGGCAAGTTGTTATAGAAATACTAAGGTTATTTTTAAGATTTTGGGAATTCTACTGTAGTATTGTAGCACTTATGCTCAACAATTTAAGAGTGTTGATTTTCTAGACACACTGATTTCTTAGGAATGACAGGCTCATTTTTTCTCACAGCAGTGCTTTTTCCAGTGTGGTAGATAGACAAAGGAAAACTTTGGTAATGTGAACTCTTCAGGAGCCCTGTGTCTTGTTTTATATTAATGTCCCTCGAGACTTAGGAGAGTAGATTATGCAGTATTGAGAAAAGACTGAGATGCCTTGGGCAGGATCAAAATTCCTGTACTGTTTTAGAGTCAATTCCTGATTCCTGAACCAATTTAAAAATCATGAAGTAGGGCTTGGGGATGTAGTTGTCTGAAAGAGTGCTTGCCCAGCACCCATGAAACTCTGGGTTTGCATCCCATTACCATTCAAAACTAAGAGTGGTGGCGGGTTATGCTTCTAATTAATTATCTCAGCACTCAGGAAGTAGTGTCAGTAATTCAATAGGAAATTAGTAAATTTCTTATTGCTTGGGATTTAGATTTCTCTTAATATAAATGAGACTAGGGATCTCAGTTCTTTTATTTCTGCTAGAACTGACGTGTTATTGACAAAAGCAACTGGTGTCTGTCCCTGTCTTTGCTTTCTCCCTTCTGGCAGTGTATAATCAAGAGTGGAAAAGTAAGATTTGTTGTTGTTATGCCCAGCTGAACAAGGAAAAACAAAAGGGTATTTATGAATGGAAGTCTTCGTTTGTTATTAAAAATGAAGCCATAGGGCACTGGACAGATGACTCAGTGGTTAAATGGATGGCTCAGATTGTTCTCACAGAGAACCAGTTTGGTTCCCAGTAGACACTTGGACAGTTCACAACTGCCTGCTTATAGCTCCAGCTTCAGAAGGCCAGTGCACTCACTCATATGCACATATGCTCACCCACTGATATATAATCTGAAAGGATAAAAATACAGTGTTTATAAACAAAGTTTCCCAAGGCTTATAGGATGCACTTTAAGACAAATTAATAAGTAATTTTAAACTAAGGTATTTTATTTGTGTGTTACATTTGAATTGCCTATATAATTTCAGTATAGGTTGTATTTAGAAACAAATCTCATAGCCTGATTTATTTTGCTTAGTAGATAGAGGTATTTTGGTGGCAAGTATTAAGTTTTAGTTCAGTTTTGTTATCTGCCTACTTATTTTGTACTTAAGTGATTTTTAAACTCCTTGAAAATATTTAGATGAAAAAGTTAAGAGCTTACAATCTTTTATACTTTCCCAATATTATTATCTTAATCTGTTTAGAATATATAACATTGGCACTCTAAAGGAGCTATTTATTCCTTTGTTGAATGTTAGTGGTTTTTTTTTTTTTTTAGTTCTAATTTTTTACAGAAAATTATAATTGAGAGAACTGATTTTTTTTTAATTTTAAAAGATATTCATGGTACTTGAAATAATACTAAATTTTCTTTCTTAGCTTTGTAGAGCATGATTTGGAAGAAACAGAAATCCTTTTAAAGTTTACAGGGTGACTTGTCATGTAATTGACTTTCTGGGATTCTAGGTAGTAGCTCTTAAAGCAATACTTTGAGTCAGTCTATTTTGTAAAAGAACATAGACAACTTAGAAGATGCTAGAATTGTACCCAGTTGTAAAAGGTCACAACACCATTGGCATAGTATCTTTCAAAGCTAAGCTTGTAGAGGAAATACTTGGTAAAGGTTTAGGAGCCCTCATTTTTATTTCTGAAAGTCGTTAGGATTTAGTACATGATTTAGAGTAATGAGGAAGCATACATATATTTAAAAGTAACATTTAATTTAAAATGAATCTTGTTAAAAGAAGATCTATGTAATTACTACATTATTAGAATTTAATGCTGATAAACGGTTCGTGTAGATTAAATAGTGAATGAAAAGGCAATTCTGCCTGCGTCCTAAGCACTGCCAGACTGGGGAAGGTGTTAGCCAACAGCTATTCCATTTCTACTGTGAGCAAGATACCGTACTAAGTTCTGATGCCAAACACTCTGATTCTTCTGAATGATTCTCCATGATTTTTAAATTGTTACTGGACTTGGATATGCAAGATGTCTTAGTCATAATGTTTACACAAATCTTTCTCATTAAAGTAGTTGTTGTATGGCCTAGTTTCCAGCTCTGAAGAACATTTGAACAATGCTAGTAAACTTTCTTGTGCTGCTTTGCATTTCAGTTTGTGCATAATTTAGCAGTTAAGATAGATTAGCTCATAGTTCTGGAGGTGACAGTCTCAGATGATTTGCTCTCTATGTTTCTAATTTAAGTTAAAAAGGAATTAAAGGTAAGTGAAGGTAAGTGAAGACACACACAGCATGAGTAATATATAGTACTTAAAACCAAGGAAAAATGTCATTTTTATAAACAGAATTAGCTACATTTGTAGTTTTTTTCATCTAAATATTAAAAAGGTAGTATTCTTTGCTTTAACAATTAGGAGAGATTTTACTTCTTAATTTTCTATATTCTTACTATAATTTAGCCTGATATATTAACTGTTTGGCAAAGTCAAATATTTAAAGGGAAATATTTTTTGAATTGTTAGTCTAGTAAGAGTATCATCCTTGACTACTTGTACTGTTGAGGCCCCCTTTACTGTTTTCCCTTAAAAACCAATTAAGTACTTTACTGTTTCTAGCTTTGACTGTTCCTCCAACCCCCCAAGTCTCTTTATAATACTGAATTTTGTATGGAATTTCTTACAGAATTCATTATATTTTTTCTTTACTTTCCTGTCACTAAAAATAAAATTAAAAAGGCATGGATATAGACAGGGTATATGGGATATGGAGCTGTAGTCTGTCCACTTGGGAAGTTGAGTCATAAAGATTGCTTGAATCTAGAGGTTTGCAGACACATAGAAGACATAAGACCTTGGGTCTTAAAACAGAAAAAAAAAAAAAACCCCAAAAGGTGTGTGTGTGTGTGTGTGTGTGTGTGTGTTTTGTATGAATTTAGACATATATGGTCTTTTATTTGGAAAATTAAAAATTTTCATTACTTCCACAGTTGCCCAGAATAGAATTGTATACTGATAAATGATAGGTATATTTTGTTAAAATTCAGCTGTCTGAGCAGTAAGTAGTTTTAAGTGTCAGGGAATGGGTGAAAAGATAACAGGTGTTTGGTGGCCAAGCAGTACTGTAAGGGGTGTGCCAAGCTAAGCCAGGATGGTTGAGGACTGACTGGTGCATAGGAAATCTGGAAAAAAGATTGACAATGGAAGGAATTTCAGAATATAGAATTTTTTACAAGGGCATTTACAAATATGCACTAATTTTTTTTTTATTTTAGCTTTTTCTCCTATTTTAGGAAAAAATTTAAAAATGCTGTTTTATAGGTTTTTATATAAATTTAAATATTTAGCATATAACTTAATTAAAGATGGAAGATTTTAATTTGTATTAAATAAAAATGGGCTTGTGGTGCTCCAGTTTTCTAGAGTACTTTTTAAACCTACAAACATAATAGTTTCAAGAGTCTGAGATCATGTATTCTATAGTTGCAACTCTCATGATTTCTGTCTCAGAGACGTTAGCATAGTCACCTTCTCTTGGAATATACTGATGCTCTTAAAAAGTAAATGTTGCAAATGGAGACTGAGGGGTAGGGCGATGTTAAGATCACTTAATATATTCTATTTTGAAGTTGGATTCTAATTTTTAGCTGTGTTCCTGAATAGATCTAGATCTTTTTTTCTAGTGTTTGGGTCGCATACTGCAGCTGGGGTAAAATTCCATTTATTCCACAAGTGGTTTATTGTTTATAAGTGAATTACCATTTTATATTCTAGATATTTAATTAGTCACTCACTTTTAATTCAGTTTTGGAACGTAATTTTGTTTAAAGTTACTATTTGTTTTTGTTCCGAGATGTACAGATGCTCAGAGTATGGCACATACATTGTGTGTGTGTCTATATATATAGTATATTGTTTTAAGCTGAATATGACATTTATTCTAATTGTTCAGTCCTCATTGAGCTGACACAGTTCAGATGGGGTTTTATGCTTTGTGTTAATTATGTTTCTCAGAAGAATACTTGAAGAGTGTTTTATCTAGCAGTCTTGTTTCTGCGGAGTGTCTCCATTTCTTCTGGGGTTGTAAGATTCTTGGGAAATTTCACTCTGTTTCATCTTCATGGAGGATATTTTAGATGAAATCAGACGATAACTGGCAATTTGTGTCTGAGTTTTTAATGCTTTCACTGTAAGATTTAACTTGTGCAATGTCATTGAACTGCTAGTAAAACAGTTTTAGACTAAGAGGCAGAACTATTTTTACATGATCTCCAAGAAGTACCTCTTTTCACATGTTTTTTGCTTTTACACAGGTCCTCATGCTGATACCGCCAGTGGATGCCAGAATTTGCAGTGTGGTTTTCGAGCCTGCTGCCGCTCTGGCGAATGACCTTTGACTTCTGACCTTTGTCTACTTCATTTAGCTGAGCAGGCTTTCTTTCATGCACTTTACTTAACAGCACATTTCTTGTGTTAACAACCCCTTTTGGGTGTGTCTTGTTTTGCCCCATTTCTTACAGTTTCAGAAATTTAACTTAGCAGTAAACTATACAGTGTTGCTTTTCCTTGCAAAATATATTTTTATTTTAGAAAGGGATTAGGATTTTTTTTTTTTAAATTAGGGTGAGAACAGTCTTACTGACTTCTTTAAAATGAAATGCTTTAAAAAGAGTACCATTAATGCCATGGTATTTAAAGTACTTTTAGATTATTTTGCATTTTAGTCAGTGGGGGTTATTGGTTCTTTATGTGTAAGCACTGTACCAGTTTTGCAGATCCTCTCAAATACACTTTCTGAAGTTTTATTTTCAAAGACTGAACATTTTGGAAATGAATCTCTTTTTCCGTAACATTTTATTTTAACAGTTATCAGGGGCCAATTCAAACACATCTAGAAATGAGATTCTTTAAGATCGTAGAATAAATTGGCCTCTCAGTGTTTGCTCAGTGAGTTAACAAAAGCACCTATCTATTTGTATTTGCTTTAGGCACCTGATCCCACTACTGTCCTTAAACTGTCAAATTTGGGAGGGTTTTTTTTTTTTTTTTAATTCCACAGTTGTTTGAAGAAATGTATAAATAAAATCTACTTTGAGAACTTTACCAAGCAATATCTTGTGCTGTGATTTTATTTTAAATCTGAATTTAGGTTTACTAATTTATTTTGAGCCTTATGAAATTATAACTCTGACACATAAAACCAGGTTTAGATACTAAGTATTAATGAGTTAAATTTTCTTTTTGAAGTTAATTGTAATTGTATGTCATGAAGAAAATAGTGCTTTGCCTCTTTACTTTTCTTCCTCTTCAGTACAAACAAAGCTGTAGAAAGGAAGTAATCCTGCAATCAACTTCTTTGTGGCTTTTTCTGCCTGTTTGGAAAGGAGCAGAGCTGGGGAGGTTGTTTCAGTGTGTCTAAACATGAAGCCAGAGTTCACTAATTGAAACATTGGGGGGAGGGAATTCTGGAACACTTTGCAGTTCAACTGACATTTGAATTAAACACTGTCATATGTCAAGAGTTTTAATTTTGACTTATTAGCATTTGAAATAAAAAACAAAATAGAACTTTATAGATTTGGTATAGGGCTGAGCACGTGTACAAGCAGGTAACCTTAACATTTTGAATTTGTTACCTCTATGAGGAAGTCATTGAGTCATGTGGACACTACATTAGCTTCCTCCTGTAAGTATGTGCAGGAGAAAAAAGCCACATTCTCATTCTCTGTAAGAATATGAAAAGAAGTTGAGTGTAGAGACAAGTCTAAAGTTACTTTCTGTAAGATATACTGTACTTTGTTTTTATTTCTCAAAGTGTTTGATAAAGCTTATTTATGAAGTTGATAGCAGGTACCATTTTGAGAAACCTGAAAATTTCCCAGGAATGAGTTTCATGCAAATATGTACTTCATTTTCTCGGTGTTAACTTGAAATTGCACAGAACAATGGTGTGAGTCATGAGAGGCTTATCATAACAAGGTGATAGTTTAATATGACACTATATACTTGGTTTCAATTTATTTGGGATTTTATGATTGAGTTCCTTCGGAGAATAAAATGTAGCAGGTGTGTAAATTGCATCATATACCTGACAAACTTTAGGTGTTAAATGTAAGGCCAGTGTTGTGCCAGTGCTGTGCTAGCTTTTATAAGCTTCACGTAGTGCAATGGAATGGGTAATATGGTCATTCTCAGTGTAAATAACTTGCCCATGATAACTCAGCCACTAAGTGGCACAAGTAGGATTTATCTGTCTCTTTGATATTGTTTTGTTTTGGGTCAGTCGGGTATCACTCACATTGGGTGCCAGATATCGCAATAAATTTTACTTGCGATATATCAAATATAGGATTAATATTTATTAGAAAGTACTTTAACACGAAAACAGGTTACATTTTAGGAAGATACTTAAGCGAGTGGATGGTCTAAGTGATGGATGTTGATCTAATCTTTCAAGAAGGCAGGAACAAAATGGGACGCTCAAGATCCCAGCAGCCCCTCTTGAACAGAGCTGGCCACACCCCCTTCAGGAGCCTGGGACCCTGGATAAGTGTCTTCTGACCTTATCAGCTGACACCTGAATCCCACCCACAGTCAGACAGCTGTTCCCTAAAGAGTTCTTGAGAGTAGCAGAGACAGACATGATTGCAATGTAACCTGGTAGAGGAATATGTCAGCTAAAGCAAAGGCTAAAGTTGATAACTTAGTTTCTCCTGTCTTTGAAAATGAGAGCCCTATCAGTGTTCTCAGTTGGAGGGCATTCTTTCCCAGAGTTCATTAGACATTAAGAAATATTCTTGGCTGTTAAAACTTGGTTGCGGAGAACACAACTGGAGCATCTAGTGGGTAGGCTGTTACACATCCTGTTTTTATTTTTATTTTTATTTTTTGTTAGATTTATTTTGTGTGTTTTGCCTACATGTATGTAATGTGTGTGCACCCTGTGTGTATAAAGTGTCTGTAGAGGTCATAAAAGGGCACTTGAGTTAAGAATGATTATGAACTGGCATATAGATGCTGGGATTCAGACCTGGAGCAAAAAGTGCTCTTAACTGCTGAGCAGTCTCTACCAACCCCTGCTGTCAAACATAGGACAGCTTTCCACAAAGAGCAATGGGAGAAGTCTAGGTATTTCTGTTTTGGTATACATCTTCCCATATCAGTACACATATTTACATATTTTAACACCCCCTCCCTTGTGTGTGTGTGTTCGTGTTCTGTGGTACATGCACTTGAACATATGAGTTTGGGATTATACTAAAACCCAGTAAAGCCACTGTAGAGGTGGTCATAACCTAATTACCTCTATAACCTTTAGCTTTAAATACTGGGGACCATTCTTTCAATATGAGTTGTTGGGGCAAGGGTATGGGTAGGATATGGATTTTCAATCTATAGCCATACTTAGTTGGTTTTTTAATTGTTTTTTTTTTTTTTTTGTATTTTTGATATTTCAATACCATTTTACCTCCACCCCAGCAATATATTGTTTTAGTGGCTGTGCATGTGTTTAATCACTTGCTTTACTTTTTGTAACATGCCATTAATTTTATGAGTTCACTCAACATTTCTAAAATTTGGTGCCGCAGATTTGTTTGTTATTCCTCTAGAGAAGCTGTAAAGAATTAACCTTACTGGGTCTTAGAGCTATGGTTGCCTTTGTGCTGGACAGACAGAAGTAGAGGTATTACAGACCAAGCAGAAGTCTGCAGGCTAGTGCTCAGACCGTCTTAGTCGTGTTTGGCCACAGAGTGTCATGGTGAGACAGACTAACCACGTTATACGGGATTGTGGTGGTGCGTGCCTTTAATCCCAGCATCTGGGAGACAGGCAGGAAGATCTCTACACAAGGAAAACCAGGACTACACAAAAGAAACCATATCTCAAAAAACAAACCAAAAAGAGGAGCAGCTTTACACTGTTCGAAAATAGATAATTTTATTTCATTTCATTACTTCAAAATATTTTCCTTTGATTCCATAATTCAAAAATATACTGATAGTCTTTAGGTGATATAAAATAGCATATAGAAAAATTACCTGTTACGTACAAGGGAAGCAACATAGATCCAAACAGACAAAACGTTTTTGGGATAAGGGTGGATATATACAGCTAAAGCAAATTCGACATTAGGGACATCAATGTTATGTACTCCAGTGCTATACACCGCTTCAATCAATGGCTTCACTTCAGAATAAGGCATGTGAAGGGGAAATCCAGAGAACTGAGGAGAAAAATACATAATTCTTTATATTGAATCTTTAGGATCATGAGATTATGTTTTTGTTTATGTTAACATAAAAATTGAAGGTTTAATATTTTTGCTTAGTTACTGGCATATTAATGTGTCACCAGTCATTCGCTGTTCCCATCTCTTGCTGACCCATGTAATCTCATAGACTTAGGTAAATAAAGCTAATCAATGTATTCTACCCCAGACACAAAAGTTAATTTACAGGTCTGAGCATGTGATCACAGTGAGTTATAGATAGTGACACACAGATGCCCTCACTCGCTTTGGTCAAGGTGTGTGGATGGGTCTTTTAGATGTGTTCTAGCATTTGTTTCTATGAGAAAAGCCTGCCTGGGGGATGTCAGGACATGGAGGCCAAGGAGGCAAGACTTGCAGAAAACTGGAACGATTTTCCAATGCTAAAAACTATGATGAACTAAAAACATTCTAATAAGTTAGTTGTTAGTTCTCTATTTTACTCAGTGACTCATCCAATTCGTCTTTCATACTGGTTATCTTACTGCACTAATTATCAAATTGCCTTTTTTATTACCCACTGTAGGATATGACATAGTGGACAAACCACCAACATGGAGTAGACAGGATATATAGTGTTGTTAGTGGGAACTTTTATTGAAAAATTAGTCATAAAATCGTACCCTTAAAACTTAACCAAAGGTGTTGATTTTCACCTTTATGTACAGTTGGGTTTAATGCTTTAGCTAGGTGTTTTTATTTACTACTTAGGGTACATTTCATAGAAAGGGTTATATTTCATAGGATCCTGGATAAGATAATTACTGAGTTTAGAAACATTTCATCTTGTTTCTTTCTTGGTGTATGGTACCTCACGGGTCTTGTGTACGATTACTGGGTAACTTTCAGTTTGAGGATGAGGGAAACACCACTGGCCATTTTACCACACGTGTGCTTACCCTGTAGTCTCCCAGCTGCTTCAGCAGTTCTGCCCTGTGGTCGTCTTCTATATCTTCTCCATGACTTCTTTCCAGCAGAGGCAAGAAGTGGCGCAGGGTGGAGGTACAGTACCTGTTCCATCGAGTCAGATGGCGTGGCCTCCAGTCCATGATTTTTTCTTTTAGTATTTTTTCAATCCTGTTCATAGAAAATAAACTTTTATTTATTACTTTTTATTTAACTTTTACCATGGTCAAAAAATGTATGCAGCATGGGGTTCAGATCAATGCATTTTTGGTGGTGTTTTCCCAGGCAGATTAGCAGCTATCAAGTGCCTGAGCAGTTCTTGTTCTTGAAGATTATATGGCAGTGCAAGAGGAAATAGTACAGACAGGATAAGCATGACAAATCGAATACATCCAACAAGATAGCTTTTAATTCTGAAACCTTTTAATTTTTTTTATAATTGATAAATTATTTCCAAGCATAAAGGTTTTTTTTAAATATGTTGGGAATCTCAAATATTTATTAAACACTTAACGCCTTATATTGAATTTTGTAGTCCAGTGACTAATTTTTTTTAAGTTACCTTAAAATTGCCTTTTAAAGTGACAACTATCATTGCAGTGGGTCAGGCTATGAGGCTTGAACAAAGAAGGAAACGGCCCTTTGTTAAGCCGTTATTTACTGGGTACAGTGTTTAACTGTCTCTTAGACATTTTGCTTGATTTCCATCAATACTCTGATATAGGGGACATTGCAGTCTTACAGAAGAGGACAATTTACAGTAGGATGACTTGCCGTGAGGTAGGGACAATGGTAAACCGTGCTGATGTTAAAGCCTCTTGACCGTCTTAAGCATAAACTGGAAAGATCCTCACAGCTCTTCATTCAGGAGTTATAAGGCTACTTTTGGACTGAGTAGGAAATTATGGACAGAGTGTTAAATACTTCAAAAATGGAAAAATTAGTGAGTCCAGTCAATGGTATGCTGAAGCCATTAGCTGGGACTCGAGATTAGTTTCTCTAAACTGGTGGTTCTCAACTTGAGAGTGGCAACCCCTTGTGGGGGGCGTGTCTTAATGACCCTTTCACAGGGGTTGCCTAAGACTATCAAAAAACACAGAGATTTACATTACTATTCAGAACAGTAACAATTACAGTGTGATAGTGGAAATATTATGATTGGGGTCACTACAACATAAGGAACTTGTATTAAAGGGTTGCAGCAGTAGGTAGGTTGGTAACTACACAGACTTTATGAGAAATTGGGAGTAACTTGGTGTTTTTGGCATTAATGTCTTAGAAAGATACATTTAGTCTTGTATAATTTGACAAACTGTTCACACAATGTGACTCGGAATGAAGCACAAGCTTTGAAATCAGTCCGTCTGGTATCAGAAGCCCACTCTAAGAAGTGTGTGGATCACTCAGCCTCAGATTTCACATTTGTGAAATGGAGGGTAAGTTAGTTGAACAGCATTAGTGGAATTGCAAAGACACATGGGTTTTAACCAGCCTTCTTAATGGGTTAGGTTCACAAACTAGGTAAGTCCTATAAGCCACAAATTGGGCAAAAGATGCATGTTTAAGGTGAAGATTATCATGTGTACCAACAAGCCATCATAGAATGTTAAGCTTGAATGTCAGTCTTTGGAGAGCTATGTTGCAATGTTCACCCCTGTATCTTCACCTATAACATGCTTATGCTGACACCTCATTTGAGTCATGGGATTTAGACATCATATCTGTACTTGGTATCTGCAGACATAAAGTCAACCCTGATCATTTCATATTGTTCCTTGCTGAGAGTTTAAAGTTTGTTATTATGGTTCTAATAATGGATTGTTGATGGATTTGTGGGCATTTTGTTACCTGTCTTGTAGCTCAGCAGCAGCTGCTTTGTCTGTGCGCTGATAAATTAGCTCTTCAGGCTATAAAAGAGAAAGTTCAGTGAGCACCTACACTTAGCTTGAATAAGTATTTCTTTGTGATTTTATTTTAAATTCTCTGGAGGCCAGACAAGGGTGTCAGGGCCCTTAGACCTGTAGTTATAGACAGACTACTATAAGCTGCCATGTGTGTGCTGGGGACTGACTTTAAGTCCTTTGCAAAAGAAGCAAGTGCTATTAACCTGAGAGTTACTGTCTCTACCCCTAGTTTTCTTTTTAAGTAATTAAGTTTGAGACTGAATAAGAAAGCGCAGCCTAAGAGATGCCAAGGAAAGTAGAACCAAGGATAAGGGACGTGTCACAAATTACAGTGCTTGGTCATTCCTTCTCAGTTTTATTTCCTGTATTCCTTATCACACTAGTAACCGGAACTGAAATTCTACTCAGGTCTTTCATACACCTAGTATTGAGGATTTACTGTTGCTAAGTACCTTCACAGGTGATAACAATGGGAATATGGCGGTAAGCAAACCCTGTGTTGTGTTTACATTGTAGTAAGTGAAGATAAATGACCTGATACATTGTGTTTATTTTACTACAGATATGTGTATTCCTAGACTGCCTGCATTGTTTTGTATGTTTTCTAAATTTGAAATTTATTGTATGAATATGCAATCTTTTCTGCCTTTATATTTTATTAGGGATAATAAAAACACTTTTACAGTACTAATTTTTATTAAGGCAATCATTTGAACTACTACAAATTATTACATCATGTAGTATAATTTGCCTTGTATTGTCTCAATTCTTAGGCTACCTCAGATTGCATTCCTGTGAAAAATCTCATATGTGTCACCTTCTCACAGGTGAGAATTTCTGAAGGGCTATGTAAAACTGTTTGAAAGGTTTGTGCCATGATAAAAGGGTATTTTATATTACAAACTCAGTTTCTTTGTGTGTTGTGTGTATGTGCAAACATTTTAAATGAATAATGTTTATGCTAACAAATTAGAATCTATCTGTCACATTCTTAAGCTAATTTTATGAGCCTGTAGTTTGATTTCATCCTTAAGCAGTTAGAATCAATTTAGTGAGTTAATACCAACATTTAAAAGGGGGGGGGCTATATTTTGTGATTCTGTTTTAACTCATGGACTTCCTATATAAAAACTTTCACTTTTAAATATGTCTAAAATGTGCACCAGTTTTTCATATATGTGAATGTATGTTCTTCACGTAAATTTGTCTCAAGTTAGAAAACTAATGTTTTGAATCTTACATGTAAATTTAGTATACTAAATAATTAAGAGTAGAATGTTCATGTAAAGATTTCATATGACTTTATCCACATTTGGCTTTAAATAGAATTATACCTGAACACTGGAGAGGCCAGGATATGGGAAGTTCCGTGAAAAAAATGATTTCCATAGTTTGGGCTTTGTGACATCAAAATTTATCCTTAGTGGCGAATCATGGTGTTGAATATTAAACCAAATCTGAAAAAAGTACATTAGGATATGTTAGCAGATATGTACACAGATGTATGTATATATAGAGAGGCAGTGAAGGAGGCAGAGTCACACAGGCTATATATTTTTTTAAAAAATTTTTAGGCATATATGAATTTTACAATCAGTTGTTTACATACACACATGCTGTATTTTTTTGCTTGTTTTTAACAAAAGAAACCCAGTCTTCTCAGATGACAAACTTGTTTTGGCAGAAGGGGTTAGGTATTGTAAGCTCTGTTGTGGAAAGCTATCAAGATACAGCCAAGACAGAAATTGGATCCTCTGAGTCTGAAAAGCATGTGTACATCTTGTGAAGGTCAAATTAAACCAGAAGTTGGCCAAAGTGGCCAGTTGTCCCAATTCTACCAACTTATTTAAATTAATATATATGTGTTCGTTTAAATATTCCTATTATACATTCTTTACCTATATAAAATACATATATAAATGGGCCAACTTAAAAAACCAACCATATTTAAGAGGAAATAAGAATACTCACATTATCAGGACCAACTAAACAGCCCACACTTTTCAAAGGACAGAAGGTATCAAATTGTCCATAACAATGTCCACTGCAAGGATTCCATATTAAATAATAATTTTTCTCCCAAGTTAGCACATAGGCAGTTGGACCCTGAAAAGAAATAGGCATCAAAATATTTTCCAATTAATTATAAAATCAGGTCATTAATAGTTTACAGAATTCTTTTTAAAAATTAATGTTTAATATCCCAACTTAGTAGCAGTAAAAGAAATGGGGTACATGGTGAGAGAGAGAATGTGTGTGTGTGTCTGAGAGAGAGAGAGAGAGAGAGAGAGAGAGAGAGAGAGAGAGAGAGAGAGAGAGAGAGAGAGAGAGAGAGAGAGAACATGAACACACACATACACAAATGCCTGTGGCTGCCTGAGGAGTTAGAGGAGGGTGATAGATCCCTGGGCTGGATTGATAGCCTGTGAGTGGCCCAACAAGGGCGCTGAACACTGAATTTGGGTCCTCTATGAGAGTAGTAAGTATTCTTATAACTGATCTATGTCTCCCATCCCAGAAACAGTTCTTCATTTTAGCTGGACTTGTGCTTTCTAAATTCTATGACTAATGAATTTTAAAAAATGAGAATAGGTATTTTTCAAAAATCTTGGATTTGGTACTGATGGAGTGCAGTAATCAAAGGTAGTACTCGCCTTACCAATCAGTGTATCTTAAGGCTTGCTAAAGAATTCCTGTTAGAAGGGCTCTTCCCAGGGGCAGTAACGTTGCCATTTGAGTATCTAGATAGAACGCTGGTTATGCCCAAATACTTTTCAGTCCCCAATAAAGTAACTTACCTTTGATACATTCTATAGTTACATGAACACATAGATTTGGAAGTATATAAACCTAATGATTTAGATGAAGGACGTTTACTTCTTGCTTAACATAGTCATAGATTCTTTTATTCGGTGATTATTCATTTATTGCTGATACATGATTTCATCTGATAGAAATAGCCTTGGCGTTGTGATATGATTTGCTGAGGGTCACAGAACCTTGAGCACAGGTCTGGGACTTGCTTGTCTTTGTCCTCCTTGTACCACCAGGTGGTAAGTAACTCATGGTATGTAATTCCCAAGGATTCCTAGAGCGTCATGGCCTCTTTACAATACCACTTTAGATAATCTGCTACCGTCCACACAAATGTTTAACATTGTGCCCCAGACTTGTTAGTATTTTACTGTGGAGTAAGGAATACTCCGAGAGTCACCAAATCTTTAAAACTAGTAACATTGACAACAGCAGCAGAACAGAGCTGCCAACGTTCTTTTTTACTGTTTTATCTGGTGTGTTCCCCATTGCCTCCCAAATTAGTGGCAGTGAAAGAAATAGGGTACATGGTGAGAGTTCCCTTCACTCTCTACCATATTACCAAGGGAATGAGATTGTGGGGGAACATTGATGGAGTAGGCTGTGTATTCAAAGAACAGCTAAGTATGGGCTTGCCTACAGCGAGGTGAGGGCACTGAATATGCTGTTAAGCCACTTCATGTGGTATCCATCTTGGTTCTGTCAACCTGTTGTTTTTCTGCCATATCACAACAATTCAAAGAACTATCATTAAAAATTAGCCCTGTCCAAGAAGAACATCTAGTTAGATAACCACACTCTTGTTAATAGCACCTTATATGCCGTACCTCAGGAATAGCATTGCCCATCACCAGCCATGCCTTCTTACCCAGGGACAGAAAGTAATTGCATAGCAGTACTGCATGCTCTTCTTCATCTCCTGCCAGGAGATCAAGAAATTGCTGACGAAAAGAAAAAGACAAGTTATATTGACTGTTTTCCTTTAGATTGAACATGTATTGCTTTGTAGATCAGGCTGGTCTGGTACTTGCTGTGTAGACCAGGATAGTCCTGAACTGGCAATATCTAAGCTCAACCTCCCCTTGCCCCCAGGACTGGAATTAATGCATGTCCCATCACATTAGCATAATTTAATGTCTTGAGATGGGTGTGTTAAAGTATTTTTGTTGCTATACTGACTATTCTTTAATGGACATCATGCTTTCTTTGGCATTAATGTGATGGCATGAATATCTAGAATCAATATGTTTGCAGTGGGTGGAAACAGTAGATTACCACGGTTCCACTTGAGTGTATATCTGATAGTTCACCAGGGCTAAACATTTTCTAAGTATATTGCATGAACTGACCAACTTTTCCCAGAACAGGCTTTGTGTATCTTACTCTCCTTATCAGCCTTGCAGATGCTTCAAATACAGAGGCAAAGATCAGGTAGTAACACCTATGAGGAAGTGACCTAATCCACTTCTGCTGCTCTGCTGCTCTTCTTTGTGTATTTTTCCCTGTCTTCTTGAGAAAGAGACCCCTGTGGCTCTAACGTCTATGTCTCTAAAAATGCCAAGATTTATTTATGTTGCCAAATTCATTTGGGAGAAAAAAAAAGTACAACTAAATTTTTCCAATTAGGACCTTCCATCAAAGAAAGTTGTGTATGTTAAATTTTATGGAAACATAACACCTGGGGTAATAGAGGTTTGCTTTGCTTTATACCACCCAGGATCCTTGGCTTAGTGCAAAGAAATTGTTTGACATGGCAACTTTAAGAAGTTCACAAATTAAGAAATAATCATTTTCTTGTTGTAGAATGAGATTTAGACATTTTCTAAACAAAATTGTGATATTAATGTAATAGTAGAATAGTCCTATATCAGGACAGGTGAGATGATAACATAGATAATTCCATTCTCTGTTGTTCATAATTCTTTGAAACAATACTTTGTGTGTGTGTGTGGGGGGTAATTGCTGAGGATCTAACCTATGTCCTTGCGTCTGCCAGGCAAGTATTTACTACTGAATTATATCCCCAGTCCTTATTTTCTTTAACTTCTAAAGTTTGGTAAAACTGAACCAAGAATAAAAATATTTCAGAATTTAGCTCAGACTGCTAAAAGATGGCCAAGTAGATTTTATGATGACTAATGAATGATGCAATCTGAGATTATGCAAGCCATATGCAAGCCACTTAGCTGATGTTCAGTGAAGCAGCAAGGAAGGACTCACATCAGATGTGCTCCACAGGTCACTGACACCAGCAAAAGAAACAGTATCTGGCAGGAAAGGGATCATGGACACGTATCGAGCTACCAGTTCCTGTGTAAAGAAAATTAACTTTTAAGATAACTTCCAATAAAACGGCAAGCTGTATTACCATTTCATTTCCCCAAAGCTTCATATATGAAGGTACAGGGTGAAATTGATGTTCACAAAGTGCTTACTAAGTGCAATCATATCTAATCCTCCTAAAGCCACGAAGAAGATCATCTTACAGAGAAACTGGTACTAGTGTCCCCTTGAAATGTCCTTATTTCACTTCTCATTTGTATGTCCTTGTGTTTTGGCATGCAAGACTTTCAGCATCATCTCGAACTGTACTTAGCCTAGTCCTGAAAGCAGCCATTCATTCCTTCAGGGAGCACTAGTTACAGAATATTGGAGTCACGCCTGGTCATTGTAGTATAATTCGCAATGTATTCATCTCTAAGGCGCTTAATAACCTTTATGTTTATTGACTTTACATGCTTATACTTCTATGAATTTTTTAAAAGAATTTGGACATTTGGGGGCCAATAGTTCTCTGAGTAGATAAATACACTTGCTGTTTGAGCTTCAGAACTTGAGTTAAATTTCTGGAACCCATGTGTGGCTGTTTTAATGAGAATGGCTCTCATAGACTCATAGATTTGAACACTTGATCCCCATATAGAAAGGACTAGGATGTATGGCCTTGATACAAGGGCAGGCTCTGAGATTTTACAATTTCCAGGCTATTTCCAGTGCACTGTCTTTCTCTGCTTCCTGGTGTGGATCAGGATGTGAATCCTCAACTATTCCTCTACCAGGTCTTGACTCTAACACTCCAAAACAGCAAACCCCAAGACTTTTCCAGGTTGTCTCGGCCATGTTTTACCACAGCAATAGAAAAGTAACCAGGACAGAAGTTGGTATGAGGGTTGGGCTAGTTCTCTTACAGATAGAACCATGTAGGATTTTTGGATAGATATGGAAGCCTTTGAAACCGAACTGGAAAAGTCGTTGACACTGTAAACAGAGCTTGAAAGAAAGGCAGTAGTTCTGAGAGCTGTCAGCTGTGGAGGCTTCAGAAGAGAACAGTATTAGCAACTGGGTTAGATACCGTATTTTGGTGATATTTTGGCAAAGAATGCCCATTTGCTGTTTTTCCATGCCTTAACTGCTTTCTTCCCTCAGCCTGTGGCTCATCAAAACCCAGCTCTGGTCAGTATGAGTTACCAGATAACCTGAGATCAAACACTATGTCAGGTTATCTCTCTAGTGTAATCCATCTTTGACTTTTTCTCTCTCAGTTCTATCTTAGCTATAACTTTAAAAGTGTTTGAAACATTTATCCATTCTAAAACAGTCTTTACTGGGAGAAGTTTATGCACATTTACAACACTAGGAAGAACAGAAATCACTTGGCACTGAGGATGTAGTTCAGTGGTAGAACACTTGTGTAACATTCCAGAGGCCTGAAATCAATCTCTGCCCACAACTCACAAGGTCCTATTTGGCTTCCTATAGAAACTAATTGTATATATTCAGTTCTATATCTGCAAAAGTCACATATACATGTATGCCATATATATGATATAGTCATATAGATGGTTGTATACATATGTGTGTGTGTGTGTGTGTATATATATATATATATATATATATATATATATATATATATATATATATATATGACTGTTAAAACTTAGAAACAATTGCACCCTTTACTATTTATATCTTCAGAATAGTTACGGGTTATAGTATTCAATAAAAATTAGCTTAACATGGGTTGGAGAGATGGCTCAGCTGTTAAAGCTCACAACCAAAAATATAAAATTGGCTTAACATATATATGGCTTATAGTTCATATTATTATTTTATGGTGGGTATGGAGTTTTGAAGCCAGTGAATGGTACATGTATATTTAATGTCTCAGTGTGAATTCGTGTTAGGATGAATTAAATACTGAAAATACATATTGTTCAAATAATTGCTGTTAGTTTGAATTCAGTGATGCTTATAACATTAAGCAGAATACTGAGTGATTATTTTGGTGTAGCAGATATTAAATGCCTAACTTACTGAGAAAATATAATTAAAATATATTTATGTAAAACTTTGAGAGTTTCATATGTTAATTCTTTAGCACCTACTATAAAGCCAAGGGCACAGAAAGCACTCAGTTGTTTATGCAAAGGATGATTATCATCATCTCTGGTCCTTTCAGATTTCCCTGAAGACAGAGATCCTCAGGGCAGTAAGACACTTTGAATCATTGCTCTCATGATGATCTCTGTGAACTTAGTAGCTGAAGCATCATGGACGATGGTAACCTGGCAATGCACTGATATTTAAATCACCTTTTACCATCACTGATTGGCTATGACACTCACCGCAGTTGTCTGTGGGTTGTTTCTCTGTGAACTTAGTAGCTGAAGCATCATGGACGATGGTAACCTGGCAATGCACTGATATTTAAATCACCTTTTACCATCACTGATTGGCTATGACACTCACCGCAGTTGTCTGTAGGTTGTTTCTCTGTGAACTTAGTAGCTGAAGCATCATGGACGATGGTAACCTGGCAATGCACTGATATTTAAATCACCTTTTACCATCACTGATTGGCTATGACACTCACCGCAGTTGCCTGTGGGTTGTTGGGATAGACACTGAGGAGCTCCTGAGGAGGGTTTAGAGGCTTGAGAAAACGTGTAATAAACACTGTTTTCCCGCTCATGTCAATGACTGTTGTGAGGCACTGCCGCCGTGGGAACCTCAAGGCACATTCAGCTTGAAACTTCTCTGTTGCCTGAAGTAATTTCTCGTCTTCCTGGCTATCAAACTTTAAAAAGAAATACTTTGTGGGGTGTGTGTGATTATAGGACACATAACAGAAAACATTCAGATGTTGCAGGCACTATGAACTGAATATGTGGTTTGGAAAGTATGATTAAGTGATTCTCTATAAAGTCATTTTTCTTGGTATTTTTGCAGCTTTATTTAATTATATTGATAATTTAAGAATTAGAACAATCATTAAATAATTTAGATTCAATAAGACAAAGTTGGCAAACCTTATGAAGACTACTAGATTAACAAACCCTGTGCAAATTAAATGATGAAATATGAATATGATTGATGAACACAAGCAATAGTTTTATGTGTGCTTTGATTTAGTCTTTTAAAGGGGAAAGAGCACATCTCAAATGTCAATGTGCCACAGGTTCCTAGCCTAGGGTAGAACTGTTAAGTCAGAAACTGGTGTAATTTTTTAAAAAATGGAAAATTGTGTAACAATGAGGGTATGAAAAAACTATTGAATTTATTCTTATTCCTTGAAATTTGTGAATTAAATTTGTCATTTACTCATTCATGTAGCCATTTGAAAAACTATTTCCCAAGAGTCGAAAAGATTCCAGGCAATCTAGATGAAGAAACTCTTTTCAAGGGATCTCTGGTCTAGAGAAGAATATGGACAAGCAGCCAAACAGTTGAGGATTTGAGCAGATTCTAAGGGTGCTATGGGAGGACCCAAGAGTATGCAGAAGCATCTGCAGGCACTGTCTAGAACAGGGGATCCTGCATCAGTGCAGTGGTTGGCCTTTCAGTCTGGCAGAAAATGTCTCAGCTGCTTGGACTCAAATGCTCTGTTACGTATCTTGAAGGCAGGACCTGTGTTTGACCTTTTCCTTCCTAAACTTGGCAGTTAATATGCACAGTTTTCTGCCTGCACCTAGTCACTATCAAGTCATTAACACGCACTTAGGACACCAGCACTCAAGGAGAAGTATGCTGCTTGTGATCTGAGCACAGCCATGGAAAGAGTAAATATTACAATATTTGAGGTGTTTATCCTGAAGCAAATTTGGATGGAACTAACAAATTCAGGTTTATTCAAAATGCAATTTAGAGGTGGCTTAGGTCTTTTACCTGTCAGTTAATAAAACATTTCCAGGCAAAAGAATGAGTTCATCCTGCCTTTGAATAGTCAGTTGAGAATGACCACAACTGACTGCATCCCCTCTCTACGAAACAGTCATGGAAAGTGAAGCTAAGCTCTCAATATGCAGGGGACATTTAGTCTCTGAAGACACTTGATGACAAAATATAATGACAAATGGGGAATTCTTTTGTCTTTTTCTATACTAGTGATTGCACCCAGGGCTTCACACATGCTACACACATGGCTGGACATTCTCTGTGGCTCTGCAGGCACCTACAGTCCATTGCTCACACACACACTGTGACCCAGCACCTCTTCCCTGGAGCAGCGGACAGAAGCAGCTACTGAAAGCAGAGCTGTGGACCTGTGACCTACGGATTATAAAACAGGACACTCAGTACCTTCTTAAGTATGTCACTCATCTACCGTGGCCAACAAGAAAAGAAACGACAGAAAAGCAGTATTAACAATCTGTTTCAAAGACTTTTTAACCTCAACATTGTAAAGTTAGGGATGTTAAAGTAACTAGTTCAAGGTTGCTACTGACTTATAAAGCTTCTGTTCTTACAAAATAATTTTTAAAAAAATCATCTGGAGTAGGATGGGGGTGGACAGACAGTTCCAATCTGCCACCCTAAAAAGTTGTAGCTAGTGGAAAACTTTCCAGGCTGTAGTCCTGGTATTTCCAGTTGAGAGTCTCTCTTTGTTGAATAGTGTGTTGGGGAATCAGGTGGGGCTCTCTGCCACTGCATTTGTAGGATATTAGGAGCCTGTCAATCAACTTGTCTGCCATGTCAGAGGTCAATGGAAAATGCATACATCCACAGAGGAATGTCACTGAAGGCAGCAACAGGTTGCCAGGTTAACCTTGAAGTCACAATCCTGACTTCAGTGTGAGAGTATTTGTATGTGGACATGCTTGCTGTTTCTCTTCTGAGCTTGCACCTAGAGATAAACATCCAGAATATTTTCCTTTCTGAAATAATCTGACATGGATCTATGCTGTTTTTTTTTTTTTTTTTTTTTTTTTTTGAGAGCCTCAGCTTTAGCAACGAAGCTTAGGATCTAAGACTATTTTCCAGGACATTTAAGCTTCCATTAATCCTTCCCTTCTTGAGTGAGTGTTACTGATGGGCTATACACCTAGATTTTTCTCGACCAAATACACTGTAATATTGAAAAATCCAGAAGTGGGCTTAGATTTACATCCCCATTTCAGACTTAATGACAACTGGGAACCAAGGCATCCATACATTAAGTTCCATAGCATAATAACTTGAAAGTTAAGTTATACATGCATATAAGCATAGTAGATTTTGTTGTGCTTTTGAGACAGGTTTTCACTTACATAGACCAGGCTGGGCTCAAACTCTCAGAGATCCACCTGCCTTTGCCTCTACCTCCCTATCCTGGGATCATCACCATACTTTTTACATTATAAGCTGTTTTATGCAGCTATTTAAGATGCATCATATTTTTCTCATAAAGTACCTTGTCATCTATGAAGGTCATCTGACTTCATGCCTGTGAACTGACTGAATGCACAGTACAGCTGGGGACCTGAGGTCAGACCAAACATGGAAGTGGAAATCTTTCCTTAGCATGTTTTCCAGTAAAGATCACCCAGAAATCTGATTTTCCAATTGTTATATGGAGAACATTGCTCTAAAAGCAGAATCTGTTTATATTTGTCTTGCTTTCCTAAAAGTTTGTGCTGTGGTTGAAGTAACTACTAGGTTGTGAAGAGTCAATGCACACACCTGTTCCATCACCACCTGAGGTCCTAGCTGAAAGCATAATGAATGGATTGTAAAGTGGGGGAACTTCCATGAAGACAGTTCAATCATAGTTTATAAATACTTAGCCCAGCAAGCATTTCTTAGGCTTCGGAGTCCGCTGAGACTTCCTAGATCGTACCCCGTTACCTTTTCTCGAACTGGTTCTCCAGGAACCAGCTGAGGCTCAATGGTAATGAACAGAGTGAGGTAGGAGCCTTCACTCAAGCTTCGTGCAGAATCAAAAGCTCGTTCCATAATAATGTTTCGCTCTTTACTGTAGCCCAGAAGAACTGGAGGAATGTCTATTTTAAATGTGCCATCAATCTGTGAAGGAAATATGACTTAGTGAGCATTCTGTAACAAAATCAAAGGGAATGGCTATTCCTCATAGTAAATGCATCAGATAAACAGGTTAGAATCCCTAAGTTCTCAGCAGGAAGGGCCCAATGCTTCCCTGACTCTTTCATTGTCTTTTCAAGCATGCATTCTCATGAACGTTTCTGGGGGTTCAAGTCATGTCTTAAACATCTAGTACTTGAGCTGCCTCGTTTGTAAGAAGCAACAACTAAACGGACCTGATCGGCAGGGCTGTGATGAGCTAGGAATGAGCTAAGAGATGTAGTGGGTGAAGAACACTGTCTGCCATGTGGTGCATGCCCATTGGCCTTCCCTTTTCCTCATTTCCCAGCATTCCTCTGCCTTTTAGAACCTTAGGTTTCGAGGCTTAGCTCTAATGCTATTTTATATCCTTACATAGAGCTTGTTTCTTTCACTAGTGTTTTTAGGATATTCTGCCTGACTTTAGTAGTGTGCATTTGCTATAGTCTAGATAACGTCTCTGCAAAAGGGACTCGTGGTTTACCTCCCCCGTGTCATCTTTCTTTGCTTCACAGCTGTGTTTTTCAGATGTAGTGAGTACCTAACAAACATGCCTCCAGAGGTTGTGAGTTCCTGCAGGGTGAGCTGTAAGACCCTGTGCTGCCTGCCACCACAAAGCAAAGGAGGTCCATACGTTAGGCCATTCAGTGTAATGATTTCTAAATGACATCCAAACCTGAGATTTAACAACCATCAAACATTATATAGGCAGTTTCACTCGTAAGACAGTATGGCCTTTAATTTTTTTTTTTTTTTTTTTATCTATTAAAAGTGGGGAATACAATTTTTGTGGTGAGCACATCACTAGACTGTCACTTTGACTTAGGGAAGATCATAATTCTAGTTTATGATTGATAGCCAATCCGAGCCTTTTAGAATAGAGGTTTGATTTGGGTCTTTTGCTGGAAACCCTGTGGTTTAGGTAACACTTACCCTGTGTAGCTATCACAGTAGCACATAGTTGCCTATTGCCATGGATTTAATGTTGGAATACTAAGGAGATTCCAGAGTCTTCAGCTGCCTCAGTAGAGTTACAAAGTTAGAAAAGAATTGTCAACCTCATGGATCTGTTAAGCTGAACTGTTATGGCTACAAAAGGGTGTCTTTGTTGAGCATGCCTGTGTTAATGATTTTTCATGTTTTTAAATATTGATGGAATATACTTGAAAAAATGGACTATCAACTGCCCTGTTTTCTTCAAGTTATTTTCAGACATCCATCAACTTCACTTTTGTTGTTTTGACAAATTTTACTTTGTCCCATATTCTTTACTTCTGTTTAAATGTTTTCAAATTCTTAGATTCAATAGTCATATATTAGCTGTTAACTCAAAAGAACAGAGGTAATGAACATGTCATCCAAGGGTAATAGAAGATTAATGCTATAGTGATTTTTATTTTTCTAAGTGCTGTGCACATACATTTTTACAGCTTTGGGAGTTAATAGGAAGAATGGATAGAGATGCTTCTTAGTCACATGTAATTCTGACTTTTGTTACTTACCCTTGCTTGGAAATATATAGTACTAAATGGGATTTTTACACATCCTAACCAGTGTCTCTCAATACGGGTATGGATTCCACTTCCTCTTTCACGGTCATCCTAAAGGAAGCATGAAAAGTGATTATTTAAAAGCTTCAGAAATGTCTCTCTCTCTCTCTCTCTCTCTCTCTCTCTCTCTCTCTCTCTCTCTCTCTCTCTCTCTCTCTCTCTGTGCATGCATATGCATGCATACAAACAGGTATGTGCAGCAGGCTTTCTTTGGGGCCAACAACCAGCTTCCAAATCACGACACAAAGACTTATTAGTTATGAATGCTCAGCCTTATTTTATGCTTTTCCCACTGGCTCTTAGAACTTAATTCACCCATTTCTCTTTGTTTACATTTTGCCTTAGACAGACCTTTTTATCTCTCATCCTATATGCCCTACTCCTAATCTGAGTCTGGCTGGCTGGTGGCTGTGTGTCTAGCCACGCATCTCCCTCTTCTCCAAGCCCAGCTTCCTTCTCCTACTTATTCTCTTAGCCTGCTAGCCCCATCTATCTCTCTATCTCCTACCTATTGGCCATTGCCTCAGGCAGGCAAAGCAATGCATCTTTACGTAATTAAGCAAATGCAATATCAACAAATGTAACACATCTTTGCCCGGTTAAAGTCATATTCTGCAACAGGTATGTGTGGCTGCTCTTGACTGTGCTGTGCATATGGAGATCGATGCCACTATGTTTTTTATACTTTCTTCTCCACCTTGTTCTTTGAGTCTGGGTCATTCACTGAATGGGAGCTTCCTGTTTCCTTAGACCAGGACAGCAAGCCCCAGGGATCCTCTACCCTCAAGCAAGTACATACCATCCAAGGCTTTTACTTGTGTGCTAGGACTACAAACTGACATCCTCATGCTTGCACAGCTGGCATTCTACCTACTGAACCTTTCTCCAGGGCCCTCGGGGAATTAATTTGCTGGTAGGGGAGCAGGAAGATTTTAGATGAAAGTGTGTGGGTTAGGTCAGACCTTCAGGTTTGCCTCCCTAGGAAAGCCGCTTCTCTGAGTTTCTAACAGCTTGCTTCACACATCCCTTTGGAACTGAATAACCTGGGTCAGGACACACTGCTGCAGTAGAATCTCCATTCTCTTTGTCCTCCTTTCAGACAACTTCCTTAAACCTGAAAACTTACCTCTAGGATATCATACAGCACCTCATCAAAAATGTTAATGTACACGTCATCCTTCACGGACTGTAAGCTGGCTGTGCTGTAGTCTTCATTTGGGGCCCTGTGAGACAACACATGAACAGAGATCGCAAAAACAGGCCAACCAGATGGTGTGAATGCTCAATGGCTATGTTTGAAATACATCAAGCAGGAGCATATGCAGTTCTTTTATCCCAGGGGTCTCTTAACAAGGATGCTGAATACACACTTTTCCTTTTTATTTAATTTTTTCCTTTGTTTTTAAATGTATATTGATGTTTTGCCTACATGTATGCTTGTGTGAGAGTTATTGGATATCTTGAAACTGGGCTCACAGACAGTCGTAAGCTGTCGCGTGGGTGCAGGAAACTGAACCAGAGTCTTCTGGAAGAATAACCAATGCTCTTAGTCTCTGAGCCATCTCTTTAACCCCTAAAAATACACATTCTTATGGCACACTGTAACGGGACTGGTTCTGAACTTTGGGCTCTGCAGATCCAAACACTCCACTGGCTTGTAGTGGCAAATACTATATTCCCCAAACTCCGTGGTAAGTCTTGCAAAGAACTGGACTACCAGGGCCTGAGGTAGCTCTGTGGATAGCTACAAGATCTCCAGCCAACACCAGAGTTATGGCCTTTCTAGGTACCTGGGCTCCAAAAGTGCTCTGTCCAGAGGGACCACCTTTAGCCATGAATTTCCTGCTAGAATATGGCTGGAGGAATGGCATGTGCTACTTCTCACTTTCTCACACAGAAGTCAAAACAAGGGTGAGAATCCTTTCCTGGACCAGGCCTGTGACCATCACCATGCTGTGTAAACACGTCCCTGTACAGCAGGGCTAGAGATTAGGGTATCACACAGATTGAAAATCTTCATCTGCCTTTCCGTTTCTGATCTTTTGCTCGCTTTTTTGTATAATGGCGGTGACTGTGTCTTCTTTTGACTTAATTACTTCCAATTTCTAGCCTAATTTGTCTTTTATCCCAAGGATCTGTTGAACAAGGACAGAGAATACATGTAACACCCATCACCCAAAACTTTTAAGCATCTTCCCTTTTTGGGTTTTAGCTTCTTCTTCATGAAAGTAGAGGGTTAATTTAGGTCATTATAGGCCAGCAGCCATGAGAAGTCAGAAACTGGAGGAAAGTAGACTGTTCCAATAGCGACCAGGATTTTACTTTGTGGGTTTTTTTTTTTTTTTTTTTTTTTTTTTCCTTGAGACAAGTCTTACTATATAGCTCTGGCTGGCCCCGGAACTTGCTATGTAGGATGGCCTTGAACTCAGAGAGGTTTACCTGCTTCTACCTCCTGAGTATTGGGGTTAAAAACATGTGCCACCACCTGCCTACAGCCAACCCTGGGCACCGTGACGCAGGCCCAGGCTTCATTCCTCCAGCCAGAATGCTCTCCTTCACTCCAGCTCCTCGGAGGAGTGCTGTACTCACCTAAACGGAAGTTCAAGTTCTTCGTTCCAGCTGGGATTTGGTCCTTCAGCTGTAGTTGTGTGGCAGATTGTTCTTTGAAAAGACACTTCTACAAAAGGACGGACTAAGACCTGAAAGTCAAGGGCAAACCCCAAGTGTGTAATGATTAGTTATTTTGTTCCTGACAGAGGAGCTATGCTTATTGAATACGTGACAATTTTCTATCGTAGGCAAAGGACACCATGCTTATTAAACAGTGCTTTTCAGAAAAAAAAAAAAAATGAAACAGGAAGTCTGCTCAGGAGTTTATAGGTAATTCTTTTCTTCTTTCTTATTTCTTTTTGGTGAGAAGCAGAAAAAGATTTCTTCAGTGTCACACGGGGAAGAGGGACAGAGCGATTGAGTGACCAACTCTGAGTCCATCTTCAGGATCTAGAGGTAGCAGTAGGTTTACATGGAAAACAAGATACATACAGAAGTCAACTGCACTGGCCAAGGCCTGGTCTTTTGCGCATTGTTGGCTGAGCCCCAGAGCTTTCCTACAAAGACATCTGCAAGCAGTCAATCCAAGAGACAATGCTCCTCTGATGTCCCCAGTGCTTTGAGGGGGGGGGGGGCTGGTGTCTTATTCAAACCAAGCTGGTCTTAAACTCACTATGGAGCTGGATGACCTTGAACTATCTATCTTTCTCTCCCTCCCTCTCTCCCTCCCTCCCTCTCTCTCTCTCTCTCTCTCTCTCTCTCTCTTTCTCTCTCTCTCTCTCTCTCTCTCTCTCTCTCTCTCTATATATATATATATATATATATAGATAGATGATAGATAGATAGATAGATAGATAGATAGATAGATAGATAGATATAATCCCCACCTGGTAAAACTTGTATTTGCAGAAAGATGTCTCCCTTGGCTACATTCCTGGAATTTGGTGGCCTGAGGTTGGACCCCTTCCCCTTTCCTTCATTTCCATTGTGGTCCTTTTAAAACTAGCTGTACTCAGAAGATTTTGGCCTGGCTACTCTTAAGATTTTGACTAATAGTTTTAAAGTCTCAAAGAAACATACAGAAGCTTATATTAAGTACACATTGTTTGACCTATGGCTCAGGCATATTGTTAGTTAGCTTTAGCATCTTAACTTATTTTTATTTATGTTTTGTTACATGGCTAGTGGCTTTACGTGTTTTCTTAGATCTTGTTTTTTTGAGCAGTAGCATGTTTTCTGGGCCCAAAACTTCATACTAATACTAGCCAATCTTGAAAGACTGAGTGGGGAAAATGTATAGTCACCACCTGTATTAGAATGAAAACTAGATGGATTTTCTGCCTCAGTGAGCTCCTTAGCTTCTTGGGTTCTGGTGCATTCATTTTTTCAAAAGAAACTGCCTTTCTAGACTATTTCCAGTTTGTATGATTGCACTCATTTTGTATGTTTGGGCTACACCAAGATTACTCTTTGTTCCTAACATTTTGAGGCAGGGTCTCAGCTTATAACTCTGGCTGGCCTTGAACTCCTGTAGACCAGCATGGCCTTGAAACAAAATCCGCCTGTCTCTGCCTCTCAAGCACTAGGATTAAAGGCATAGGCCTGCATATTTATTTAATGTGCATGAGTGCTTTACTACATTTATGCCTGGTGCCCTCAGAGGCTGGCTAGTAGAGGGCATCACATCCCCTGGAATTGAAGTTACAGACAGTTGTGAGTTTCCAGGAGGGAAATCGAACCTAGGACCTCTGTAGGAGCAGCCAAGCACACTTAACTACTGAGCTGTCTCTCTAGCCCCTGACTTTGAACTTCTGAGCCTCTTGTTTCCACCTTCCAAATGCAAGGACTATAGAGATTGTACCACCACCCTCAGTGTATACAATGCCGAGGATCTAACCCAGAGTCCTGTGAAGGCTAGACAAATGTCACACCAACTGTATCATATCCAAGGCCCTTAAAGACCACTCTTGGTGACAGACAGAGTAGGATTCAAAGCAGAAATCTAGCCCTTGTTCTCTCACCTGGCCAAGGGGGTAATCAGTGCTGTGTGTTGGGCTGTGTGTGTTGGGGGAAGCAGTTTGCTTTTCACTGAAAGTCCTTGAAGATCTTGACGGCTGCTGGAACTTGCTAGGAGGGAAAAGGGCATGAGAGGATTAAGTGACAAGCAAAGTCTGACTATTCAGGTGCTTTCTTTGATGATGTGAGAGGCTGGCGGCTCTCAGCATGGTGCGGCCATTGCCTCTAAGCTCGTTGGTATCTAGAAAGCTCTTGAATATATGCCCATCCATCCTGGCGCACCTTATGATTACCAAGGTGTTCCCCAACCTGCTTTCCCAAGCCTGTGTGTCTCTCTGAGAGCAGAGGAAAGGATATCTTCCCCCTCCTCCACTCTTGAAGGTGACTGAACCATGTGAACCCCAGTCCCTCTCTGCAGCAGAGTCCTGGCTCCGTCTCATCATGATTTCCTTTCACTGTATCAGTGGATGTTCTGTAACAGGATGAAGAATTGGTCACGAAAAAGTCAGGAGCTGAGGAGATTCCAGTGGGGAAGAGCTCTTGCTACACAAGCATGGGGATCAGAGTTTGGATCTCAGCACCCAGATAAAAAGCAGGGCGTGACTGTGTGTGTCATGTAATTCCACTGTGGAGACAGGAAGACAGCTGGGGGCTACTTGGCCACCAGCCTAGATCTATGTTTAGTGGGTCACCCTGTCTCAGAGGATAAAGGTAGAGAGTGACAGAGCACAACACCTGACACACTCCATTGGCCTCTGAACATAAGCATAAAGGTGCACACGTCCGTACACACGTGTCCACATACCACACATATGTACACACAAAATAGAAAAAAACAAACACAGGACAAAGTAATGGCATGAGAGGACAGTGGGTGGGGAAAGGAAGAACCTAGAGAAGAAAGAAGATGCCACAGCTATCTTGGCACTCTGGAATCTGATAGTGCTGGCTGACCTGGGATCGGCCATGTGCATCATCTTAGCTCATTTCCTACCTGGTAAAATAGAGATAGTAATAGTGGTCAGAGTTAGGTAAAATGACCCATGTCAATGTGCCTGTCGTGTTACTGTGCGTAGAGAAGGGACAAGCTCTACTTTCTTCCATTACAGCAACAAGGGTACCCACAAAAAGAGTTTCAGTTCTTTATCTTTCTATCTGTATAAGATAAGCTCAAACTGGACCCCACTATAGGCGTGTTCTATTTCCCCCAGTATGTTGAACCACCACAGTCCAGTCATAATTGGTAACAGAAGCAAACCATGGACAGATAATTCTTATGTTACTGTCCAGCTCATGCCCGTTTCTTGGGCCCTGCCTCTTTGCTGAAGGTTAGCAGACCATGGATTATCAGCATCTGACCTCAGTGAGCACCTAGCTTCTCTCCTGAGAAGGCCATGTATGGCTGGTGAGAGTACTTCCATCACACAAGAAAAGTGAATCAAACTCAGAGAAAGGTAAGTGGGAGGAGAGACAATAAGGATGCAGGAGAACCGTCGGGATCCCTGATTATCATAGCTCAGATGAGCCACGGACTTTGGGGTCTACCAGATGTTCCCAACACCCCCATCTTTGAGCCTTAGCTGAGTCTATTACTTCCAAACAGTAGGGTGGGACTTCAGCAAGAATGTTTAAGTCCTACCGCATTAAAACTTAAAGGAGGACCAGGTTGTCTGGGGTTCTGCACATTCTGAGACTGTTCGTCGGGTGCTCACCTCACTATGGGCTTCCTCACAGGAATGTCATATGCCCGGATAATGTTCACCAGCAGCTTTATGTCTCCATCGGACAGGTTTTGGGCTGTTACCTTCTTCCGACCTTTTCTCCGTGGTCTCAGTGGCCGCCTTTGTTCTGCCAGCTTGAAGAGGCTTAGGCCCAAAATGCTAACCATTATAGAACAGGATTAGGACTGGGTAGGAAAGAAAAGTCTAAAAAATTATTACATGGCCTCCTAAACTCTGCTTCGAGGTCTCTCAGAGACCCCGGAACACTATCGTTTGAAGGAGGGTGGAAAGAGTCTAAAAATTCTATAAAGTCAGGTAGGGCAGGATGAGATTCCGTCTGCATGCTTTATTCATTTTTTTCATCAGCCACTCATTAGTGAAGTCAGGTCTGCCCATCCCCCCCCCCTCCCTTTGCATCTCCTCAAGACTTTGTTCACCAGCTCCTGAAGCATGCCCCGTGCTTGTGCTCTCCACCCTTCACCTGCCCAGCAGGTGCAGCTTTACCCTCCCTCAGGCTAGTCTTGCCACCTTCTCCAGAGAGCTAGCTGTCTCTGCTGGAAGGAGCCCTGCCTCTGAGCCCAGAGAGAACTGTTAGCCGGCTCCATTCACCTAACAGTGCACCTTCTTGGGAAGCTTCTGGATATTGATTCCTACTCCCTGAGGCTATGCAGACTTGAGTGTGAGTCCTGGTTCCACTGTTTGTCTCATGACAAATTGTTTCCCCTCTGGGAGCCTGTTTCCTCGTGTGTAAAATGAGGGTGCTAGCATCTTGAAGTGGTTGGGCAGGTTAGGGATAAGGGGTGCATAGATCCCTGGTACTTTCTTGCATTTCCTAGATGCCCTAAAATAAGTGTCGGGATGGCAGTGACCAGGATAGGAGGGATTATGCCGGAAGTGAAGGAATTAGATTAAAAAGTTGTGGGAGGAAATGAAGTCTCTCTGCCTTTCATTGAGAGACTACGTTATATACACTGCCTGCAGACACAGGCAGCAAGGTCAGTGAGTCATGGCTGAATTAAATGGGAAAACAGATCCAACCATGCAGCTAGAAGCTGGTTTGTGACAATGCCCTTAGCCACAGGACACAGCCAGCCACCAGCTGCAATGTCTGGATTCTTTGCCTTTCTGCTAAGTAAGGACCTAGCCCAGCAGATTCTGGCCTAAGCCTTGTTTACACAAATGAGACTCACTGGCTGATGATGAAGACCCTACGGCTGCTGTCTGAACACTACTGGTGTCTCTCGCTCATTAGGAATGCCAAAGAGATTCCAGGAATAGCTCCAATTGGTGTCTAGAGCCTTAGACAGAATGGGTACCATTTATGAATATCTTCTGTATTATCTAAAGGAGTGCTAGAAACCTAAGAACATTCTAGTCTTTACAACTACAACACTTTTCAGATAAGAAGACAAAGGCTCTGATAGATGCCTTCATTGCTGAAGCTGCTTAATGTGGGAAGAGAAGTAGGGTTTATACGTAGGCCATGTTGTGGTTACTAACATGCTGGGATCCATAACTAGCCCAGAGATGGAGGTGAGAGCTTTGCCGGGCATCCTGACACGGCACATCTCTTCCCTTGCCAACGTTTTCCCCTCCCGACATAACTGCTCCTGTGAGATTTTGGTGCCTCTTTAGCAACCAGCCTGGGAACATATTGTCAATGGAGACTATTAAAAATGGAAGCATTTGAATCTAAAGCCAAGAACAAACTAAAATTAAAAAAAAAAAGAATGAACATACCCCGAGCCTTCAGAACTTAATGCAGAAAGTAAAGCAGAAAAAAAAGAAAGAAAAGAAAGAAAGAAAACAGCATGAACATCGTTATCTGTTCTAACTATAACTTTTATGTCTGAAAATATTCAACCAATGATTAGACCAAAGAGAGCTATTCACGTGGTCACTGTCCCCTTTCGAACATGGATGGAGTTGCAAGGGGCCACCACAGGGAGTACCGTGTCTTCTTTCTTTGCTTGATAGGGGTGAGGAAGTGCATGCATAAGCTTTGCAGATTTATTTTATTTTTAATTGTGTGTAACGTGTGTGTCTGCGTGGGGGTCTGTACTTGTTCCCACAGAGAAGAGATATCCTGAAACTGGCTTTATAGGAGATTAGGAAGAGCCCAATGTGGATGCAGGGAACCTAACATAGGTTCCCCTGGAAGAGCATTAAATGTTCCAAACTTTTGAGCCATCTCTTCAGCCCCCAGAAATAATCTTCACATAAGGCTGAATACTTGGTGTCACCCCCCAACCAGGCTACCCTTATAGGAAGTTATCTTTTATCCATGCACCCACTCCTGACTGAGACTCTCTGAAGATTTCTCCAAAAGGGATATCAAGCAAGTAAGCCAGTGCCCAACTTCCGTGTAAATATCCATTTTTTTCCATGTGCCCCTCACCAAGCATACGTCTCAGCTCTGTGGTAGAGCCAGCCTGTCCCCTGTGATCGTGGAACCTCAGAGGGTGTGGTCTCAGCCACCTCCACTGTATGAGATGGATGAGGAAGCCTGGTATCAGGAGACTAGAAAAGCAGGAGGGGATGCTGTCACAGTTTCACTGCCATAGAAAATGACAAGGGCTACTGTGGTGGACTTGGCAGTAGAGGCAGACAGGGTGGGTTCTATTGGAACGTGATGACTGGTCCTAGGATGCTTTGCCCTGATATAAATCCCCCGAGTAACATTATCATCACTGCACAATGACAGTCATGAATCATCTTACATATGTCCTCCATGTAAAGGGAAAGATAAAACATAGGCAACTATAGTAGTAACTTTGTTTGATTATTTTTACCTGATATTTGGGACTTCTTCTTCTACTACCAAATCGGTAAGAAGGAAATGATGTTTTGCACTTAGGAAACGATTTACCACTGATTCTCTAACCTAGGTAAAGAAATCAGCATTACTTAGGGCGGTCATGTCATGGAAATGTCACTGACTATTGTCATTGAGTGATTTGATGTCTCAGAGTCCTCTCTCCACTATCCCACCACGACCAGTTATCGATTGCGATGAACTCCTTATTTCCCTCCTCCAGACTGTAAACTCTGTAAGGGCAGAATTTGAGAAACTGGCTCTTGTTTGTTTTCATTTTTGTTCCCTATATATTTTAAGAGGTTGAAAAGTTTCCAAAATGTAAGATAGCAATCTTCGTTGGATGACTACAGTAACCGTAAATACAAAAAAATTAGGACCAGTCTTGAAGCATATAGCATCGGGAACAGATTCTTACGGCTCTCTCCTACTCAGAATGGTCCACCTGGACCGTTAATTAGCAAATGTTACTTACACAGAATAATTTACCCTCAAATTTAAGTAAGGAACATCTTAAGTGCCATCAGTTAGTCATTATATTTTGTACATAAGTCGTAGAGTAGATTCTTTAGGTAGGAAGAATGCATTGTAGTTATGATAATATTTCTTATAAATATTTTTAAAGGATGATTAAAACAGGGAAAAAGGAAAAGGATAAACAAAAGGTTGTTTTAAGGAGTTTTTAGTTTTCTAGTGTGTCAGGGTAGTCAGATGTGAATTAAAAACTTTTTTTTTTTTTTTTTTTTTTTACAATGCTTATTGTAAAGCAGTATGACAGAGATGCAGTCAAGGAAAACAGGACTCAGAAATGGATTCCTTGTAATCCTGCCCCGTTTATGACAGTCAGCAGTATAAACTATAGCACAGCTTCGTGTGTTTATATATTTAAGAGGTAAACATAGCTGTCAATCAGTTATTTAAATACACGATCAAACAAGCCTGGAGAGACTACGTGGCTTGCATAACATCCCACAGACACTTATAAAGGCAGAGGCACCCCTATCCTGAAATCCTGGCTCCTCCCTCCCTCATGAAGATGGCTTTAAGTATTTTTTTTCTTACTTGCTGAAGGTACTTGGCTACTGTGGCCCTGTGGGTATCCAGGTGATCCTTGGTTTCGATTACATTTCGGTCTCGTAATCGTTTCTCGTAGTCCTAAAATTAAAAGGACATCAGAATGTCATGGTTTTTAAAGTGTTCTCTGATATTTTTCTCAGGGTTGGTGAATTATTTATCACATGTGGCTGAAGTCATAAATCATAGTTCTAAATGTTCCTCCCACCTTCCTCTTGACCTTTGGTGTAGATGTAGTATGTAGGATTCCGAATCGGTTGGTTGGAATGCCTGTACACTATTAAGTTAGTGTTCACACAGGAAGGAACAGACACCACGGAAGAAGCATAAGGAGCTGTTATAATTCATGGCGCTAATAAGCTAACCACATAACGTTTTGATTTGTCAGTGCTAAGTGAAGCGGTTAAAAAAATGAAAAAAAAAAAAAATGTGTGAAAAGCATACTATTATCACACCATGTCTATCTACAGATGACTTGGGGCAGTTACCTAGAAGATCTACTCAGGCTTATCCTTTTAGCTACAGATAGAAAGTGTGGGGATTACCACATTCTACTTTGTATGCAATTCCCCATCATAGCTGAATGCCCAGAAATGCCTTTTAACCTATTGAATCAGAGATGTTCTTCAAGATTTTTGGGACCGGGAGAGGAGGGCACCTCTGTCTCCATTGTCTAAAACACAGATACAAACTTGGGTGATACTGGTGATCATGTGGTCAACTGGAGAAGGCTTTCTGCAAATGAGAAGGAAGCCACTGTACCAAAGCCCAGACCGAATGGATAAGTGCTGTAGCATCGGGAGGATTTGAGGCACACGTGCATTCCACTACCTGCATAATTTATTTTTAATCTTAAAAATTATTTTTAAGATTTGTTTAACTTTATAAGTATTTTGTTTTCATGTATGTACATATGTGTACCATGTGTGTGCTTAGTGTCCATGCAGTTCAGAAGAAGAGATTATCCTGAAACTGTAGTTGTGGATGTTGAGTGCTGGAAACTGAACTCAGATCCTCTTCAAGAACATGAGGTCTTAACCACTGACCTGTCTCTCCACCCTTATTCTCTTACTTTTAGAGGGTTTCATTATCTAGTTAACTGCAATTGAAGGCCAATGACGTTCAATAGTAGGTTCAGATTAAATACAGGAAGAACCAGATAACTACAAATATTTGTCAAGAATAGTTCCTGCATTTAAAAAAAAAAAATCACAGTAATTTCTAGAACCTCTCCACTGACCTCACACACAGATCCCTCTGCCTTTTGTTGGCTTGCTCCACCATCACATTCCATTCTCCATAATCCCTCAAAAGCCTCAGGGCCCACCTGCCTCTGTGATCTGACCTCTGATGAGCCCTTGACCCTCTTCTGCTTCTAGAGTTGTTCCTGGTCTCCGGTTTCCTTCTTCCTTCTTGCCCTGACCAAATCCCTATCCACCTCTTGTTTTCTCTGTGCTTTGCCACCGTGTCCCTGAATGTGCTTAGGAATGGAGCCGAATCCCGAATCAGAAGATAATTTCCAACCTTACAATTCTAATTGTGCTAAAGTAGAGAAGCCAGCTACAGTGGCAAGATGCACATCCAGCAGCATGCTCAATACCACAGCAGATAGTTCATTAACAGCTTTGGACAATTTCTTTGTCTTTCTTTTCTCCCCCCCCCCCCCGCCCCCTCCCTCCAAAGACAGCATTTCTCTGTATAACACCTTTAAGCTGTCCTGTCCTGGAACTCACTCTGTAGCCCAGGCTGATCTTGAACTCACAAAGATCCTCCTGCCTCTGCCTCCCCGAGTGCTGGAATTCCAGGCATGAGCTGCCACCACCCAGTTTCTTTGGACAATTTCTTACCTGGAATACCTTTTCCATAATTTCTCGGTCATATATGGGAATTTGTTTATAATTCCGGAATTCTGGCACCTCTTGGCTTCTAAGACAGAGAAGCCGGAATCGTTTGGATCTATTGAATTCCTCCTCAGAGGCAAAGTTGAATTCCTGCTGCAGCTGTTCCAGACGGAAGAAGTTGGGGACATAGGATTCTCCACTGGTAGCAACCTATGAGAACAGAAAACGCTCAATTCCATTTAGTGCGCAGATGTATTCCAAAGACACTACTCTGACTGAGCTCCACAGAATTGAAAGGTAAGCTACATTAAAACAATGGTGGCAAGCAGATGCTACTGCATATACTTAGTGGGTTTTATTTTCTTTAAAACCTATGTCATTATTCCCCCCAAAAATACAAGTTAATTTCACTTTGGGTATCTATGCTTCCCTGCCATGAAAACATGCAAAGTGAGAATAGAGAGCTTCCTGTCAGGTTGCAGTGCCTTGACTCAATGAGTGTACAATGTGTGTAACCTCTAAATTCCTGTGTGCAGATGTGTGATCAGGGCTTTTTGTGAGCTGGCTTCATTCAGCCCCCAGGGACATCATGGTTTCCTGTCTGAACAGCATTTCACGGCCTTGCATATTGAGAGTGAGCCAGGGCTGGGCATGGGCCAGCCAACTTCTAGGGCCCAGGAAGGACCACTCCTGGACACCACAGATTAGCTGGCAGAGTGGTTATATTCCCTTCTGGTACTTCCAGCCTCTAGGAATGGTGCTTTTCCAGCTGTGACTTCTAGGAAGACCAGGGGAATAAGGATGCATGTTTTAGGGTCATAGGGTTTTCAGAGGAGACTCTGCTTATCCTAGGGGAACTCTTGGTCCATAAAGAGAGGTCAATTGGAAGGAAAGCCCTGTGCTTTGTTTTTTCATGGAAAAACGAATGGGTTAAAAAATAAAAGCATATGATAGATAAGTATCTCTATTGCTGATTTCAAGATAGCAATTAAGACATGATGTGAAAATGTTGAATAAAATGGTTTGTCTGGAAACTTGGATGAAAATGAAAGTTTCACAACACTTATAGTTATCTGATAAGGAATGATGATGACCACCCGTGAGTCACACACGTGTTTACAGTGGTTTTGAGACAGTTAAACCCACTGTATTTGATTCCAAGAAACGTGAACTGAGTATCTTCAGAGTCATATGATTGTAGACAAATTTCATAAAATGCCCTGTCAGTAATGAAGGCATGAGGAGAGGACCATGTGCTTTGGGATCTGGTATTACCAGTGAGCAAACAACTCTGAATCTAAAGTTAGTTTTCTCTCTCTGCAGTGGAGAAATAGAAGCTTTCTTTAGGGGCTTCACAGAGGCTGCAGAAACAGAAACAAAACAGCTAATTATATTTATTGCATGTGGGTTGTGTGCCCATCTAAGACTTATGTACATCGGCTTATATCCTCCTTATCCACTGTGAGGACAGCACAGAGCTTCGTCCGTGGATGCTCAACTGTGTGTGAGCCTGGCGGAGCTGAATCAAACCTGTCACAGTTCTTGCATTCTTAAACAGCTGTACAGAAAACTGTAAGAGAAGATGCATGCCGAGGGCAAGGTATTTTTATCATCTCAGAATTTAGAAATGGCTTATGCATTTCTGGCCATGTTACCGAGATCAGCTGCATCAAAGGGGCATTGTTGGGGTCATTGGGGTCAAGCTTAGACTCTGCTGCCCACTTGGCCAACTTCTTCATGTCTGTCAGCCCCGATGTGCCAATGGATGAGATGGCATCTGCCCTCTTCAAAGCACTGGAAAAACGCAAACAGGAAAAGCCATTAGGACCTTGACTCCAGCAGAGTCAGCACTGCTTCCAGAAGCCATCAAGAGAAAGCCTACTACACAGGCTCTTCCTTCTTTTCTTGATGATGAAATATGTTATAAGGCAATAAAGAGACAGGGATAGAAGAAGTGCCAATGTGACCCAATGCCGCAGCTCTACCTAAAGCAGTGAAGGGCTCCTCATTTCATATCCTGGCCCCTGTGGTCCAGGGAACCCTGTATGTCTCACCTCCAGGCTACTTGGACAGCAGCTTTGGACACAGAACTCAAAGAAGATTCATGCTCAGCATGGCTGAGGTAGGGATTTATCACACTTTATTTGCTCATTTCCTGCTTTACTTTTGGAGGGCCAAAGTTTTAGCTTGGGGGATAGCCTCAGCCCTAAATTCCAATGTCAAGATCAGAAAATGCCTAGCTGTAGGGCATAGGCAGGTCTCCATCAGAAGTGATTCTCGGCTTAGCAGAGAGCTGCATTTACTCATGGCAGGTTGGAATAGGGATATGTAGGTCAGGAAGGGGACAAACCATTCTGATTTTCCATATGTTGATGTCATTTGGAAAAGGGACTTCTCTAGATAGAGATACATCATTTCACTCATATTTGTTTGTGTTGTATGTGTGTGCATGTATGTGTGTGTGTATATGTGGGGTGTGTGTGTGTGTATGTGTGTGTATGGTATGTGTGTGTATGTATGTGTGTATATGTGGGGTGTGTGTGTGCATGTGTGTTGTGTGTATGTGGGGTGTGTGGTATGTGTGTGTATGTGGGGTGTGTGGTATGTGTGTGTATGGTATGTGTGTGTATGTATGTGTGTGTATGTGGGGTGTGTGTGTGCATGTGTGTTGTGCGTGTATGTGGGGTGTGTGGTATGTGTGTGTATGTGGGGTGTGTGGTATGTGTGTGTGTATGGTATGTGTGTGTGTATGGTATGTGTGTGTGCATGTATGTGTGTGTATATGTGGGGTGTGTGTGCATGTGTGTGTATGGTATGTGTGTGTATGTATGTGTGTATATGTGGGGTGTGTGTGTGCATGTGTGTTGTGTGTGTATGTGGGGTGTGTGGTATGTGTGTGTGCATGTGTGTGTATGGTATGTGTGTGTATGTATGTGTGTATATGTGGGGTGTGTGTGTGCATGTGTGTTGTGTGTGTATGTGGGGTGTGTGGTATGTGTGTGTATGTGGGGTGTGTGGTATGTGTGTGTGTATGGTATGTGTGTGTGCATGTATGTGTGTGTATATGTGGGGTGTGTGTGTGTGCATGTGTGTGTATGGTATGTGTGTGTATGTGGGGTGTGTGTGTGTGCATGTGTGTTGTGCGTGTATGTGGGGTATGTGGTATGTGTGTGTATGTGGGGTGTGTGGTATGTGTGTGTATGGTATGTGTGTGTATGTGTGTGTATATGTAGGGTGTGTGTGTATGTGTGTGTATGGTATGTGTGTGTATGTATGTGTGTGTATGTGGGGTGTGTGTGTGCATGTGTGTTGTGCGTGTATGTGGGGTATGTGGTATGTGTGTGCGCGCACACACACATATGGATAAGGACATGCATACCCAGTGTGTGGAGGACGGAGGACAAGCTTCAGGAGTCTATTCTCCTCTTCTTCCAATTGGGTCTCAGGGATTAAATTGATTGTCAGGCTTGGCAGCAAACACCTTTACCCACTGGATCATCTTTCTGGTTCTAAATATTCTTTTACTTCAAAGATGCAGCAACCATGGCCTGAATGGTGAGGTGGATGACTGGTGATGTATATACAGGGAGATGGCAGGGAGCCTCTGATAGAGGCATGCAGGTTTTCAGGATCAGACTGCCTCACAGTGGCCACCTCGTTTAGACTGGGAGGCCAGGATCCTCCTCCTGCTCTCAAGGAAGACCTAAGAATTAACAGTTGGGGAGAGAGCGGGAGAGTAGGAAGTTCCCCACATCCAGCAAGCTCTGTCAGTCATTATCAAAAGACCGTAAGTGAGGGAGAAAGATAGAACCGTATGCTGTGCACTTCCCTATTCATGAGGCGAGAAAAGACCACAAGTTTCTGAGACAATTAAATGAAATGTTTTTGTCTGTTTGTCTGTTGGGTATATCCGACACCAGTGCCCATTCTATATATGTCATGTGATTAAGTGTCAGGAAATACAGCATGTTAGAAATTAAAGGAAAGAACACAGCATCTCAACCTTCCCCACTCCATGCTATAACAACAGTGCCGACCCTGTTGCTATTCAGAGAGACTGAATCGCACCAGTTCTTTCTAGTCATGTTACCTTCGAAATCCAATGTTCTGCTGTGACAGTGGAGGGGTTAGAGGAACTCCATTTTCTCCAGTAGCCCAGGCCACACTGTGGGACACTTTCCCTGAGGTCATAAGAGTCAGTGGATTGCTGCCATCATCTTCAAAGGAGAAGGGCACTCCTGAGGGAACAGCAGGGTCAACGGGATGGTGTTTAGAAAGGAGACAGCCCAGGCCTGTGAAGACTGCTGATGGTAGAGGGATGGATTTTGGGGGAGGGGTGGTGGGATCTAGTACACGATCCAAGCACACAGCTAGACTCTTCCAGGTGAAGCTACACAGACTTAGGGTCTCTAATAGCTGAGAGGAGGATTTCCATGGTGTGCTATCCTTAAGACCATCGGTGTACAGTATCCTGGGACTACCACTTTACAGCTGTGAGAACTGAAAAATTACTTCTCTGAACCATAGCTCTTTCACATATAAGGGAAATAGTAGCGTTCTTCTAAGAAGTATTCCAAAAGCAATTTATTTAAGACATTTACACAAGTTACTGTTGTCCTTTTTTAAGCTGTTGCTGCCTTTTAAGCCAGGGCTGTCCGCCGCTATCAGCAGCTGTTAGGCTGCACAGGCCATAGCCTGAGGGAATTCAGTTCCCTCAGGCACCAACTCTTTCAAAGTTACCAAGGGAACTTAGTCATATCTCTATCCCTCTAAAGAACTCAAAATTCAAAGCTTGAGGTAGACTTCTGCTCCTCAGAGAGACTGAATAGCAATTTGTTCATCTCTCCCAAAAAGCATTTGGTTCTTCTCTTAGCCTCCCATGTAAAGCCCTTCTCCACCTGGCTCCGCCCTACCACTTCCTGTCAGCTAGTTGCTGGCTCAGCCTCTTGACCTCAGGTGACTTTTATCTGACCAAACAAAATGTAACACATCTTTGCATCATTAAATAAATGTTCTAGAGTCTAAACAAAAGTAACATACCTCATTCTACAACAACTTCCCATTTTGTTTTAGGCTGAACTTAACAGTAAAAAAATGAATTTAAATGAATCAAAATAAATAAGCTGGTAAGAGTTAAAAAAACAAAAAAACAAAAAAACAAAAACAAAAAAAACCCCCCAAAAACCCCAAAAAACAAAAAACCCGAACTCTGCTCTTAGGATGGTTGTTTAAGTGTATATAATGAAGCTAGTAAATGAGATAAATGTTTGACACACTGGTGAGAAGCATCAAGGAAGAAGATAGTAAGGAAGATATAAAGTGTATGCTGTCAGAGGCAGGGGTGTTACTTTTTCAAGCTATGGCCAAGGAAGACTGATTAGAAACACTTTCTGGAGGGTGGAGAGATAGTTCAATGGTTAAGGTCTTGAGTTAAATTTGCAGCAAACACATGGTGGCTCACAACCATTTATAATAGGATCTTATGCCATCTTCTGGCATGCAGGTATACATGCAAGAACACTCATACATAAGAGAGGGAGGGAGGGAGAGAGAGAGAGAGAGAGAGAGAGAGAGAGAGAGAGAGAGAGAGAGAGAGAGAGAGAGGGAGGGAGGGAGGGAGGGAGGGAGGATGTCTTTCTTATGCTGTGAATATCATTGGTTAATAAAGGGACCGTTCTGACCTACGGCAGGGCATCTTAGAAGCAGGTGGGAAATCTGAGCATAGATGAAGGGGAGGAGGGTAGAATCAAGAGAGATATGATCTAGCCACTAAAGGAGTAATATGTAAAAAAAAAATTCAGGGAAGCCACAGGCCACATGGCAAGATAGATTAATGGAAATGGGTTAAAATGAGAGAGATAGCCAGCAATATGCCTGAGCCATAGGCCAAGCAGCATGTAATTAATATAAGCCTTTGTGTGATTATTTGGGACAGCTGGTTCAGATCTCAGGGCTAGGCTGGTTCAGAAACTCATACTATGAAAAAACTTTCTGGCCAGACATACAGGGTAGGCTGGATCATTAAGTTCCAGGATAGCCAAGACTATGAGAGAGACCCTATCTCAAGGAAACAAACAAGCAAACAAAAGAAATACTTTCTATATAATGCCTCTAAAGAAAGAAAGTGAGACTTCTCACTTTAGAGACTTCTGGAGACTTGGCAAGCAACAGGCAAACTCAGAGTTAAACTTCTGTGGCTAGTTCATTGACTGATCCACAAGTTGAAAATTATATACAGTTATGCTTAATTAACAAGGAAATAAAAGGTTTGAAGCACTTTGGAATCTTCACTGCTAGAATTCCAGTTCCTATTGCTAACATAGCACTCTTCCCATGGTAGCACCCTTCTCTTACACACTGAAGGAGGTGTATCACTGGGTGCGTTTGATGAATGAGGAAGATGGTGTCCAGACGGGATACATGACTCCCAAAGTCACATAGCTTGTCACTAACCCACCTGTAACTAAGCCTGAATCTCCAGACTTTTAGAAATGAAGCCTCAAAGAATTCTCAAGTTGAAATTTTAGATACGAACTAAAGAGTAGAAGACAAATGAAGAAGTAAGCCACCATGAGTAAGCACTGAATCGGGTCAATAAACATAGAGATCAGTTATTAGAATGACCAGAGACTATTTTGGAAAAAAAAATGGGTGGATGAACAGGAACATATACAGCCCTGTCTGTCCTGAAATTTGCTATGGAGAGCAGGTTGACTTCGAACTCACAGAGATCTGTCTGCCTCTGCCTCCTGAGCAGTGGGATTATGGCATGTGATAAAATATTAGACATATTTAGAATTTTTAATATGTGCACTGAAAGTAATGGAAATGAGTTAGTGAATGAAGAAGAAATGATTGAGAGTCCAATGAAAGTAAGAAGCATTCAGAACTGACCAAGATGATTGGAAAATATGGAACAATTTCTAGGGCTGAAAAGTGCAGTATGTGGGAGGTGAAAACAGTGATGGATTTTAATGGTTGATTAGATACAGCCATAGAGTGAATTGATGACTTTGGAAGGCTCCAGAAGTAAAAGGAAAAGATACACATGGGTTAAAAGGAAGTTTAGAAGCATGAGGGAGGGGTCCAGAAGCTTTACCATACATCTCATTAGAATTTAGAATGGAGAATGTTAATGAGCAATCTCCATATAATGACTAAAGTCTGTCTCTTTTAGCCTTATACATCTATGGTATACCTTTTCATGCACAAGGCTTTATTTTCATTTCAAATGATTAAGACATCAGAGATCATATTAAGGCTCTTTAATCCATACTACAAAATTCTTTATAGTAGTGCAATCACACATGTTTTTATAAAGAAATGACTTTGCAAACAGTCATGTATCTTATGATGTGTCAAGGAGAAAAGAACTACCATGTGGGTCCTGGGGGTAGGATCAGTCCCTCATGCTTGGCACAAAGGGCCAGTACATCCATCTCCCTCCCCTCTTTTGATTCAAACTTTGGCAATGCTTCTGCTTTAGCCTCCTGAGGGTTAGGGTCACAGGTGTGAGCCACCATCCCTGGCTTCTTTTGAATTTTTGATACCAATTTTATAATTATTTGGTGATAATTTATAATTCCCTGTGAAGTGTAAAACGATATATTCAAATTTGACAGTGAAACCCATGAGCTACTGAGAACAATTAGTTTTGCTTACCACTTCCAACTCCCTCGTGGTCTAGTGTCACATGCTGGTTACTGCTGAACTCGACCTCTTCAATGGGGGCCCTTCCTGTGACAAGGGTAGTCTCTGGGATAGGCAGGAAGACTTCAGCTAGCAAGGTGGTACCACTGTGACCAATCGTTTCGTAGACCTGAAACCCAGAGGAGAGACTCAGCCAATAGCGGTGCAATAGATCGTCTTCTCAGGTACCAGTCTACATTATTAATGTTTGTGCTAGCCTACCCCAGCCTTGACTGATGTCATTATGGTGACAGGGAACCATCTTATCCTCTTTTTGTGGCCAAGCTGTTGACAATCTGATTCTGAGTTACTACCGTTTCCTGAGATTAGGCATCGTGATAATTAATATTATCAATATGATGGGATCTAGCATTATCTAGGAGGCAGTGGAAGAGCATTTCTGGATCCTGCCAGATGATCATATTGAAATATTTCTCTAGAAAGTCAACTGTGGACCTCTCTGGTTCCAGCGGTTACTCTACCAGCCTTTTTAGACAGTGTGATGACCTGTTTTCACTGACTTTAACAAAGAGACATTTGATAACTAAGGCACCTGTAGATGATTTAAAACCACCTCATAACTTCAGTGACCACAAAATTCTTGGGGCAGGGATTATAGTTAACAGACATACCTGAAGCATTAAGCTCTCTGGCCAGTTGAATATCTGCAAATTGAAAATCTGTCCAAAGTGAACTCGGAAATCTGCCCCTAGTGGCCGGCTTACAGTCCTGGATACCTCCTTGCTGTTGAAGATGACCTTTAAGTACACAGAGCGCCTTCTGACGTCTTCCCTTCTTGAGACCTCTGCCCTGCAAAGTAGGACCATTCACAGCTGTAGTTAGTGTTAGCTTACTAAAGATCACCATGCATTTGTCACGTGGACATTGAACATGACAAGGGACACCGTGGCAATTTTACTGCTTATATCAGTCCCTATTTGACCCAGTGATAGGTCTTGAGGAACTACAATCAAATGTTGAGATATGGAACTAATAAGGAAGCTGTTGACATGGGGACAGCACAAGAGTCTAATCCCTGCTGGACTATAGCCTCATTTATTTTCCTAAATGAGACTTATGGTTGCATATAAAACAAAATCTTAAGCTTTCCTTGTTCAGTGGAATTAATTCAGGAGAAATGGCTCAGTGGCCAAGAGTGTTTCCTGATCTTTTAGGGGACCTGGGTTTGGTTCCAGCACCCACCCAGGTCAGGTAGCTCATAATGCCTGTAACCCCAGCTCTAGGGTTTCTACTGATATGCTCTTCTGACTTCCACAGCACCCACACATGGGGTATCCACACATCCACACATAACCACACAATCTTCTTAACAAAGGAGTTAAGCTACAAGGAACAGTAATGACTTGTGCTTATGCTGATAGGTTTTACACAGAACATTGAATAGCATATTTTAGTTGTTAGCTGAGGTCACTTTCTTTAAGCTCTAAGCTTTTCCTTAATGTTTTCACCAAATGTCCTACCTTTTTAAAGGTCTTTTGAATCACAAATCAGTGTATTGTGGCACTTGCAGAGAGCTGAAGCATAATAGCCCTTTAGTCAAAATGGTTGAAAGCAGACTAGACCCTTCAAGCGGAGCCTGTAATTGTACTGTATATATTTGCAGAGACACTACCAAACCCTGCTAGTCAATAGAAATTACAGCCCATTGACAAAAGTAAAAAGAATATTAAAATAAGAAACATATAGGTTTTGGAGGTGATAGGATGCCAATTAAATGCTATTGTGTTTAAATATTTAAAACATATCATAAACATATTATTTTAATTTTTTTCTTTTTTCGAGACAGGGCTCATGTAGCTGGCCTTAAAACCCCAGATTCTTCTTTCTCTACTTCCAAAGTCCTGGGGTTTCAGGCATGAACCACCATCCCCAACCATTTTAACTGTTCTTAAGTCCCCATCTAAGCATCATTTAATATACTCATGCGCAGTGGCCAGCACTACACACCTCCAGAATGTTTCATTATCCCTAATGGAAATTCTCTTGTCATCATTAAGTAGAGTATTAGTTTAATGTTTTACATCCTCACTGTTTGGACCTATCCAGACACGGAATCAAAAAGCGAAGAGACATCTCAGTGCTCATGCTAGTAGTTGGGGGCACGGGCACAGACAGCCACTGTGGAGAGCAGGCACTGACTTGCACTGGGGTTCTTCTCCCCTGAGAGCTCCTGAGTGACAAGTAGCGCACAGGAGGTAGAACGGTGGGAAATCTCCAAGGTAAGCACATATCAGCAGTTTTACATGTTCACCCTCATGCCTACTCTCTTCATACGGTATCATGTGGTCAGATATATGCCTCACCGTGTGCTGATGTGTGTGCATAGGTACATGTCAGTATACTTGTGTGTCATCAATGGTCAGAACATGTATTTACCTGGTACATCCCAATATCATGTATGTTTAGAACATGTGCTTACCTGGGACACTGGTCATTGGGGGTCACATTCCCTGCCAGACTCAACTCTGGAACCAGGGTGGGCTCCCCTGGCCTCCTCCTGCTATGGGCTACTCTCTCCCGCACCTGCTCTTCTATGACAGCTGGGTCAGTGAGCTCTGGGGGGATGGGCTTCTTTGGCTCCTCCTCCGGAAAAGGCTCTTCAACCTCCTCTTCTTCCTCCTCCTCAGGGTGCTCTTCTGCTGCTTGCTTCTTTTTCTTCTTTTTGGCCCTCTGTTGGGTGAGATGTAACCTGGCTTCAGAATGATCTCCAGGCCTGTCCTTCAGGAGTGTGATGCTCAGAACAGGGAGACCTGAGCAAACCCCCACCACCATTTCAGTACTTTGCTGTGTCTCAGTCCTTTCAGCAAGTGGACACAAGCACAGAACACCTCCCCACCCAGGGCTTCTGAAATGGGACATGTGCAGAGCATCAACCAGGGCGCCAACACCCTTCAAGGTAGTCATGCATGTAAAATACACATAGTGTGTACATTATTGACTATAAACAGCATTACCAAATACAGTGTCTGTGCATAGCACAGGGTTGGGGTGAATTTTTGAAAAAAAAAAAAAATAGTAACTGTCAATCCCTTTTGCCCACCAGCAAGGGGACAAGAACGAGACAGAGAAGAGCCAGCAGGAGACCCCTATGTGGCCTGCTGGTTTAGCTTCCCCTTCTGCCGTCTCATGGGTTCACCCTCTCAGACCCTCCCTAGGCAGCCCTACGTCAGGATGAATGATGTTTTACACACCCGGGCCTTCCTCCAGGCCTTCCACTGTTGGTGCGATATTCTGTATTCGTCCATCTGCTTTTCATATTCCTCAGTGTGTTCTTCCAGTAATTCATGGATCTCAGCTTGAATCTCTGCTTCATAAGCCTCTTCATCTACCTTTTGGTCAACTTTTTCTCTTTAAGTGAATTTACAAATTACAAATAGGTGAAGGAGCATAAAAATAAGGCATCTATAGAGCCATTAAAAAATTGAACAAACATCTCAGAAATCTCAAACATCTCACAAAAAGGGCATAAATATGGCTAATTCATAAAAAGGTCCACCCTTACGAGCAGTCAAAGAAATAGAAATTATACTAATAGATGTTTGACCCCAACCTGGTGACAGGAACACTGGTGGAGGCATTAAGGGGCATTACCCCTCTGGAGTGCATTTGGAGTCAGAATGTCAGCTGGACAAATGACTCAGCAATTTCCATTTCAGGGACATTTCTGGAAACCTAGGTGCACGCTCAGTAAAAGGAAGTCTGAAAGTGCATATAGTGAAATTGTGTGTGTGTGTGTGTGTGTGTGTGAGAGAGAGAGAGAGAGAGAGTGTGTGTGTGGTGTGTGTATGTGGTGTGTGTGTATAAGTGTGTGTATGAGTGTGTGTCAGTATGTGTGTATATGAGTGTGTGTGTGTGAGAATGTGTGTGTGAGTGTGTATATGAGTGAGTGTGGGGGGGAGTGTGTGTGTGTGTGTGTGTGTGCGTGTGCGTGTGCGTGTGCGTGTGCGTGTGCGTGTGCGTGTGTGTGTGTGTGTGAGTAGCATGGGTACATCTGGAAGCCAGAGATAGATGGTTAGTGTCCTTCACTATTGTTCTCCACTTTATCTTTTGAGACAACCTATCTTCCTGAACTTGGTTCTCATCAGTTGTCTAGACTGGCTGGCCAGGGACTTCTGGGATCTATCTGTGGCCCCTTCCCCGCTCCCAAACCTAGAATTCCAGACTTGTGCAAGCATTCTTCTTGGCTTTTGTTATAAGTGATCTGAACACAGATATTAATGCTTGTGCTGTAAACACTCAACCTTACCTCCTCAGTTCCTATATAGTAGGGTGTTATAAAACAAAAGTACAGCTACACATCATCAGTCATGGAAATACACAAAGCCCAAAGAAATAACTATATTCATACATGGGTAAGAGTGAAAGACAAGCAATATTAACGTGTGTGTTCTTAGGGATAATGTACAGGACCTGGAAAATGACAACTACCTGCTGCTAGGGAGAGGCATGGGACCACCAGGTGCCTGTAGTACCCATTCTGAGCTCAGGAAGCAGCTACCAGGCTGCAGCTGTCTGCTAGTTTTTAAACTGTATCTATGTACTGCACATCTTTCTTGATGTATGATACAGCCCAATAAACTGCTATTTGGGAAGGCTTACTTTCTCAAGACAAGCTTCAGGGGTGTGTTCGTAAACCTCTGGAACTCCCGTAGTGACTTCATCTCCTTCCAAACCTTTATGATGGTCTTAAGCAGGGTTCGATCTTTCTCCTGTTCAGCATCACGCAGTTTTCGAGTTTGCCTGTGAGATGTAATAAGTGATGTATTTTTATCAGTTGTGATCATTTATGAAACGTTAGTAATGCTTCATGACTGCATATTGAAGTGGACAGCTGCAAGATCCAACCCTCCCTTCTACATGAGGCTACAAGACTGAAGCCCAGCTCCAGGCTTAGCATCAGCCTTTGCTCTTCTTCCCCAGCTCTGCCACAGTTTTTAAGTAAACTTGGAATTCTTCCCTTTCCTAATCCACTCATGTGGCAAATTTTTCTCTTCCTAAGAGTTTTCAATATTTCTGAGAAACTGTTTTGTGAGGAGCAGTGAAAGTAAGTGAGAAAGAGAAGGTAATGGGATGAGATCTGTGTTTTGGAAGCTTTTTAATCTTTCTAGCTGAATCTGAATTTGAGAAACTCAATTACCTTTTAAAATTATTTGTCAAACTAGGCTCTCTCCAACCGACAGCAGCCTTTGTAGTTATGAAAGGAAGGGATATATGTCATAGAGTAAGAAAACATCCCAGTTGGCAGCCAGGCGGCAAAGCCCCTCTGTGCCAACACAGATCACCAGATCTGCCCAGAGACGAGACAATGCTGTTGTCTGCTTTGGAGAACTTTAGTGCTAATGAGATGAGAAGTGTTTTTGGTTTCAACTGAAAAGGTGGCATTTGAAAATACTTTTTCTCTATGTGAAAGTTATTTAACTTGTTTTGGAATCATCTAATACATTTTTAAGACCTCTTCACAAATGGTCACCAAATTCAGACCCCAAATTCACTCTAGTATACCATAAGTCAGCTAGTGCATTCATTGTGAACAGGTGCTGTGTGCCAGGCCAGGGATACAGAAATGTCTAGAAAAATGGCAGCATCTTTGAATTCCTATTTGCTCAAGAAGGAACACATCTAATGTGAAGCCCTGGTAGAGAGTTAAAAATCTCTTCCTGCAACACATGGCATCCATGATCCCTGTCTTATACTTTCTGGGTCTTGTTCAGGGGATCAGCAACAAAGTCATAACTCTGCTTTAAAAAGTGGGAGGGAAAAAGTCAAGTGGAAAAATGCTTCAAATGGTGCTGTTACAGGTCAAGTGTACCAACCCAGGGCTCAGCAGATGTAGGGCTGGGAAATCACAAGGATGTTGTGGGATGATCAGCTGGTTGCAAAGGGTAAAGGCTAGGGCCCATTCCATAAGCTATTCTATACAAGCTTAGTTTCTCTTAGAGAGAACCCAAAGAGGGTCCAAACCCCTTCTTTTTTATGCTGATGCTCAGAAGTTTTCATCTCTAATGGCTGCTGTAGGAACTGTCGAGGGTCTCTGTCTGTGAATTCTCCTCACATAAAAGTCAGCTGTTTCTCGGAGTGATTCATCAGTACAGTTCTCGGGAAAACCATGATTGTTTCTCTCCTCTCTGTCTCTCTCCTAAACTCCCCCACCTCTCTCTGTACGTCTCTCTGCAGGTCTGCCTCTGACTCCTTCCTCCTTTTACTCTGTCTCTCCCAAGCTCGTCACTGTTTATACTCCCTCTGCTAAAACTAACATTATCCTCATGTAGAGGTTGCGATGTTTTGAATATTAGAAATAATTTTAGAGGATCGAATATGCCTGTGCCTCCAGCATTTGAGAGGCTGAGGCAGGAGGATTGCCACACTTGAGGCCAGGCTTGTCTACATAACGAGTAGGGCTTTGCCGAACACCAAACGTAACTATAATAATAATAATACTTTCCACTTTAAGCATACTTTTCATCCTTTTCCAGTATATAAACTGCACTAATTCCCACTTTGCGAGAAGAATCTCCAATTCACGCCTAGATCGGAGAAAGAAAAACATATGTTGAAACTCCGCGATTTATTAATTTCTATCCTAAGAATTTGTTCTGTAGAAATATCCACACACTAGCACGCAGATTTAGGGATTTTAATTATTGCACAGATTAAATATTATCGGGGCAATGCCTGACACTAGTGACGTCACACTCTCCATAAATCTATTATAATAAATGGAGTAATAATAAATCGTAGAGACTTAAATGAGTGGTAAGAGGAAAATGAGTGGTAAGGGCACATAAAGAAGCAGGTGACAGACTAGAATTCTTCAGAATAATAAAATAGTGCACACAGACACCCACAGTATATGAAACCATCAGGAAACTGCTCGCCAGGACTTTCTCTAAGGGGTAGGAAATTACATATTCTATGTTTCCTTATTTAGGAGCAATGATCAGGGCTTTAGTTTTGAATTTTAAAGTTATGAATAACTCAACAACCAGAAAAGTATATATACTGAATATGATGCTGCCCACTGACATTGCCTCTCAGTTACTCAGGATATTTTTTTTCAATGAGCTGTCTTTATTACAACTGAGGGCACCCTGACTTTACACTCCTTCCTGCCTTCCCAAGACAAAGAATGGGGTGTGTACCTGCCCTATCTGCAGTTTGGATGTATTACCCATAATAAATGAGTACTTAGGTTCTTACTGCTTAGTGGGCCACACCATACAGCAAACAGCCTATGGGGTTTATCATCAACACTGCTTTCCAGATTCATCCGCGTGAGAGCATGCCGTTCGGCTCATCCATGTTAAACTGTGGAACTGATGTCTGTGTCTACACAGATGCGATCCTTGTAGCATTGGGTCATTTCCTAATCTCACTTTTGTGAGTGACACTGCACACATCCCGGCATGTGTCCCTCTGTACAAGGCGTGTGACTCCCTAGAGTCCACACCCCTGAAACTCTGGGTTCCGGCTGGTAGCTAAACTAATTAAAAATTGTTTTATATAATTTCACATATATACACTTTTTATTCTTACTCTTTTTACCTCCCTACCTCCCCTATCCGCCCTGTACTCTCCCCACAAATCATGTCTGTGGCCCTCCAAGATCAGGGCCATCTGTGTGACTGTGGGATTCGAGCTATCTGTTGAGCCTAGTGGCCTCATTTGTGGGTACACAGCCAAAGAGATTCCTCCTCTCCCAGAATCTATACATGGCCAACAGTTCAGAGGTAAAGGGAGGTGGGGCCTGTGAGCCCCTCCCTCTTCCTTGATGGATTGCTAATCTTTCTTTACATCTTCCGTCCTACTGTTAGATTTCAAATTCTGCACCCAGAAGTTAGATTCTTAGTATCGTCGTTTCATTTGACAGACAGTTCACACGAATTGGGTTTGGAAATATGAACTGTAAACACATACCTAATAGCGAACAAGGGGGGTTCTTGAAAACTTTACTCACCGAATTTCAGATTTATATTCATTGAGGGTTTTTTGGGCTGTGTCAAGAGACTGATGAGGTTTCTCGGGGTTCAGTCCTGTCTGAACAGCTCTTCTTAGCGCTTGAAGCTTAACGAGATGGGGTAGAAGTTTCGTGTTAGAAACTCTGTAATCCTGGGATGGTGAGATTGCTTCTATGGATGTTCAAGGCTGTGGCCGTCTCCAGACTTTCACTAAAACCAACACTGATAAAGAACAGATGCATCTGTTTTTTATGAATCTGGAATTCTATGGAATTCTTTGCTCTGGGGACCAGATGATCAGAATGCTCATAGAAATACAAATTTTATTGAATGTCTCAGAAGAAATTTTGCTTTCAAAAATAACAGTATGTCTTTCTGGGTTCTTAATGTACAATAGTGTTCTTTTGATATGAAGAAGTCACAAAGCTGGAGGAGATGGTATAGGGTAGCCTCTTAGCAAATTGTGGGTTTTCGGGTTGGGAAGGAGTCTAAAATTGTCTGAAGCCTAGTTGCCAGTAGAAATCCCATGGGATAGTATCAGACTAAAAATAAACCTAAAGGGTAGCCATTCCTGGAGCCATCTTAAGCAGTTGGCCCAGGTTTGAGTGCTACACTATGGGGAAAATCTACATAAAGGTGAAAATTTCTCTAAGGACAGACACATTCTCAAGGCACTACTAAGAGCCCCAGGTTCTAAGATCACTGCATCAAGTAATAACTGTAAATCACATGGCATGAACTCCTCATGGGTGGGATCACTCCTGTCATACACAAACCTTCTTCTTTAAGGCAAAAGTGTGCTGCAGAATTTGGGCTCCTTTGTAGTATGAGGTTTCTGACCCGGACTTTTGCCTAGCCTCAAGGTTTAGGCCCGCAGACCCGCAGAGACACACAGATGCTTACAATAGTTTTAGGCTGATTGGCCTAAGGCCCAGGCATATAACTTGCTAACTCTTTATCCTTAATCTAACCTATGACTCTTATCCTGTTCAGCCATGCGGCTCGGTACCTTTTCTCAGAGCAGCATAGTTGTCCTCTGCTTCTTCTGGCTTCTCTCTGGCATTCTGCTCTGTTTTGCCTGTTCCTAGAGTCTTCTTAGTCTGGTATCCCCGCCCACACTTTTTGTCTGTCTTTGGCCAATTAGTGTTTTTTATTAAACTCATAGACAAAGACAACTATTTACAATAAAACATAATCTCCTTACACTCCTTAAGTTCATACCATCTACACTCTCCTGTAACCATTAATCCCATTTTTTTTCAGTTTGATAAGATATAGACTCATGTACTGGCATCTGGGTAAGTGTGTGAGGGATTCTCTTGGCCAAGTTAATTAGGATGGGAAGACCCACCTACTGTGGGCAGCACCATGCCTTAGGCAGAGATCCTTGACTATACAAAATTAGCCCTTTTTTCTTCAAGTTGCTTTGGTCTGGACATTTTATCATAGCAACCAGAAGAAGTAAGACATATTCCTTTTGCCTCAAGGTAGAACACTGCCATACATCCTGAACACAGAGGACAGGTGAAATAGGGTCAGAAATATTTGGTCTTAGAACCATCCTCACTCGTCCAGAGTAAGCTGCTTTCTCACAACTAGCATGGACAACACAAATACCTTATCAGTGAGAAATTTCGTCTTGTTTCTTTGTTGTCTTGCAAGGTACTGGTCATACAACTGGGCCAGCTTGGATGCCAAAACATGCTCTCGGCTAAAACAGGGATGGTGGGAGAAGATTAACCCTGAAATATCGATGTCCAGTTGGAAATTTCCTGGAGGGTCTCCAGAGCCAATCATATGCTGTCTACTGTGGACGTATTTCACCGCCTGCCAAAGAGAGTAGACTGTGAATTCAAAGCACAGTGCACCCTTGTCCTCCAGGGAAAGGTAGTCAGATGCAAGCTATCATGAGTCTTTTTCATGTGAACTTCCCCATTGCTTGAAGTCTTGGGTTCTGCAGCTGATGATCATGAAAATATTTTCTAATGTGAGAAATGTAGGATCCAGTGCAAACCAATCATTATTTGGATCACAGATGCCCACTCTCTTGTAACTAAGATCTTAAGATTTATAGCTGAGTCTAGTGGGCAGAAAACAGACTGTTTTCCTTGTAGAACTTTTGCAAGAAATTTCCCACCAATCGCCACGGATTATTGCAGCCAGTGAGCATCATTTGTGCTCAGACTCTTTCCTAGTTAGCGAGGGACTGCCGCCAGGACACGATGCTTTGAGAAAGAGTACCCAATGTTTCCTACTGAGGATAATGTAGATTTAGGAAACAGTATTTTGAAAGGTACTGAGGAATAGTTAGTTTTCTCCTACTCAAGATTATGGCATTTTAAGATGCATAATCATTTTTATAAGGATGTTTTTTTTTTTTTTTAAAAAAAAAAAAGCTAGTGAAGGGAGGGAAAGTAGGTGGGAGAGAGAAGTGGCCTTCGGGATGAGACAGTTTAATGGGAATAAATAAGAACACAAAACATTGCAGGTATGTTTGAAATCGTCAAAAATAAGTAAAAAGATTATAGGGCTTCTCATTAAGGATATGCTGAATGTCATTTTAAAGGACAATCTGGATGTTTTGGTAATTAAATATAGGACACACAATATAAAGTCTCATAAGAAGCCACAAATCCTAAATAGACACCAATAGCTTGCTCATCTAGGAAAAAAGTGTAGAATTCACTGGATAAAATGAAATATATGTAATTCCAGTACAAAAAAGCGAGAACATAATAATTACCAGCAAATGAAGGCTCATGTGAGCCTGCTTCACCAGAAATACAAATATAGGAAATTATGTTGACAACTAATAATAACTACAAAGCCAGAGACTCCTCTAAACAAATGAGACATAGTTTTATGCACACGACACACAGCACACACAACATACAGTACACACACAGCAAATAGGAATACATGCAGTGCACACACACAACATACACACAGATGTACAAGATGGAGCTATGCGGTGTAGAGTTACCTTCTCTCTTCTTAATAAGCGATGGAATGACATTACAGCCATGGTTCTCTAATGCCAGAGTCCCCACTTCCGCACACTCCATGCCTCATCCTGTCAGCTAATGGCTTTCTTTCCCTCTAAATTGGATGCTGGACTTCGAAGGATTGCAGGCACCCTTCAGTCTTTGTTGAATAAAGTACTACAAAGCTCTTCATGATTGACAAATGCCAACTAATCATTTCTCCAGATGAAGGTACAGAGGCCCAGAGACACAGCAGTTTGTCCAAGGTCCTCAAAGTAAGTTTAGGGTAGAGCTCGGCTAGATTCCAATGCTTCTGGCCTGAATCTGGCATCCCTATCTGAGACATGCAAAGGAATTACAGGGAGAGAATACTGATCATGTTCCCCACAGGGAATACAGACAGGATGGGGTATCAGTTCTGCCTTGAGGATTTACAACATTCATTTAGCCTCACAACTTGCAAATAAAGCATTTATGCTGCAACAATTTTCTAATTTTCCAGTTAACATAAACAGCTTCTAAAGCTCCTTCCTGCAAGACAATTGAGCAACTGGTCTTAGAACACCTCCTAACTTCAGTCAGTACCTGCCACACCCAGTCTTCTAATCTGGAAAAATGCATGGAACTGAGGAGTCTTAAGACCTCTCAGAAAACCTGCACTAATTAATTAATTTTACTGTAGTAAGACTCATACAACTGAATGTCAGCCACAGATATTAGGGGTATTCCTCCCTGGTTGCTAGTTCTTACTCTTCCCTCTCCACAGGAGTTTCCAGAGTTACAGCTAGCTACTCAGCAAGGGTGTGGCTCTCAGGTTCCAGCCTGTACTCTTGGAGTGAGTAGGCGCCTGTGGTAGAATGTTGCCCCAGGCATCTTTATCATGCATTCTTTCCCAACTCCGGATGATCTCATGTTCTGGTAACTCCTGCTGGTCTTTCTATCTTAAGTTCAGCCATTCAGGATCCCTCACCCTCACTGTGTTAGGGAGAAAGAATCCTGGGTCCTTTCTTCTTCCATCTGCCTGTATTTCTTATAGACTGAGAACTATCATGAAAGAAATAGAGACAATTTCCCCTAAGGAGAGAGTATTTTCAGAGTGTATTTCAGATTTTGAAGTTGACACGATTCTTTATTTGAAAAGCAAAAGGCAAGGCTCTAAGAGGAGGTGCTAGTGAGTGATCTGCTGGTATTCTCAGCAGAAACTAAAAAAAAAATTAAAATATATATGTACACACACAATACATTGACAGAATTTAAAAAAAAAAAAAAGTTTCTTCATAGTCCTGAGAAAATAACAAAGCTTGAGTGCAGAGCCTCAGGCAGATCCCGCATCTTCTCCTCAGGGTCTTCCTGGAGACCGTTCTCATTTTCAGAACCATGCCATACTACCTAGATTATGAGCTTGGTGAGTATGATTCCTTTACAGTGGGCTGCCATTTGTCCTTAGCATTGATAGAGTGAGGTATGGGGAAAGCATCAATTCTTTTCTCTGGATCTGTTAAACTAGGCAATCAAGGTTCATCCCCCCCCCCCCCACACACACACACATGGAGAATCCTTCCCTGTCTCACAAAAGAAAAAAAAAAAAAAAGATGGAGGGGCAGAGACTCTCCTGGCACCCAACCAAGGTCTCACCCAGTCTTTGTCTTTGCTTCCTAAATTGCCTCCTTCAGTTTTATAATTTAGCCTCCAATTTGGGACCCATCAAAGCCCCCTTATACTAGTTTCTGCCATTTGCAACCAGTGTAGAATTTCTGTGAAAAGCTAGGAAAAAGAGCAGACAGAGAACATGCTAATTTCATCAAGTGTAACTGGCAAGGTTGAACTCCTGACAAATTCCTCAAACTGGCATACTTCTGATATAACAGGCAGCCCCCACCCATCACAGTCCCCTTAGCCCCTGGCTCCGTTCTGTCTCCTCACATGTGCTACAAAGGCCAAGGGCAAGGTTCAATGTTGCTACCTTTGGATTCCCAAAACTTAGTGTAGTGTAGTATGTATCAGATTCCAGTGAAAGACAGAACAACACAGAAGGGAAAGGAGGAAGGATGGGTCTCCTGTGGCAACTCTTCAGTAACTCTAGCCCAGTGATTCTCAACCTTTCTCATGCCTCAGCCCTTTAATACAGTTCCTCATGTGGTGGTCCACCCTCCTCGCCAACCACAAAATTATTTTTGTTGCTACTTCATAGTTGTAAATTTGTTACTGTTGTGAACCATAATGCAAATGCCCGTGTTTTCCAATGGTCTAGGCAACCCCTGTGAAAGGACCATTTGGCTCCCAGAGGGGTTGTGACCCACAGGTTGAGAAACACTGCTCTAGCCCACCTTGCTACTATAATCAGAAAAACTGCATTTTCTATGTTTTGTCATATTTGGTATTTTTAATTTTTAGACTTGTATCAGTTTCCTTCAAAATGTGTTAAATTGTTAGTTTAACTGTTTTTCTTCATGTGTCTGTTTGCATTTACTTATTATTAATGGCCTTATTTCTGTTTAGAAACTGCAGATTATTTCACATTTAATCAACTATATTTTTTTCTTTGTAATGAAATTAATGTTTATAATAGCAGTGCTAAATAATAACTACATTCTAAATGATAATTCCCAAATTGCTTTCTGGGTGGGCATCCATCCATCCTTGGAATTGACAGTATAGTGTTTCAGTGTGTGTCACTAACAGGAGCATGGCTTTGCTGGTAGATGGGTCTATCATCTTATAAGAAAACTAAGCTGGGTCCCAAGTAAAGCAATTTGGCACAAGAAACAGCTGGATTCCAGAGAAGAATAGAAAGAAAGACATTTCTGAAATGCACAGGCACATAGAATTTTGTTGTCGTTCCCTCAGGCTGGGTCTCTATGTAGCCCTGGCTGTCCTGGAACTAGCTCTGTAGAGTGGGTTGGCCTGGAATCCACAGAGATTTGCCTGCCTCTGCCTTCCAAGTGCTGGGATTAAAAGTGTGTGCCACCACATCTGGATCTTTCTCTTTTTAAGCAGATTATTTCAGATATTCTGTTGCAGTAAAGGAAAGTTGACTAACACGTTCACTGTGCGCATCCCACATGTTCTGTATTTATTCATCCATATGATAGTTGGTGAGATTAGTTCCATGTTTTAGGTTACTGTCAATAGTTCTGCTGCATGTTTGGGAAGAGGGGAAAGGGAAGATGTCAGTCTCGGGGTACATACGTACAGCCAGAAAGAGTCATGTTCAAGGGATCTATTGTGCAGCATGGCATTTGGTGGTGGCATATTGTTTTCTTGAAAAGTGTAAGGAAAGTACCTGTTACATGCTAGCAGCGCCAAAAAGTAACTGTGAGGTAATCGCTTAGTAATATCACAGTCTACAATTCTACAATGTATATATTTCGCAGTGTCATGCTGGGCAGGAGAAAAATGTAGTGTTATTTGTTGTCTTGGTTAGTTTTAACTGTCAACTTGACACACCTGGAGTCACCCCAGTGGAGAACCACCATTGAGGGACTACCTTGGTCAAACTGGCCCATGGGGATGTGTGTCTGGGACTATGTTGATAGTTCATTGGCACACAATTGGTGGTGCCATTCCCTGTACATTCCCCGGGCTATAAAAAGAAGGTAGCTGAGGAAGGTCTTAGAAGCCATCAAACTCTATGGTATCTGCTGAATTCCCTTGGCTGTGAGTGAGTCCTCTGGTCAGAGGAAATGCTGTGTGGAGCAGCAGAAATACCTGCCTTCAGTGAAGCTCCTGTTTGAGTTCCTGCCATGACCATCCTCTGTGATGGACTAGGGCTTGGAAATGTACATCAAATAAGTCCTTTCCTTCTCTAGCCATACCCCCAGCCCCACTGGGCGCTTCCCAAGGGAGGAAGAAAAGTGCCTCTGATTGGAGAGTCTGTTGGGATCTAGATCCTGGGTACAGGTTTCTGGTAGAAAAGGGGAAGCAGGGTCTCTGGCTGTGTGGTCTTAGCCATCTCTAATCCATTGGTGTAACCTCTTTGGCACTCCATAAGGTAAAATCACGTCTTAGCAGCCCAACTTATGTGTACAGGTGGGATGTCATTCACCTGAGATGAATTAGGACCAGCTGGTTTCACATCCTAGTGGCAATGTCTGACCAGTTTTGCTCCTGGAGCATCTGGTCCCTTAACTCCAGTGAATGTCCACCTAGCTTAGAATTGCTAAGGGACGCAGGTCAGATGCACTGGCTCCCAAAGACTCTTTCCTTTTTGCCATCAACTACCCCAGTTTTCTAATTTTAACCCACAATTTTGTACTTCTTTATATCAGTGTCTCATGCTTAGATGGCTGCCTGGATAAAGAGACGGACTGATGAGTTACAAGACATATGTTTCATGCCGTCTTGGTTACTAATTATATCATGCAGCCTTGTCTTGTGATAATAAGTAAATGAGAAGTAGACAATAAATCCCTCCTGTCTGGGACCTATGTATAAGCCTGCTTCCAGAATCACCCTTCTACACAAAGCAGTATTCATTAATGCCTGCCTGTAAAAACTGTTTTTATAGAAGTTTGAAGTGCAAAAAGAGGTAGCACTCACAAAAGGTGATGGGTAGTATTATCATTTCTACTTTTCAATGATGGAGAGGCCCGAAGGCAAAGGGACTGCCTGGAGCTGTACCTCAGGCAGTGTACATCTGCTCCGATGCTCTGAGAAGGGTCTGAGTCTTCTCTGCTCATCACACCACTTTATAAAATGCTCTCCATACCCCCATTCTATTTTATTCAGTCGATATAGAGATCTTACAAATTTACAATGATGGCTGCTGTTTGTTCCTCAGAATTTGGAATGCTGGAGGCTTGTTCCCTGGGGTATTGTCGCTTGTTGGCACAGCAGAAATTAAATAGGTGTCAGACTGTGGTTTGATCATGGTGGCATTGTCCTCAGAAGGGATTAATACTGGTCACATGGAGTGGAACAGTTCTAAAGAGATGAGCTGTTATAAAACAGGTCCTGCCATGTTGGATTGTCTCTATGGCTTTTATTATCATCACATAAGCTTTCCTATATATGCCCATCATGATGGCATCTGTCTTGAGGCTCACAGAACTGAATAGTTGTTGGCACCTTGCCTTTGACCCCCAGGACTATGAGATAAATTCACATCTTTTCTTAATAACATTCTAAGCTTCAGATGCCTTGTCACGGTAGCACATACTATCTTATTTAGTCTGTATAGAATTTCTATGAGCTAGACACTTGTAGTGAGACAGGCCTATAGGGTCAAGAACATTGGCTCAAACCAGTTGCCAAGGCATGTACATAATGTACTTGTAGTTAGTAATCTAGCAAGTAATTAAAAGATTAAATTTTATTAAGGAGTTTATAGGAAAACATTGATACAAGGGATTGAACAGTTATGGGATTCCTGGAAAACTGGGCTGCTCCACTTGGTGGAAGTGGGTCCAGTCCTTCTTCCAAAAGCATGAAAGAACAAACAGATGCGTGTGTATGTGTGTGTGTGTGTGTGGGGGTGTAGCTTTCAAGGCCCAAAGGCTCAAAGCTCACGCATGCCTCTAGGTCAAGTTGATATTACCTGCTTTTCACTACACATACTTCCTTGAGTCACCCTGGAGTCTGCCTAAGGGTCTAGCAACAGGCTCCGCCCAGAGTTCCTCATAACTCAGAATCTGCCTAGATAGAGATTCTGACAGATCTCCTGGTGGTGTTAAGCCAATGATGGACAGTCATGCAACACCATAAGATCATGACACAACCTGGGTGCTGGGAGGAAGGTATATAAGACTTTCCCCATTGCTGAATAAATGAGTTTTATTTATGGGTCCTTTTCAACTGACTATTGTGGTCTGTGTCTCCAGGCCCTCTCACCCCCTCCCGGGGGGGGGGGGGGATTGTTAGAACCCAGCAACAGACACTATTGCTAATCTTACTTAATAGGCAAAGAATCCAGGCACAGAAAAAGATTGAGGACCAAGTACACCTAATGAGAGGTAAATCAAGGACCCAGATCAGGCAGTTTGGTAGAGAGTTTCAGATAGAATAAAGGTGAGTGTGCAAGCACAAAAGCCTGCCTTAGATCATCAAAAGAGAGAAAGAATAAAGTCTTTCAGTACATATAACTAATAAACAGAAAGGAAAGGGGGAAGAAATGGAAGAACAGCTACCTCCCTTTCCAGCCAGGACACTCACACCTGTGTGCTTTGGGATCAGGTGGGAAGATTTAGACTCATACAATTGTTACTTGGGCTTCCTGTGTGAGGTGATGACTTATTTAAAATAGGTAAGTCACATGTTATGAAGTCAAGCTATTCAGTAAGCTGGGCAACTTCAATCCCACACATCAACAAGGGATTAAAATGAAGAGGGCTTGTGTACCTTCTTGTATGAAGTCTCCAGTTCGTCCTTGGCGCTTGGCTCCTGTGTGGACAGGGATGGCCTTGAGGGAAACGGCTTAATGGGGCTGGGAAGGGCCAGGATTCTGCCATCATCTCCAAACCATTTCCTCTCCTATGGGTCAAGCAGAGAGAAGGACCATATTACTTTATGTTTGGACAGTAACACCTCCACTATTAAGTTACGTTTACAACAAGTAAATGGGTTGGGCATTGTGGTGCATGTCTTTAATCCCAGCACTTGGGAGGCAGAGGCAGGAGAGTCTCTGAGTTCGAGGCCAGCCTGGTCTGCAGTAGGAGTTCTAGGACAGCCAGGGTAACACAGGGGAACCCTGTCTCAAAAAAAGGGAGGAACATTAGAAATAATTGAATGCTTAACAAGAATCTTATGTTCTTATGTTCTCTTTGTTAAAGATTAAAGGGGAGAAGCCCACAGTTGAGATCATTATGTTCAAAATTAAAAGTTTTGGGGACCTGGAAAAATGTCAGCAGATGTGCTCTGAGCAGTTGAGAGGTGTTCTTGTTTGGGGGGGGGGGGGGTCTTAGAATGTCCTGAGAGACAAAGACAAAAAAACAAAACCAGAAAGAACCAGTTTCTCTTGACAAACTCTATAAAGGAAAAGAGTCCACTGGACAGTGCCGGATGCCAGGTTCCTCTGGGAGTCAGGTCCCCACTCACAGGCTCCTGTATCAGCAGTCTGTTGTCCATGATATTCTCATTGGTGCGTGTCACCTCCGGTCTTGCCCCAATGTAGAGACCTTCATCTTCCAGGAACCTGGGCTGCACATTCTCGGGAAGCTTCTTATAGGTCGGCACTAGGTAATTCACAAATAAACAAAACAGACAGGAGTACCAGCTTCAACCTATGAACTGGCATTTGGATAATTACAAGCCTCAGGGAGTTTCATTTATGGAAAAAACACGTTTTCCAAATCAGTTTCTAGAAGCAGAACCAAGGAAAAGATGAATATGTTAATTTGCAATATCATATAGACTATACTTAAGACCCGGCACAGACGTAATTCGGGACTGAGCTCAGCAGTGGGGTGTTCTAAGAAGAGCGAGACAGTGGTATTCAGAGCCGAGGGCTGGGGGACGGGAGTGTGAGCTATTGCTTTCAGCCTAGTGAATGCAGGCTAGGCACTTGGAGCTCTTTTCTATTGTACAGGAACTAATAGTTTTCCCTTCACTGGGTTCCTGGGAGGATTAAATGATATCAAGTACAAGGAAGTGTTTTGCAAACTAAAAAAACTCTCAACCTGGGAAATGCAATCAGCATCGTTTGGAACCAACATGTGCAAGGACCTGAGGATGGTGCCCAGCACTGAAAACACAATGTCTCTCTAAGTGAAGTGACAGTGACCTGGGTTGTCTGTGTACTCTTTCTTTTTTATTCATAGAAAGTTGGTTTTTGCTGCGAACTTTTTAGTGACCAATGTGAATGTGACTCAGGGCTCCAGGCCAGGCTGATGCTGTCTGGAGTCGCTTAGGTAGCAGAGGAAGCAACGGGCAGTGATAAAAGGATGCTACTAGAGAGTGATATCTGATGAAGGGACTTAATAGAGACTTAGGGAGGTAAGGGATGAACTCAAGGTACAAGAAGGAGTCTGCTCAGATGCAGGCATCTTGCCATCCTAGTGTTGGGAGGTGTTTTGCAGGAGGGTGTACCCTGTAAGGGAGGAACATGTGCAGTCATGAACTGCTCGGTGGTTCCATCAGAGACGTTCTCCCCACAGTCTTATGAGATTACAATGGGGCTCAAAGCTTTCCAGTACAGGTGTCCTCGAGTCCCTACAATATCAGCGTGGTGACATGCTAGGCAGGTCTTCTCTTAGGAGCCATGGGCTGTACAAAACAACCCAGATATATGAGGGTGCACCACCTGGGTTTGCAATAAGCACATGTGTGAAATTTTCACAACCATAAATTCACCTAATGGCCTTTTTCAGAATGTATCCTTACCCTTCAGTTCGGTATCACTGTACTGAGGGCTGTGCATATTGGGAAACTAGCATGTTACCAGAATGCCATGGTGTAGTGAGGGGACACAGGTTGGCAGGGAAAAGCAAGGGGAACTATTTAGATCATTGGGAAGAGCTGGAGCTCTTTGCTGGGGAGGGATTCCGGTAGTTTAGATTCTGTCAAGGCTGTGGAGTCCTCTGCCACAGAGTGAACTAGAGAAAACAGAAGGAAAGACAGGAAAGATGGATATGGGGCCAGGATGAAACCTAAGACTTATATTTACAGGGCTCATAAATATCTCACTCTGAATAACAGTAAGTACCTGACCATGCTGTCTTGCCTATATATTCCAACATTCAAAACCAGAAATACCCATTTCTAGGAAACTCTCCTCTGGTCCTCCAAAACCACAGAACAATCTTATTTATCATTCTTCATTCATCTAAAACATTTGCTCATTCAATAAAATATTCATTCATACTAAAACACCAGGTCAGTACTAATCTAATAGCGTGTAAAAGCTTTTGTTAAAATAGTTTTGCTTGCTTACACAATATGTAGATCCTTATTTATCATGGATACACTACTGTCCTGGCAAAATTAAATTAGGAAAGGTGCTTTTTCTAAACCCCCGAGGTAAGTACATGTTCCTTTAAAAGCTACGGTTGTCTACAATAGCTGCAGCAATGGGACTGCGGCCATGGTCATTGCATTGGGCCGTCCACCCATATTATTTCCTCAGTGATGCACAAAGTCATTTTTTATGCAATTTTATTTCTTTTTTTCTTCAGGCAAGGCGCCAAGAGAGCTGGCTCCTGCTTGGCCACAGGGCAGGTGTACGTGTGTGCTCAGCTGAGTGTGAATATGTGTACATTAAGTTTTTGAGATGGGAAGCTAGAGTTCACCTGGTCAGCCAACTCCTGGGATCCAACTGTTTTCATTTCTCAGCACTGGGATTGCAGGGAGGTGCTACTGTGCCTGTCTTTTTAGGTGGAGGACAAGCATCCAAACCCAGGTTGTCATGCTTGTGTGCCAAGCACTTTATCTCCTGAGACATCTCCCCAACCCTAGATAGTCATTAATTAGTAAATCATATTCAAACCTAGAATCAGCTCTGGAAAGGGTGGTCTTTATATGCAAAATGTTCAGGCTGAACATAGAAAGAAAGAGTGAGTACCTGTCAGCCGACTAGGTGTGAAGAGGATTTCTTTTTCCTTCTGCAGCCGAATGTGGGTACTTTCGTACTCTGCAGCTCTGACTGACAGAAAGTCATGGGCTGTAGAATCTAAGCCCAACAGGAAATCCTCGGCATCCTTACCATTAAGCAGCTCTTCTTCTTCCTATACAACATTGAAAAGTCACACACAAAAAAATTACACCAAGATTCCTAGCAGACTTGGGAAAACAATTACTAATCCTAATCTCATGAAACTTAACATATCTTATGACAAAATTATATTTTCTAGGCTGGGAGAGATAGATAAGTGGGTAAAGGTGCTTACTATAAAACCATGAGGACCAAATTCAAGTCCCTACAGCCCACATAAAGGCTAGGTGTGTTATGAGAACACCTGTACTCATTGTAGTACTCCCACAGAGACGGGATACAGGGACAGTAGCCTTGAAGGTTCACTGCCAGCTAGCTTGCCACACACAATAGACAAACAGCATAGATCGTGGTCTCAAGCAAGATGGAAGGTGATGAGAAATTACAAGTCCTTACCACAAGGATGTGGCACATACCGACCCACATTTACACACATGAATACATACCCACATAAGACACACTGACACCCACACATACACATACACACACACATACACATACACACACACCCATACATATACACACACCCACACATTTACACACACTCATACATACACACACACATATACACCCACACCCACACATACACACATATACCCACACACATACACACACACACACACACATACACACTCACACATACACACATACACACCCACACATCCATATACATACACACCCATACATACACACACACATACACACATACACACATACATACACACACACACACACACACACACACTTTTTTTCTTTTGCTTCCTTTTAGATGAAGGTGACCTTTCCTATTTCATAGATGGATTTTCGTTGGTTGCATCATGTTATTCCATCTACCTGGAAAACTGTACATCAGAAGAAACCAGCTCGGAAGTGGTAACCCAGACAACAGCAATCTTAAAACCAAACAGGGCCACAGCCTTTGGAGATGCTTATTTGATAACATTTACTTAAAGAACCTGGGCTTAGACTTAGGTAGGATGATTTATTCTCAGGGGTGGCATTGGCACAAAAACTTAACATTCTTGTAAGACTGTGAGAGAGGTAGGTCTGTCTCACTTCCCTTCCGGAGCCAAGTGCTCTGAATATGAAATGCAGAATAACTACTGTGCAAAGTCTAGCCAGAAAACCCTCAATGCATGCTACTTCATTCCTTACCTCACAAGAAAAGATGGACAGATTTAATCAAGGTGATTGCTACCCAATTTGTGGGCTGTATCAAGGGCTAAAAGAAGTCCAAGTGAGGTCAATTCTCATTGCATAGAGATCCTTCTGCTTCTAGCCAAGACACAACAGGCTGTCCTGTGGGATGCTGTGCCCCCCCCCCAGCCCCTTTCCTCCTCATCTGTCTCCCCTTCCACACCACAATCCCTGAATCAGATACCGTTTTCTTTGCTCTCTCTTGTTCACTTATTCCTTCTTCTCCTTGGTCCTCTCGATGGACTCTGCCTCCACCTTTTACTTGTGTTTTCCCCTCCGTTTCCTCTGGTTCAGGGTCAAAGTTGAAAGTGAAGAAGTTATAGGCCTCTTCTGCAGAGGGGAACCCAGGAGGGGGCTGCAGAGAAACAGACAGCAAGCAGCTTAGACGGGGAAACTGAATGAACGGTACACCTGACAGCTGGCTTAATGCTAGTGCAGCTCATGAGGACTGTGGACTGTATTGTCTTTCTGAAGATTTACAGGCCACAAGTGTGAACAAGGTAGCAGACAATCACGGAATATTTAAAATATTATTTTATATGTACGTTTTGCCTGCATAGATGTGGGCCATGTGCATGCAGTACCCGCAGAGGCCTGAAGAAGGCATTAGATTCCCTAGAACTGGAGTAACATGATTGTGAGTGGCCATGAGGGTGCTGAAAACTGAGTATGGGTCTTCTAGAGGAACAGCCAATGCTCTTAGTAGCTGAGCCATCTTTTCCCAGGTCTACTTTAAAAATATATAATTATATCCCAGTAAGCATAAAAGTACAGTATTTACAAAAGTACAAGTTTCAGGGAAGATTATTAGTGTGTCAAACAGTTCTATGAACCAATGCAGAGAAAATTTTAATAAAGAGAAGTGTAGGTTCTTGTCATCTTTTAAGCAAACGATGGTTATTATTGTTTTGTTTTGTGAGTTGGTACCCACATTCCTTCTCCACCATGAAAGCCGGGGAACAACCTGTCCTCATTACCATTCTCTGTCCTTCTTGTACCCCTTTTCCCTCCCCACAAGGGGGCGGTATTTAAATCTTGCCTCCAGGACTTAGTGTAAATGTAGACACCCTTCCACCTCCTTTCATGCAGCATGGCAATGGAGGGTGGGGTACGGGGTATCAGCTGTGTATGTAAGCATCTGTGATTAGGCATTTTTGAAAAACAGAAAGAAACAGGATTTTTAAAGACAGAATTTCTAACCTGGGGTTTCAACTTGAGTTTGTGTACAGAATCGCGAAGCTTAAATCTTGAATGACTCTGGGAGTTATCTTCTTGCCGAGTCCCTCCTAAATCTTTGCTTGGCTTTGTAAAGAGGAAAAAAATGGCATGTTAAAGCAAAGGAAATTCAGAAAATAAGGCTATTCTAAGTTTTCTAAGTGGAGGGTGAGCTGTTGTCCTGGCTTAGCTGTCAACTTGAGCAGATCAGCTTGGTGCCTGGATGGGTCTGTGTTCATGTGTTGGGGGTGGGTGTTTTGATTGTTGATCATATAGAAACACATAGCCCATTGTGGGTGGCACCATTCCCTAGGCAGGGAGCCTTGAACGATACAAGAGTGAGGAAAGCTGGCTGAGTGTAAACCGTAAACAAGCATGGAGCTGTGCATTCACTCTCTGGTTTTCATTGTGGATGTGATGTTCTAAGCACCTTCACTTCACTTCTCCACAATGATGGATTATGCTTTATGAGCTAAATAAGCCCTTTTCCCCTGAAAGTGTTTTTGTTTTGTTTTGTTTTTTTGTTTGTTTGTTTGTTTTTTTGTCGGAGATCACAGCAACAGAAATGAAACCAGAGAGGCCCTCTCATGGTTTGTCTTCTGGTCTTTGAACATCTTGACAATCCCCAGGGTGCTATGTGTTCACAGGCTTTAGATATGGCTGAAGGTGGAGAGACTGAATGTTTTCTTACTTACTCCTGCTCCGTTAAGACTAAAAAACAATAGCAAAGAAAACTTTATATTCAGTAGGCCCCAACATAAAAAGGGTTATTTTATTCTGTAGACCTAAAAATTATTCATTTCACAGATGATCATTTCCAGTCTATGAAGAAAGGTGTCACTTATGACCAAGTATAAGTGCAGTGCAGGACCCAAGGCTCAAGGGCCATCTTTCTCACTGAGCCTCAGGTCTGGCTATTTGGTGAGCTGGGTCTTCTGCCTATACAAGCTGAGTGGCCCTTAACCATCCTGGGACCAAAGTTCTTTCCAATTTTGGATATTTTTCAGGTCTTGTAATACATGTATCTCTCTAGCTGAGGCCTGTAAGGGTAGCTCATATTTAGAGAACGTGTACCAAGGGGGGCTGAGGGTGTAAGCTATTGGTAGAGTATTTGTCCAACATGCACAAGGCTCTGGACCCAGTTCAGAAAAAAAAAATCAGGAAACCTTCCATCTGAGAGGACCTACTGTGTGTCTTTTACTGGTTAACACATGCTCACTCAGTCCATAAATAATACCAAAAATTCATTGGTAGTTTTGTCCTGCTGTGAAGAAGTGGAAAGGGGGGCCAGACAGTAGAGAAACCTTATGTCAAAGTAGAAAGAATGTCTCACCTCTGTGCCAAATTCAGTCTCTGTTTCCGTCTCAGTAGGGCTGCGCAGGCGCCGGCGCCTAGGGGTGGGGATATCACGTAGCAATGCACTTTCCGCCTTGGACTGAAAAGCCAAAGAGGAGAGTATTATATATAGCAAACTGTCAGAGAAACTCAGCTGCCATCTTTATAAAGAAGAAGCAGTAAAACAAAAACACACTGCCCCTCTGTAAGGATAAGAGCAAGGCAAATAGGTTAGAAGAATGACCGCCATTTTCCATCGGTGCCAATGTGACATACATTAACGTTTAAGATTTGAAGGACAGACTGGATGCCTCTCAGCTCCACACAGTGTGGAGCATACAAAGCAAGCAAGACGAACCTCGGAAGACTACAATCAACCCTGAAGGGACTATCATTCTGTCTCTCTTACCCTTGCAGCTTGAAGTTTCTCTCTCATGCGTTCCCTCATGGAAAATTCTGCAAAGCCTGTTCGGGATGCTGAAGGAATGGGGGGTAAGCCTTAAAAACAAAGAAATAAACAAAGGAATATCACTTTAAACAGTTTTCCCCTCTAAGTGAATTAAGTATAATAAGGGTTGTAATTTTGCTAGTATAGAGCTGCATATAAGCAAATCAGCCACGGTGCTGAAGCCTCTTTGATGGTGGAAGTGCATGCATTGGCTTCTTGGAGACTGACCCTTGGCCCTGGTGGGGACTGTCACTTTGGCTTAACAAAGACTAGAATGAGTGGCCCCTGACTCTTAAAGGCACACAAACACTTGCCAGCTCTGTCAGCACTGGGTTCCAGCATGTGCTTCTTAGGTGAAGGGGTAGCTGATCTGAGGAGGTCTCAGAATTTAATCCTCATTTCAACTTGGTCAACCTTTCCTAAAGACCTAGCCATAGCCCTTGGCTGTGTCACTGAGACAATATCACAGATACTGCTGAATACAGAGGGGAACCCCCTTGAACAAGTACGCAACTATCTGTCATGTTGCTGCGTGGAATAAACTATATGAGTCTCAACAGCATCCTTGCTGGAGTATCTAAGCTCAGGTGTTATCACTGGGCGTCATCGTCATTGTTGATGAAGACAATAAGGTCACCCGTGACAAATGACTGGCTTCCCAGACCCAGAAAACAGAACGCTTGAGATGTGGCCTCAATTCTGTTCTTTGATAACCAAAACCGTCCCTAGAATTACAGGAAATACGATGGTGTTTGATGGGCAGATGGTTAGACTTATTGGAACGGGGGGCCTGGAGCAGGAAGGTTGGCAAGATTTAGGAGTGAAATGATGGGGAGCCTTTAATGTCCTGCTAATGAGTCTTGACTCTGCATCCCGCAGAAGTCTTGAAACAGGTGGAGAGAGCAGAATCGTTATCAGAAGATGCACCTGGAGCTTCTCCTAGCTGTACCAGCGAGGATCTCCTGGTAATATCATAAGGAGATAGGGCTGGGGGAGGGAGGAAGGGAGGGGGAGGAGAATATGAGGAATGGTATCTAGGATGCAGCTGGTGGTTCTCAATAGCAGTGTGTTTAGGAACTTTTAGATATAGTAAGTCACAGCCCACCCTACTGGGTCAGAACCCGAGGAAGCCCAAGCACTGTGGTGCTGCTTCAATTATGCTCAGGAGGACTCCGAGCCAGAGAGTAAAGGAGAAGGAGGGGATCTTAAGAGCTGACTGAGGCATAAAGACTGTAATGCTACCAAGAGAACCTGGTGAGGAGGGGAGACAGGCTGCCAGGAGGATGCTTGGGGTGCGGTGGACACAAATATCTGAACCATTTATTCAGGCAAAGACAAAAATTGAAAGTGTCTAGCATCACATTAAGAATGCTCAGGCAGGGTGTGCAGATGATAGGAAAGTGTACAGAGGCCTGGGAGCCATTTGTGAACACAAGGCTGAGGTAGCTCTAGACTAAGGGCTTTGCTAGGAAGCAATAATTCCGGCCACAGGGGTACAGTGACGGTGACCATATTTTAACGGGCTGTCCTAGAATTGTCTCGTCATCTGTACGATCATTCATGGCATCTAATGAATCCTCAGTAACTTTATGAGTTATTTCCTTACACTCACTCTGCATTTGAGGATATGGAAACTTTGTTCTTGCCAGTTTGTCTTTGCTGCATCAGTGAAGCTATTTTCTGCATGTCACCTTCCCACAAATGCATTCACACCCTCCCCTCAAGCTTGCGGGTCCATTCTCCTCCTCTTCTTCTTCCTCTACTTCCTCCTCCTCCCCCTTCTCCCTCCCCCGGCCCTCTCTCCTTATGATATTACCAGGACATCCTAGCTGTGAAGGTCCAGGTTCATCTTCTGAAAACACTACTGATATCCACACCAGCCCGAGTGAGATGGCATGGTCGGTTAGCAATGGAATACAGTAGCTGAAATCAGCGGGGAGGGAGATGTCTTAGGAGATCTGTTTATTACTCACAGCAGTTTAGAGTAACTGTTTTCCATATTGTACTACAGCAAAAATTGAAGTACTTAACCATGAGGCCATAGAGAGTAAATTAGCAGCCTGGCTTTCCTTGGGTACCATGGTGACCCAAGAAACAGTCATGGCCACCATCAGCTTTTGCTCAAATAACAGTGACATTTATTTTGCTTGAAGTACCTTTTTAGAAAATTGATTTATTTACATTCCTGCCTCAGCCTCCCCTTTTCCCATTTCTTTCCTTCAGCTCCTATCCATCCCCTTCAACCCACCCCTCCTCTGTATTCACTCAGAGAGGGGCAGGCCTCCCCTGGGCATCAGCAAAGCATGGCATGTCAAGCTGTCACAAAACTAAGCACCTCCTGCTACAGGCTGAGCAAGGAAATCCAGCCTGAGGAATAGGTACCCAAGACCCAAAGCGCCAGGGACAGCCCCTGCTCCCATTGTAAGGAGTCCCACCAATAAACCAAAGTACTCAGCTGTCACATATATGCAGAGGGCCTAGGATGATCCTGTGCAGGCTCCTGAGCTGTTAATTCAGAATCTGTGAGTTCCTATGAGTCAGGCTGGCTGTTTCTGTAGGTTTTCCTGTGATGCCACTAATCCCCTGGCTCCTATAATCCCTACCCCCTCTTCCTCAGCAAGACTCCCTGAGCTCAGTCCAATGTTTGGCCTTGGATCTCCATCAGTCACTGGATGAGGAGTCTCTCTGCTGATAGCCTGGGTAGTCACCAGTCCAATCACAGGGATGGCCAGCTCAGGCTATGCATGCACTGTTGCCAGGAGTCTCAGCGGGCCATCCTTGTAGACTTGTGGAGTCTCTCCCTTGCATCAGGCTCCTACCCAACTCTGTAAAGCCCCTCCCCCTTCCAGTCATCTTTCTCAATACTCTCTCTATCTCTCCATCCACCCCCTAACCTGATCTCTCAAGTTCCCTTATCTATCTCCAGTCCAGCTAAGAGATCTCCTCTATTTCCCCTTTCCTGGGAGATCCAAGCATCCACCCTTGGGTCATCCTTGATACCTAAAAATATGAATTTTCACAAATTGAAGTACTTTTTAAAGTGGAATGGCCTCCACACCCTCGTGGCTATGTGTATATACTCTCTCTTGACTAATGGGTCATTACCACTGACCAGATGCAAAAGCATGAATCTTTCTATCACATTGCTTATATTCGTTAGCTGGGGAGATGGCATACCATCAAGCAGAATTAGGTAATCTTAAAAACCTCAAAATGTCTTTCCCAGCATAAACCCAAATACATTCATTTTATCAATCTTAAAGATAAAGTGAGAAGGTGGAAATCAGAGAAGCAGGGATTTCTAGGGCATTGAAACTATGTTGTGTGATTTCTTTGATTACAAATACTCATCTTTTCTCCAGATGCTCCACAGTAACCCAGCCTCACTCCTTCAGACAGCTCTCCCCAGTCTAATGTCAGAAAATGAGTTTTCTGTGCCTGTCTCTCTGGGTCTTGATGACTTTGAGAATGCATGTCTAAAATAAATCATCTATTTCATTTACTCAAATTCCACTGTATTTTCCTTTCCACCAATAATGAGAAATTGGCTCCGAAGTGATACGTTAATCAGAGAAAGTATCGAGGATGAATGCAAAACCAAAAACAGATGTCAGTGAGAAACAATGTTAACATTCATGGTTAACTCTGTGCAAAGTGGTCACTGAGGGATGTGTGTACTTTGAAACCAGAAGCTTATTTGATTTGCAACTAGTGTGCATTCAGTGAAATTCTTTCTTGTGTGAAATGTCAGGATTATATGCATCTTAGATGAGCAAGTTAGAAGCTAGAAGTTTTATTGCTTGGACACACGTTTGGGAGCGGCCACATGGTCATGGGTTTGGGTCTCTCAGTCTCTGAATGGTGTCTGACCTCGACAATACGGGGAGACCTATATGAATGTTACAGAGTGACGAAAGATCACAGTTGAAAGTGCTGGTGGGAAGCCCAGACCACACATTTCCATCTGGGTGGACAGACTCAGTGGAAGGATGTGGAGCACAGTGTGGCGAGTGAGTACACACACCTATGCCAGAACAAGGCCCGAATACAGAGCAAAGTTTATAAAAAAACGACAACAATCCAATAGGAAATGTATTATTTTTGGAAGTAAGGAGAAGACTATTATTCTTTATGGAAGAAGATCAGAAAGAGCTGAGCTTAAGTCTCATGAAGATCCTAACTGGCTCTGTGCTCCTCTTTTAGGAGTTCTTTATGGGCCCTCAAGAACTGCTGCTAGGTTTACAGTACTGGGTTGAATTACTGAGTCTAAAGATAACCCCAGGGTAAGTCTGTGGCTCCACAGTGATGCAACAGGCAGCAAGCAGTAAGACAGGGCAGCATACAAGAGCTGGAATCCATTTCCATCACTGTCTCTTCTCACTGTTAACACTCCCTAGGCCTTGCCTCCCACTCTACAATATCCGAGAATAGGATTACTTAGAAAATTAAGTAATATGGCATGTGAAAAGATCTTAGCACCCGGTGCCTGCTACATCATTACCTAACCAGAACACAGTCTTAGGCTCTTAAGGTTTTCAGATGTATCTGATATATCTCTTTTTGTCTATGCCCATTGTTCTGTCTGTCCAGAGAAAAAGTTTCGGATATACCAAAAAGTTCCATAGCTTTCTCAGCATTATCCACAAATATAAAATTTTATGCCAGGGCTGGAGAGAACACAAAATTGTTAGGAAATGTAGTCAGTAACATTTGTTAAGTAGTTATGAAGAATAGTTTCATCATTCATTCATGGAACATTAGCTTTAGGTTAAGTTAACAAGCCTTTCAAAAGGCTCAGACCATAAACTTAACTCAAAATGGGTAAGGGAAAGCTTATGTCGTTGGTTGGGCCACGACTTCTTGGATAATGACATTAAAAATACAGGTGGCGGGGGCTGGAGAGATGGCTCAGTGCTTAAGAGCACTGGCTGCCCTTTCAGAGGTCCTGAGTTCAAGTCCCACCAACCAACCACATAGTGGCTCACAACCATGTTCAGTGGGATCTGATATCCTCATCTGGCGTAGAGGCATACATGCAGATAGAGCACTCCTATACATAGAATAAATAAATATAATCTTTTTAAAAATGCAGGTGTCAACTACAAAACAATTAAGTGGAGCTACTACTCCTGTGTACTGAGAAATGGCATAATCGACAGTGAACACAGTGCAGAGTCTGCCTTGAGGGAGATCCTACCCACCAGAGCAGATTTTCCTAGCAGTTCTCGGGAGCATGCTCAGGAGGTGAGGTATGTACTGAAAGGAAACGCTCAGGTGATAGGATTGCATGTGTGGTGGACAGGAGAAAGGGCTGTTCTAGACTTTCTCCAGCCCCCCTTTCCAAGGACCAGATTCCTACATCCATAAACCCACCTGGGTACCCAAGAAGCATCTCACATCCTGAATCTTCATTCCTGGTTATCAGCCCTCACACTGGTCCTTCCTGCTGCCCCTTTCCTATGAGGATGGCAGTCCCATTGCTAAGTTCCAGCCATGGAGCCACCAACCATCCCTGTGCAAAACTGTTTGGTAATAAGGGAGCCTCTGTGTTGCATTCGTGAGCAAAATATGCTTCTGAACTTTAAGCCGCACAATCTATGATATTTAGTTAGGGCAGCCCAAGCTGACCAAGGCATGTGAGAAAAGAACAGCTATCTGGGGTTCAATCTTAGTCTGTTTCTCTGGGATTCCCAGCAGCGCCAATTGTACCTGCACCTGTGTTGTTGGAGCCACACTTTCCTCAGGGTTGGACTTAAGTCACCTGCTTCCAAAGGCCTCTACTGTCTATTAGTTACTCTGACTTCCATCTCTGCCACAGTGCAGAGTGTAAGGACTATGTAACTAGAAGAACCAAGCACCCTTCTTGCCTGGTCCACTCTGCCTGAAAGGCTGTGAGTGAAGGGCAGTGGTTTACCCAACAGTGGGCTCACAATGAATGATGCTCACTGTATGGACAAAACAAATGTTGTGAAGTCCAGAAGTCCAAGAACTGGCAAAGGCGCGCACACACACACACACACACACACACACACACACACACGCACACACATATGTGTGTGCGTGTGTGTGTGTGTATATATATGTATATATGTATGTATGTGCACATCTGCCTGTACTCACGTGTGTCTGAGTGCAGGCATGTGTGTCTCCATGAACCCATTACAAACCATCCTCACCCTCTATCTTGCTTGAAACAGGGTCTCTTTGTTGTTTGCACATGTATGTGTCAGGCTAGCTGGGCAATGAGCTTTGAGGGATTCTCCTGTCTCCACCTCCCATAGGAAGTTTTGACATAGGAATGTTGGAATTACAGATATGTGCCACCATGCTTAGCTTTTACATGGGTCCCAGGATTTAAATTCCAGTCTTCATCGCTGCACAGCCAGGTGCTTTTCCCACTGCCTCCTTGACAGGTTCCCAGAAGTAGAAAGTTAGTGTGGAAGGGATGAGTTTAAATATTGGGAAGGGTGAGTAGCCTCAGAAACTCTGCTCTGTTTTTCTTCTGATTCTTATTCTGCTTCACTTACACATGTGTCTCCTCTACGCCACTGTCCTTTGCATTCTGACCCATTTGGCTGTCTGTGCTATTTCTGTATTAGCAGCAACTGTCTAAAAAAGAAAAGCCCCTTAGCTGTGCATCCTGTCTTCTAGTCTGATGTATCCTGAAGAGGGACTTCCAAAACTCCACCTCCAAGAATTACTACGTTTCCTTTTGCTGTGTCCTATTCAGGCAGCCTAATCCCTGGTCCTACATAAAAACGATACCTCTAATCAAGCCCCCTATTCCTCAATACTGAGTTTGTGGTTGGCAGTTAGTAACTACCAGCTGAATGCAGCCAGATACTCACTCCGGGGCCCCCGGCGGGCTGTCAGGCTCAGAAGGTTGGTCTCAGGTTCTTCCTCCACCAGCTCCTGCTGGCCACCATCTTGGGACCTGTCTGACACCATTTCCTCAGGGGGAGTGGTGGGTGGCTGTGAATAGGTAAGAGGTTTCTGAGATGCCTGGACTTCAATTGGCTCTGCCCCTTTCTTAAGGTTCACCATAGAAGGGCTGGGCCTTAGAACTTTCCATGCTGTACATAGGGACCCTGTTGCTCAGGTCACTGAAGTCAGCCTGAGTGATTACTAGGAGACTCTCCATCATAGTGGTCAGCATTCACATCTGCTAGAGAGAAAGCTTAAAGCTATTCGGGGAATTGCAACGGAACACTTCATCTCCAACCCCAAATAGACATGAAAGGACTGTTCAAGTGTCACTGGCTAATTTGGGCTGATACTGTTTGCACATTGGGTGCCCCTTAGACTAGCCTATGGTATCTTCCTCAAAATCTTAAGGAAGCAGGACTGGTTAAGGATGCCTCTGTGCCAGGCAGAGTAAAGCTCACAGCCAACTCAGTCTGGCTATGAGCCCTGGGCAAGCATATCCCTACTTCTTTTTATAAAAGCATCGTTATGCACTGGGAATTGCAGCTCTGCTCCCCTCTCCTCCTCAAACTCATTACTGTGCATGGGGAATTGCCACACAGAGATTCTTATGGAAATAGATCCCTCAGAAAGATGTGGGCAGCTGAATAAAACTATGGCTGGGATCAAGGCTCTAGAGCAGGTTAAAGGAACACACGGATGTTTGCAAAGTTCAGCTTCCAAACCTCAGCCACATTGCCTGTGGCTTTCTCCTGTTTGATCCAAAGATGCCAGGCAGCTTTATCTTTGGTCACTTTCTGCTCCTTAAGTGGTTCTAATCTAAAGGTTCTAAAGTACTTTTATCTGACACCACTGCGCAACCCCCCCCCCCCAAAAAAAAAACCAAATAGGCTTAGCTACTAAAAGCTTCAGAATTTGATGCAGCTGTGAGTGTCCCTAGTCTCCTAGAGTGGGGCAGAGAGTGTCAGTTCCTCTCAGCCCCCTGCGCCCTCCCCTGTGGCTGGAAGCACTTGACTTCACTTTTCCTTGTGGAAACATGCAGAGCTCTGAGGAGCTGGCAGGACGGTGGGTCCTTGACTCTCCCCGGTCTCTCTCCACCTCCCTCTCCTGGCAATTCTATCATGTGACTGCTAGCTCAAAATGGCGCTCCCTTTCCCTCCCTCCCAGGCTGGCTTAGTGATTAACCCAGGCTGGCATAATGATTAACCCAGGCAAGTCTCTCATTTATAACAGCCTCTTTCTTGCCTTTCTTCTCCAGGACAGCAGCTTTATTTAGAAAACGGAATTACCTCGCAGGGATGCTTCCAGCGGAGAGAAACTCCTGTGGAGAGGCGGAGGAGAAATGGCCGTAGGCTGGGGAAGTAGGAGTTAAACTGAATTTTGGATTTGGGGTAGAAGAGGGACTCTCCTAAGATTTATGATCCTACACTGCCATCTACTGCCCGTCATAGTCATGACCATCAGAGGCAGCCCTCAAACCAGCTGCTTTCCTCCTTCCCAGACCCGGGAGAGACAGGAGAACACGGGCTCAAAAACAAAACAGCGAAACAAACACTAACAAACAGACAAAAACTATTAATATGGACTATGGTCTTATCTGGAGTACCACCTCTTTCTATAACATCTCCCCCAAACTAACATCTTGCACATTACGTCATCCACCTACATCCCTGCCTTGTGAGGTTTTCAGGAGTAAGCCAAGAGCTGCTACCCACAGGAGGGATGTTTTCTGTTGTGGCATTCTAGTTAAGTTTTCATTTGTGACCAAACACAACGTAAGGAAGACAGAATTTACTTCACCTTACAGTTCCAGGTAACAGATCATCATGGATGGAAGTCATGGCAGGAACTCAATGCAGGAACCCCAAGGGAGGGGCCATGCAGGGACCCTGCGTACTGGATTGCTGCCAGGGTCATGCTCACCTGCTTTTTATACATCCCAGCCCTACCTACCTAGGAATGACACTGTCCACAGTGGACTGGACGGTTCTACAGCAATTATTAATCAAGAAAATGCCCCCACAGACATCGCACAGGCCAGTTCCTGGTTGAGGTTCTCTCTTCCCACGAGTGTCAAGCTGACAATGAGGATTACTGTCACAGGGTGATCTGTGTGGCTTCCCAGAGGTGCAGGCAGACTTCCCATCAGTGATACGTAGCATGATGTCCTTCGTGGACAGACACAGTTTCTCATCTTTCTTACCTTTTTCTTTCTGTGTTGTCTTTGGACCTTTGAACCCTTCTTCCGTCTTCCCACCTCTGTGCCCACATCATCTTCCGTGAACTCCTTTGTAAAGACACAAAGAGGAAAAGAGAGTCTTCAGGTTTTATGACTCCTGGAACTCAGCTATCCTCTACTACCCACCACCACGGAGTTGAGCATATGGACAGTTAACAAATTCTAAGTGGCCATCCACTAGTCGTTCTTGTCAAATTAGACAGGCTCTGAATAACTTTAATTGAAACATTGTAAGTAAAGTGGGGTTAAAGCTCCCATTGTTATTGTTACAAGTGCCCATTTGTGCTTTCTGCATTTATTGAGCCCACATCCTGGGGCTATAGCCGTACATACAATGTGCACCCATTCTCAGGAAGGGAACTATCGAGTGAAACTTTTAAGACAGATGAGGAGGCAGGGACAGGCAGTGTGGACTCATGTTTGAGATTTCATTTACTGCTCTCCAGACTGAGCCACAGGCAAGGAAGAAAGACAACAATACCGTAGGTTGAATTAGCAGGGAGTTTCAGCTCACAGGAAATTTTGGCAACTCTTTTTGGAAAATGAAAAAAAAATGTAAGCATCACTTTCTTTTTTCACATTATGTATCATACCATTTATACTTAAGAGGACAGAACTAAAGTCTAACTTTAACATTTCCTACTTATGTAGTTTTGTACACGTTAGCATCAGCACTTCTGACTGAACAAGAGACTGCGGGGTGGCTGGATGCACACACCTGAGATCCCTGCACCCAGGAGCTGAGGTGGGGGGAGACCAGGACAGCCCCGGCTATACAGAAAGTTGAAGGTCAGCCTCAGTTACAAAATGAGGCAATCTCAACAATAAACAAATACACAAACAGAAACACCAAGGCTCTTATTGCCTCACCAAACCCACTAAAGCAGAATTGGACAGCAGAGCATGGATGCTAGCGATGTCAAGTTTCATAGAACCCTGACACAGATGGCTGACCCAGGCCCCATTATTCCACTTCCTCCTTGGCTCTTCAGGTTAGGAAAGATACAGAGATAAGTTCCAGAGGAGGGAGCTTGGATCCCAGCCCGAGAATAGGCTTGGCTTGGGCTTTTGGTTTTGTGATGAGCTGTCTCCCTGGAGTTCTGAGTAGATGCCTTACCCTCACTCCTCTCCCCAGACCAGCCAGTGAAAGACAGCTCTTAACGCAGAGATTCCCTGAGGGGATGATAATGTGGAGGTGGACAGGCAGGGCTGGGAGTTTCTTTTGGCTTTGAAGAAACCATTGAGAAATCTAGGTCATCTGTGGTTTTCTAGTAATGCCTTCATTCCTCAGGCAATGAGAAAGTGTCCAGTAGGAGCTCTGTGGGGTGAGAATGCAAAATCAAAGCCACAGGGGTCTCTTCACTGCTAGATCACCTTGCACTGAACAACGAACAACAGACAGAAGTGTGTGGCTCGAAAGCACATGACAATTTGCTTAAAGTTAATCTGTGTGATTTTATTACGGGTGCCCTCAGAAGGATGGAGAGATAGCTCTGTGGTTAAGAGCACTGGCTGCTCTTATAGGGGACCCACGTTCAATTCCCAGCATCCACACTGTTTTCAGAACTGTAACTCCAGCTCCAGAGGATCTGCCAACCTTACACAGACATCCATGCAGGCAAAACACCAATGCACATAAAAGAAACATGAATTAAAATAAAAATGTCCACAGGTTTTTGATGTGGGAATGTCTTTCTGTATGCTGTGAATATCAATCTTTAAATAAAGGAGCTGTTTTGGCCCATGACAGGTACCATACAAAAAGTAAATAGAAAATCAAAATAAGTAGGAAAGGAAGGGCGGAGTCAAAGATAGACTAAGCCAGCTGCCCCCCTCCCCAATGTAGGGAACAGAGGTGAGCAGAACAAATTAATAAAAATAGATTGAGTTAAGGTAAAAAAAAAAAAAAAAAAAGCTAACAATGTGCCTAAGACATAGGCTAAACAACATAAACTTAATATAAACATCTAAGTCATTTTTGGGGCCTAAACAATGACAGGCAGCCAAGATGTCTAGGGCGGAAGGTCTATGAGTCTAGACCTCTGGCCACCCAGAGCCCAAAAAACCTTAATATAACAGGTTTTGTTCTCTGTTTTCAAAACCCTGTGAGCCTTAATCCAAGGGGAGTAAGGGTTTGGAGAGACCTGGCCGCCGCTAAGTGGGCTACAGTTTCCACTGTCGGTGGCTTCCCTTGTCTGGTCTGAGTTTTTGTTCTACAGAAGTCAGAAATGGAAAGGCGGTAGGACAGGATTTCATTCATAACCTACAATAGTCAGAAGTGGTTAGATTTGTTAGAATTGGTTTCTCTGAGCTGGGCCCAGCAGCCCACAAAGAGAGCAGCTGTGTGCTGGATTCATGAAATGTGAACAAAATTCCCGAACTTCCAGCTGAGGTAAGACTCCCAGCTATGCTGAGTTACATAGCCCTCATCATCTGCCACTTCCCTCAACAAAGGCAGATAAAGAATGGAGTGTGTGCTCTGGCATATGTTAAATTAAACTAAGTTAGGCTCAAGGATGTCTCTGTACTTGGTGGATACAACAAATGATAATTTAGTATTCAAATGAACTAAAATCTAGCTGGGGGTGTATTTTTCTAATGAATAGTTCTGTCTTGGAGAATCGGAGTGATTGTTCCTAGTCAATCACAGGCAAAATAATTTGACATGTCCAAACAAGGCAACCGAGTCGTAGTCAAGCAAGCTTTTCTAGGACCTCACTTTTGATGCAACCAGGCAGGCACCTGAGGGTTCGTTCACCTCTGCCTGAATGTCCTAGAATGCTTGTCACCATTTCATGAATCCAGCCACTGTGCAGAGCACGACTCCCCACACCTCAGCTGGTTCTTAGAACTGTCTCCTTCTGCTAAATTTAACTTGTCTAAAACATCACCTCTAACACGTGCAAGACATGCTTATTGTGAGACCCGAACTCCTTTACCCACAAAGGGTTCCAAGGGGAAGCCAAGCAGTGACTTACCTCCGAAATGATTTTGACTTTTTCTTCCTTGGGATTCATCTTGGCTGTGATGGTTTCCAGACCGAGAAGGAATAAGGAAGGGGTCAGGCAGGGTGAAATCATCAGTGTCTCTTGTTACACACAGGCAGACTGAAGTTTATGCACGGGACTGAGCTGTTCACCACAGCTATTGCAAAGCCCCGAAATGGGGGACAGAGAAAGAGGCTTGCTAGTACTCTGCCCCAAGTACATCCCGGTGGGCAGACGACCTTGGACCTTTTCTGGCTTTTCTCTTTCTGCCTTCTAAGTCTTAGTTTCCTCATTTCAACAAGCACAGAGGTAAGACTGGAAAGGACACCAAATCCCCTCACCTCCTGTAACCGCATTGGTCACAGTATTCCTCTGCTTCTCTCAGTGGGTCCCGTTACCTCCCTCCCCAGCACTGTGATTTTGTAATCTCCCACCCAACCCTGATACCTGGACAGACATTCCTTCCTGTTCTGTAGGCTCATGGTGTACCATACTTAGGTGGATCTTTCCCACATCGACACCCTGAGTCTAGACGCTGCCTCAGAATGCCAGACTCCTGTTTGTGACTGCGTAATGGATACCTCCCCCGGTCCTAAATGAAAGTCCTGTTGGTCTTTGTTCATGAGTCTGTGCTACAGCCTTCCCCTTGTACAAAACAAATCCATTCTATCTAGAGCAGAACTGTGCAGCCATCCTTAACTGTTTCATTCTCCTATGATATTGCATCCCCGTCATAACATAATTTTATATGTCAACTTGACTAAATCAAAGACTACTTTAAGATCTGGGAAATCACTATTCTGTGTCTTTTTGTTTTTTGTTTTGTTTTACTCTTTGAGGCCTGCCACCCAGCTATCAAATAAATACATGGAGACTTTATTAATGAATGACAGGTCTTAGCTTGGCTTCTTTCTAGCCAGCTTTTCTAACTTAAAGTATTTCATTTCTCTTTAAGTATATTTTATCTCCAGACCTTTTACTTCTCTTTATTTTATATATCTTTCTTTTCTTCCTACTCCATGTCTGGCTATGTGGCTGTGTGGCTGTGGCTGTGTGGCTGTGTGGCTGTGGCTGTGTGACTGTGTAGCTCGGTGGCTGTGTGGCTGTGTGGCTGTGTGGCTGTGTAGCTCGGTGGCTGTGTGGCTGTGTGGCTGTGTGGCTGTATGGCTGTGGCTGGGTGGCTGTGTGGCTATGTGGCTGGGCTGTGTGGCTGTGTGGCTGTGTGGCTGTGTGGCTGTGTGGCTGTGTGGCTGTGTGGCTGTGTGGCTATGTGGCGGGTGGCTGTGTGGCTATGTGGCTGGGTGGCTGGGTGGCTGTGTGGCTGGGCTGGGTGGCTGGGTGGCTGGGTGGCTGTGTGGTTGTGTGGCTATGTGGCTGTGTAGCTCGGTGGCTGTGTGGCTGTGTAGCTCGGTGGCTGTGTGGCTGTGTGGCTGTATGGCTGTTGCTGGGTGGCTGTGTGGCTATATGGCTGGGCTGGGTGGCTGGGTGGCTGGGTGGCTGTGTGGCTGTGTGGCTGTGTGGCTGTGGCTGGGTGGCTGTGTGGCTGTGTGGCTGTGTGGCTGTGTGGCTGTGTGGCTGTGTGGCTGTGTGGCTGTGTGGCTGTGTGGCTGTGTGGCTGGGTGGCTGGGTGGCTTTGTGGCTGGGTGGCTTTGTGGCTGTGTAGCTGTGTGGCTGTGTGGATGTGTGGCTGGGTGGCTGGGTGGCTGTGTGGCTGGGTGGCTGGGTGGCTGGCCCCTGGAGTCCTCTTCTCCTTTTCTTGATCTTCATTCTTTGAGTCTAGATTTCCCCTATTTAGTCTCTGTGCCTGCCAGCCCCACCCTGCTGTTGGCCATTTAGCTCTTTATTAGAGCAATCAGGTGTTTCAGGCAGGCACAGCAGTCAGGTATTTCAGGCAGGCACATAACAGAGCTTCGCAGAGTTAAATAAATGGAACATAAAGAATGCAGCACATCTTTGTATCATTAAACAAATATTACAGACAAATGTAATACATCTTAAGCTAATATTCTACAGTAACGCTGTGTGTCCAAAGTCACATTGGTGTTTGAGTCTGAATGGACCAGATGAGAAAAGGCACTTCCAAAATGAGGGGCACCATCTAATTATCCACCCCAAAAGAACAAATACAGAAGGAGAATTAGCCTATCTCCCAGCTCCTAGATGCTTTCATCTTCTGATGCCCAGGTCCTCTGGCCTTAGGCTGCCAGGACTCACACCAGTCCCCAACCTCTCACACCCTCATCTCAGGTTTTTGGTTTTAAACTTCCAGCGACATCATTGGTTCCCCTGGGCTGGGGGCCGTCAGACTTGGACTGTCCTACACTACCACACACAAGCTCCCCAGTCTGCAGAGTGACCACTGTGGGACTTAACAGCTTCCAGAGTCAGGGGAGACAATTCCCCAGTAGATCTTTACTCCTGGGAAAACCTGGCTAATTCAGCATCTCATCTCCCAGAAATCTGCCAGCTTCCTAGTACTTTCCAGAATTATACTCTTAAGATGTCTGCTACTAACACTGTGGTCAAGTCAAGCCCTGTCATCTCTTTCCTGTCCCTCTGCCATCTGCCCAGGGAACCTCTTGCCTCCTCTGCTCCCTACACTGCTCACCTACAGTGGTCTCTACATGGAAGCCAGGCTGAATGGTTGGAAATTAAGTAGGAACATGACATTTCACAAACCACAGTCCTCCACTGACTTTTCTTTGCCTAATGAGTGAAATCCCAAATCCTGTCCAAGACCTGTTTTGTACTTGGACCCTCTTGCCGAAGGACCTTTGCACTTGGCTGTTTCCTCTACCCAGAACTTTCTTTCAAAAGGTGGCTACACTATTAGACATTCTCGCTCTCTGTCTCTGTGTCTCTCTTACACACACATACACACCGCAGTTCCTTTGGGTCTCTGGCAACAGTTTCCTTTCAGGGGGTTCTTTCCTAAGAGTTCTTTGTACAATAACTTTCCCATTGTGTTATGAACACACCAGTCTGCTTTGTGAGTATCTTACAATGACTTCCCTTTCTATAATACTTACCAGCAGTCTGCTTTCCTAATTGTACATCAGTGTCTGCCCATCACTGTTAGAATAGAATTTCAAGCGAGCCGGAACTGCACTTTGTCTGATGTTTATCCCCAGAATGGCTGCTCAGGACACTCAGTAGATAGCGCATGCATATTTGTCAAAGGAATGGCTCAATTGCTATTCGGATCCATTTTCATGGGCACATTCTGGAGGCCTTCAAAGCTTTGTTGGGTGCTGTGAAGAGTAAATGAGAAGATGAGGAGAAATATTAGGCACAGGGCTGACAAATCTTAAGCCTTTCTTGATCCTGTGAGAGCCAAATCTTATCTGCACTGGGCCAGTTTAGCAGCTCACCCCAGGTGTTCAAGGTTTTGCTGACCCTCCCAGGGAATTCCTAAGTTTATAAAAAACTAAGGATCTGCATACGGACCTCCAAGAGGGCGGGGAGTACTGGAGGGGGGTGGAGAGTACTAGAAAGGGGCGGGGAGTACTGGAGTGGGTGGGGAGTACTGGAGGGGGCGGGGAGTACTGGAAAGGGACTGGGAGTACTGGAGGGGTGGGGAGTACTAGAGGGGTGGGGAGTACTGGAGGGGACGGGGAGTACTGGAGAGGGGAGGGGAGTACTGGAAAGGGACTGGGAGTACTGGAGGGGGCCAGGAACAAACAAGGGATGCTTCCAGTCTGACCTCTAGTCCCCAGGAACTGTTTATAAAGAATGGGAAGTGGAAAAACGGCCTCTCCATAAATTAAGGAAAAGTCATATACAGAAGAAAAACGTAGAAGTGGAAAATGACAAATGTAATGGACTTGTTTTCTCTCTCCGATTCTTTCCCGATCATTACCTTCGAATGAGTTTTGAAGGAAATCAAATGACACCCATATTTATCTTTCCTATGAACACTGCTGCTCAGGAAAGATGAATAAACACAACTCGGCTTTAATAAGCCCTGTCATCAGAGTTTTCCTTGGCCACTTGTTAGTTCCTTCTATGACAATATCAAAATAAGAGCCCTGCTTTGTGGACCGAAAGCTTCGCAGTCTCGCTACACATATATTCTGCTCACTTTCACATAACCCTTCTCAGGAGTACACAGGCCAGTGTAGACTCAGGGAACTGATGTTTGAAAGGTTATGTGGCGTGCTCAAAGTCACAGTCTTTAAATCTCACGTTCAGAGTCTGAACTTGGCACTCGGTAGTTCCAAGTTCTCTCCAGTTCCAAGTTCACATTCTTTGAGCTAAGTCCTGCTAAACAAGGTAAGCATCACTATTGTATGCTAGTTCCTTATTGTAAAAATACTTAGTCACAAATACTATAGCACTGAGGAAGGGCATAGGCATCGCCAGGCCGGTAATCTATTTTACACAGTACACATTTTTAAGGGAAAGTACCCATACTGTTATCTGACCACATGGGCTGTCTCCCAAATCAGCCAGTCAGAGTCACATCCAAGACCCTGTAATAACCCTGCAGGATGCAAGAAAACACTGAGAGAAAGAGGCTGTTCCCAAAGAAGGGTGTATTAATTATTGCTAAGAAATTACGGTTTGAAGAGTGAGAGCTTCGTAAAAAAATATATAGTATAGTCCCAGGTTCAAATTTCTCTCTTCTCAACAGCTGTGTGATCTTGGAGCAACACTGTCAAGTCTGTAAAGTCACAATCGTACTTCCTGTCTTGAGGGGTGATCGGTTATTATGGGCTCCATACTAAAAATATTGAAATGAAATGCTTGTCACAGACGAGGCTCTCTGTATTGGTAGGTCTTATGGTTTTATTATTAAAAATGTTGCCCGACTTAGGGTCAAACCTGAGCCTCGGCAACCTTAGCAAGATAGGCTTGAACACAATCCCACAGTAGGCCAACTAAAGATTGGAGAAAGGGGATTTATTCAGTTTAGTGATATCAGTAAGTGGAAAAAGGGGGTCCAGTGACCCTGTCTTCTGGGGTCCTGGCATGATGTTTACCTTTGAATAGAAGGTACCAAGAGGCATGCATACTGAGTAGTCTTGGTCAAGTATGGTCCTGCTCATCACTGACACATCATTGTCTCTGCCCCAGTATCTTCTGCAAGGTGATTGACATGTGGTCAGAAGAATCTTTCTTGCAGACAAGTTCTCCCTCCCCCTAGTATCAGAGCTCAGGCCGCTTCCTTCTCCCAGCAGGAGAGACTGAGGCAATCCAATTCTTAGAGTTCATCACTGAAGAGAGAGGCACCAATGTCTCTTTAAGCAGTGGTTCTCAGCCCTTCTAATGCTTGGAGCCTCACGTTGTAGTGACCCCCAACCATAACATTATTTTTGTTGCTACCTCACAACTGTAATTTTGTTAGTTATGAATCATAATGTAAATATCTATATTTTCCTTCAGCCCTCGGTGACTTCTTTGAGCCGCATGAGGGTCGCGACCCACAGGTTGAGAACCAATCCTTTAGACTTTTTTGATTTTAAGAGGTTATGGTTGGGAGGGAATGTGGGAAGGAGGGGTGGAGAAGGGGGAAAGAGTTAGGGGACAGCGAAGAATCACGAGAAAAGCCTTATGGTACTGAAGCCCCACTGCCCTTACTAGCTAATTTTTGTCTTTCAAGATGTCATGGCCATAAGCAAGTCCCCTCCCTCCTTCCTCTAGTGAGGCTCAAGGCCCCCTGCTTCTCTTTGTCTATTGAAAGTGTTCCTGGAACCTCCTGCCCTCCTACCCATGCTCACTTTCTTTCTTCAGAGACAAGAGGCTTTTTCTACCCCTCCCGTTCAAAGCAGGGGAATTTCAGGAGCGTCTTTTAGGATTAGTTATGTAGCAACAAATTATTCTAGCAACAGCTTCTGGAGTACAAGGCTAGCGAAATAGCTGTGTGCAGTCATTTAATCATGGTTATGACAGCATTTGCTGCAGCTACAGGTCAGAACACAGGCTGTGCTCTGGGGATTGGCTCAAGCAGTGGTATGGGAGTTGCTGGAAGTTCCTAGTATCAGACCTTTTTACAAATCTCTTTTGGCACTAGCTCACAGTTCTCTCATTATCTGTCCAAGTATTTGCTTCCCCAGAAAATTCCCAGCACTGGACCTGGCCTAAATCATTTTTGTATAATGTATAGTTAAATTCATCATCTGTGCATTATTGATGCTCAGCAAAAACTCAAAGAACTCTAATAAACTCTAGGTTACTAGAATGATCTCTGTGTGTGAGTGTTTGTGTGTCTCTGTGTGTGACACATAGACACACATGTCTATCCATATACAGTTCTCCCTTCTCTCTATATATTATACCGGCATTACACTTATTTGCAGAAACATTTATAGAAAATGCAATAGCAGACACATATTTCCCATTAGATTTTATTAGCTTTTCATTGCATCTCTTTGCAAAGAAGAAAACAATCAGTTTAACCGACAGCCTGTAGATTTTTCTCCGAGCTTGACAGCCCTCGGCCCTGTAATTCAGAGCTCTTTGTCCAACGCTAAGAAAAGTGAAGTGTGTAGCACTGAGTACAGTTTAAACCAAAGGCCTTAAAGCAACAGGCAGCCGGGGTTTAGCATCACATTGTCCTGACTAGGGATTCTCTGTGAACTAGCTAGCATTTCCCCTGCAAGCTAGACACCAGACAGCAGCTGAGATGAAGGCTGTCCCTGCAGTGCCCCTCACTTTCCATTCAGAAAGCAAAACTGTTATGATGCATTCAATACACCCTCTCGGCACCCAAGGCAGGGCTGACCTCCAAGCCCGAACTGAAAGGAGATGAAAACCGCTCACAAGGGCTGCAGCCCTGGTTCCCTTAAAAACTGATTTACCTTAATCCACTCTACAAAACGAAGTTGCAGATTCCACTTTCTGGGATTGGAGGGATGTGATGAGAGAACATTTGGGTCAAACCAGGGAATCGGTAAGGGAGGCCTCTCCCGGTGAAGCTGCAGCCAGTCTCAGGACAAAAACACCAGCTTAGCAACCAGTTCCCAAGGAAGGTCACTAGGCGGCTTTTTTTTTTTCTTTTAAAGTGACAGATTACTTTTGAGTCTTGGAATATGCACTCGTTGGGCAAGCAGGGGAAAATAACCCCCTGAACAGAGACATAGGAAAAGCCACTGGGAAGCTGGGAAGAAGCACTCAGCCTGACTCCTGTTACCGGGCTGCGTAGCATTTTGGATAAAGGACAGAAGGTGTTCGCAAGTAGAGTGATTTAGAATTATGGCGGCCCATGCTTCCTGGAGGTGATATCTAAACCAGCAGCTGTGACAGAGGGGCATCAGGATGTTTGCTGGCTGGGCACGGAAGCGTGAATTCTCACGCCTAACCTCTGCTGGTTCTGTGAATAATCACTTCACATGACCCAGTAGGGGTACAAATATAATTTTTTTTTTTTTAAAAAGGCAATATAGCCAGAAGACTAACACACAGATGATGGAGGGCCTCCACAGAACAAGGAAAGCTGCAGAGCAAAGGATGCCCACAGACCAAAGCCTCCCAATCCCAGGTGTTTCCCACCAGAAGCCTGCTATTTTGTTTCTTTGAAGCTGGCATTTGGTGATTGGCAGGTATCTGGAGCTTACTGGTCAAACAAGCTCCAGATACCTGCATGTCTTAGCTTCCCTGGCACTGACAGAGCAAACATGGGCTGCCATACTGAGCTTCAGTCACTCTCAGAGTCAGGTTCTCACGCTTGTGCCATAAGCCCTTTTACTAATGGAATCCCCCCTCCCCGTTTTCTGTGTTCCTGAAGCTCCCGCCTTCACCACTTAGACTTCAGATAGATCTCCAAAGCTAGCTAATCCCCATAGACAGCAGATGGTTCCTCTAAAATGTTTGAATTCTCCTTTGATACCAATTCTCCTTTGTTTGGCACCTCCAAACACCTCTTTATCAAACTCATCCACCAAGCAACATCCCCTGCTCTAAGTCACTCTGGATCCCGGTGGTTAGGGAGCACCTCTGTATTCCAGACCACACTAAAATAATTCCAGTTATCTGATTTTAAACCCGCCAGCTTACTCAACATTCACCTTGCCTCAGCCTGAACCTTGAGCTCACAGATTGGTTAGACTGCTGGCCAGTGAGCTTCAGGGATCAGCCTGTCTTTGCCGATTATAAATGCCTGCAGCCACTTGACTTTTTATGAGGGTGCTGGGGACCTGAAGTCAGATATTGTGAAGGCATGGTCTGGAAATGCGCCTGATAGCCAATAGATTTGAAAGGTAGGTTTTGGCAGAAAGTTCATCCACTGGATTCAGGACTTGGGTTCAGCTGGAAAGTTCAGCCAATGGCTACTGTACCCCATACCTTTTTACCCAATCCTGAAATGCCAAGATGTGCAACACCCTGCTTAGGTAGGCTTTCCTTTAAAAACCCCCTCACCTCTGGGCTCAGGGCCAATAATCCTCCACTGCCTCGGAACAAAGCATTTAGGCACGGGTTTGTTTGAACAATAAACCCTCATGTGCTTGAATGAAGTCCAGCTCCTTGGTGGTTTTTGGGGGTCCCTTGATGATATGATATGATATATAGATATGATATATATATATATGTGATATATATATATATATATATGCACTCAAGAATGTAAGGATATGGTATCTTAATTGCTGATGAGATTGGGGTGTCTGCTTCATAACTCAAATAATGTGATCAGTACCCACAGTCTATAGTATACCTGGCTAAAAGCTGGGTGTGGAGGTTTGAGACTAAAATCCCAGCACTCAGGAATCTGAGGCAGGGGGACCTGGAGCTCCAGGCCAGCCAGGACTATAAAATGAGAGCTTTCACAACAATGACAGCAACAAAAGGCTGTCAAATTCCCTGAATATTGTCACAACCATCAAACATAACATGAGAAACTGTCATAGCCAAAGAAGCTCAGAACAGCTGAGAGAATGGGCCCCAGGGCAGAAAAACAATGGCTGTAAGTAGAAGTACATAAATCTGATAAAGATTAACATTTTAGTCTAAAAACAAAGTGATAGTCATGGAATTTTGCTGTGGGATTATGTTCTTGTATATTGTAAATATTTGTCCTGCCTACTGGTTTAATAAAACCCTGATTGGCCAGAAGGCAGACAGGAAGTGTGGGCGGGTCTACCAGACTAAGAAGAGGAAGGGCAGAGCAGAGAGGCCAGGGAGACATAGAGGAAGCACCATGAGAATGTTGCTCTGAGAAAAGGTACCAGACCACGTGGCTAATCATGGGTTAGGTAAGAGTAAGAGTTAGCGAGTAATATGCCTGAGCCATAGGCCAATCAGCATGTAATTAATATAAGACTTTGTGTGATTATTTGGGACTGCTGGTCTAGATCTTAGGACTAGACTGAGCCAGAAACTTCTTACTAAATAACTTATTTATAAAAGACTCTGAGGACCATAGTCCAGATGTAATAATGTCTTAGCTCAGATTGTCATCATTAAATACCACAGACTGGCTGCCTTAAACAATGAGGTTAGAAATTTGAGGCGTGTGTGTGTGTGTGTGTGTGTGTGTGTGTGTGTGTGTGTGTGTTTGATCGTCAATGTCCGTGTGTGCAGAGTTCCAAGGAAAATCTTGGATGTCCTGCTCTGTTACTTTCTGATTTATTCTCTTGACACCCGGGTCTCCCACTGGACCTGGAGCTTGCCTGACAGCCGGAAATCTCCAGTGGTCATTTCATTCCTGCTCCCTTGCTAAGATCATGTACATTTATATGCTTTTTATGTGGGTCTTGGGAATTCGAAGTCAGGCCCTCCTGCTTATGTATCTGGCACTGCTACCCATTGAACAACCTCTCTGGCCTCAGACTTTTTTCCTTATAAGGACATTAGTTCCTATTATTTGTGTCCAGCTCTCATGACCTCATCTATCCCTGATTAACATCTAAAGACTGACTGCTGAATACCATCACATTGGAAGATAGGGTTCAACATCTGAACTTTGGGAAAATATAAACATTTCAATCCAAGTCACATGTATGCTTAAATAAATGTGAAAAAATGTATTTGATTTTTTCGAAGATAATGCCACTTGAAGTCATGTACATCAGAAGACTCTTAAGAATAGTGGTTCTCAACCTGTGGGTCGAGATGCCTTTGGAGGGGGGAGGTTGAGTGACCCTTTCATATGGGTTAATATCCGATATCCTGTGTATCAGACATTTACGTTATGATTCATAACAGTAGCAAAATTACAGTTGTGAAGTAGCAATGAAATACTTTCACTGTTGGAGGTCACCACAACATGAGGAAGGATAAGGGATCACAGCATTAGGAAGGATGAGGAGAACTGCTTTCGGAGGTTAGAATTCTTTGCTGAAATAAACATTAGGAAAATGTAGGGCCACGGTTTATCTGCCGATCATATGCAATATTCATTTTCAACCCTGAGCACTGCATATGTCTTCTGTTCCTTGTTTCTGTGATAAAATACCCTGACAAAAACAGTCTAAGCGAGAGTATATTCACCTTACAACTCCAGTTACCATCATTTCAGGGAAGCCAAGGCCACAGGAACTTAAAACAACTAGTCACATCACATCTACAGCCAGAGGCAGAGAGACATGAAAGCATGCATAGTCACTTAATTGCTTGTGCTCAGCACGACTGATTTTTTTTTCCTTCATTCTTTAACACTTAAGGAATATCTGCCTAGGGAATGGTACTGCCCACAGTGGACCGGGTCTCCCCACATCAGTGAATTCAATTGAGGCAATCCTCCACAGACATGCCCACAAACCAACCCAAACTAAACAATTCCTCATTGAGATTCATTTCTCAGGTGATTAGATTGTGTCAAGTTGACAGAGTCAACTATCCAGTATTAAACCAGGCATGGTGGCATTCAGATGGTTGAGTGCAGCCTGGTCTACATGAGACACTGAAACGGTTCTGCTTGCTTCTCTTTTCTTTCTCAGTTGCACTGAGACCTTATTTAGGTCAGTATAGGCTCAAATATGCTTTCCTTACCTGGCATGGACAAAACAATTTTCTCTTCAGATAGTGGTGTCTTTGCATGCAGGCCTTTGAACTTCACAATACTGATCTGCAGCTCATTCATTCCCCATGAGTGATAAATGCATCACGACTGCAAACATCTTACTAATAAGGGGCTTAAGTTTGAAGCTGAAGACTCACCTTTGGGTCATAATTTTTTTAAAACTGTGTTCTTCACCTTTGAGTTTATGTCTTCTAATTTACTGACTTCATATAGTCATTCCCTTGAAATATTGCTCAAATGCCAGCAAGTTGGAATGTCTTGTTTCTATAGTCAATGGAGAGAAACACTCGCTGACGCCCAGCTAGAGGATATGTGGCCTGTTTTTATTGTGTAGATACCAAACCATTTCATTTTCTTTCCGCAGCTCTGTGATTCTCAGCCTGTTTTGAGTTACAAGGCTTTCCAGTTGTTTGCTTCATCTCTCAGCTTTCTCCTTTCCCCCGAGAACTGTCAGAATTACCGAGAATAAAACCCCCTCGATTTATGCCTTTCAGAGACTTGGGCTGGAACTTGAAATAAGGGGAAAAACTGCTGCTTGAGAGCGAGTGCTGAATTTAATGTTTTTCTTGTATAAAAGGTTAATTTCCTATAATTTTGGAAACATTCTCATCAGCTATTTCCTGTATGCAGATCTCACAGGCACTGGCTCAGTGACACAACTTTTATTTTCCCACCAGTAGCTTGAAGACATGCTTACCCTTTCTGTAGGACACCCAGCGTCTTCTTGAAGGTTTTTGCACCTCAAGTTGTTTGTACATCTTAAAGGGCTTATTTGGTTCAAAGGATAACCCTTTGTTAAAAGCCATCAAAGAAAAGCAACGTCTGGCTGGCCCCTGCTGGGAATGGCTATAGATATCTCAGGGTGTCTAGGCATTTTTATGCTTAGATGCACCAATGAGCCTGACAGTTCAGATGCTGCAAATTTAAAATTCTATAGTTGTACTTTTTGATTTTGCTTTGTTTTTTTTGTGATATGCATGTGTGTATATGTATATTTTTGCATATGTATAAGCACATAGGTGGGTGGGTGTGTGTGCATGTACATGTGGAGGTCTGAGGTATTGATGTCTGGGTTCATCCTCCATTGTCCAGCCTCCTTTTTCGTTGAGGTAGGATTTCTTAGTTAAACCCAGAACAGTCTGATATGGCTTATTCTGCTAGCTGGCTTGCCCTGGGAATCTCTTGTTTCTACATTCTGAGGCTAGAATCACAGGCTGCCTGGCATTTGCATGAACTTACAGTATTCTAGATGCACAGCCGAGCCATGTCCCCATCACTCACTTATTCTCTTTTAGCTTATATTAGTGAGTCAGCTAGTATGGATTTCCCCACTCCCAGGCTGTTTGACAAAGCCTTGAGGACATTTTTGGTTGTAATAGTCTGGAGGTAGGTATGCTAATGGCATCCTGTGAATAGAAACCAGGGTTGCTGCTAAACATCGTAGAGAGGATAGGACAGTCCCTTGCTTGCAGTCCCAACACCGACAGCAATTATCTGACCCCTACTTGTCAGCAGAGCTGGCTGAGGACTTTATCTCCAGTGTAGCTTACCCTAGCAAGACTTCTGCTTCCAGCCTTGGGAATGGTTAGATCACAGTCCCAGGCTTCAGTGCCCACGTCACCTCAGTTCTCACAAGTTCCTGGGTCACAGGGTCCTTTTTCTCATGTCACCATGATGTCTATCTGTTTGGCTGATCTGTCTCAGTCTAGGCCATCCACGGTAGTCACTGAGGTCCTGATGATGCGCATCAGCACAGAGGTCAATTTCTGAGTCCATCTGCATCCTTAGGAGGTTCCTGATGGTCTTTGAATACTTACGCAGTGTATGCCAAGGACAACGAGCAAAACTTGGAAATTTGGGGAGCATTAGTTATGTCACAGACAATTCTGTGATGTCTCAATTTCCCCAAGTATCTGGGCATCCAACATAGTCAAGGCAGATGCTTGATGAAATCTTTGTTAAAACAAGATCATATCCAAAGACACTTTCTGGGATTAGTAGGCAGAGGAATAGCTGAGAAGCCTCTTGATTTAAAAAATGTGTCCTACTTTTCTGATCATTTTGATCCATCCATTGTTTTCTCATGTCCTGGGATACCACCAACTGTTGAATCCCCCCACCCCAGGATACCAAATGCTAAAATGTTCAGAAATCCGGCAATTTACTAGGGTTGGTTTAAGAAGGACTTCTTACTGATTCTAGAACTTTGCTGTTGCAGCTACAGCTCCCCATGAGGCAAAATGCTGGCAGACTTCCATACTTTGGGCCTTAAACCAACACAGGATACAGTGCAAGTACACAGAAAAAGTCCACACTTCCTGATTTCTGTTAACTCGGGAGGCGGGGTCTAACTCTCTTCAGTGGAGAGATCCATGGAAGGTACATGTGAGATATACGCATGCCTCTGACTACAGTTCCTGATGATACTTTTGGAAATCACGGCAGAGTTTGAAGAGCTGGCCAGCAGACCTGAGCTAAAAGGCATCTATAAACTGATATCTGCTTTTGTTCTTGTTGTTTGAGAGATGGACATTTGGGCAGAAGGCCAAGTATTATCTAACTATCACTATATACCAGTATTCTCCCTTAGGCTTGGATTCTAAGGGGAAATATCCTTGGGAGGGCTCCTCTAAAGGGGAGGAAGAGATAGGCACAGCCATCTAATACTCATTCAGGAGTAGACAGGCATGGAGCCCTACCTACCTAGAGTGCTTCTGCCAACCTCATGTGGGTAGCCAGGGCTAGTAGACTTCTAGATTCACAATATCTAGCTGGAAGCTAGGGATTCTGTATGCCATACTTGCTCCATCTCATTTCTGAGACTTTAGCTAAATCTTTCCAGCACTGTCTTACCTTCAAGGCAGAAGAATTGCAGATAGAGTTTGAACCATGGTAAAAGTAAGAATAATTTTAGGCATCAGTGATGACGTATGTGAAGACTGCTAAAATCTTCATGGACAAGTTGATTCTTAAAATAATATATATGTGTTTGTGGCCGCATGAGATTTCACCTTGTCTATAGAGCCTCTCTGCACCCATAACCTGGCGTGGCATCCTGAGTTCACTCACACATTCTGCAAGATACTGATAAAGCCACACTGTCTGTGTGCTCTTCTAATTCACATGACACTGGGAGAGGATTACATTGTGACCCAGGCTTCCCGCTCTAGCCTTTTTGTCCTAACCACTTATATTGCAGTTACCACATCATCCTCCCATTGGGTTCTCGTCACTCATTTCCCTTGCATAGAGCTGAGCACTCTATGGAAATGCTGAATGGCTGAGAAGCAAACCAATTCATAACTATAAAAGTCATCATCAGGTCCGTACTTGAGAGTAAAAACTTGTAGCTGAGAGGCGGAAAAACAATGTGCTCTTAGGTCAGGTATGTTGAGCTGGAGAAATATGAAGGTTATCACTAGGGGGAGGGAAGCCCCTGGCACAAGTGTGAGGTCTTCAGCAAATGGTAGCATTTGAGACAAGACTGATCTGCTAGTTTTAAGGCTAAGATCTTCCATGTGCTAATTGAATGAGAAAGCAAGCACTTTTTTTTTTGTTTTAATTCATGTCTACGTTTGAATTAATGTTTTATCTGTACATCTGTCCAGCTTTCCCATCTGACGTGTATTTAGTATCCACATGTGGCAGACAGGGTGTAAAGTATTGGAGATTTAAAGGCGATTTGGATAAAGCCTGTACCCTTCGTCCGTCTACCATCTCGTAGATGCTATTGTCTTTATCCAACCATATGATCATGTTTTGTGTTAAGTCACTCTGAAACTGTGATGTTGTCACAGTTTCTTAATTGTAGTGTTTCAGGAAAAGCAGATTTTAGATGTGTGCCAGTCAACAAGAGGGAAAAATCCAACATAAGCCGGAAGACCTTGACTCCCGTCCAATGGGAGAGACTGTCCACCCCTCCCACTGAACGGAGTAGGCTGAAAAAAGATGCGCTATCTTTATTGGCCACTAGAGGTCAGCACACACGTTAAAACGTAAACCGGCCACATTCCATTCTATTCCCCTAGTAGTATAAGTCTTGAAGCGAAAGCAAAATAACCATCTTTTAAAATTCCATTTAGATTGGACGGAAACATTCTCCATCTTTCTGAGTGCTCTGAGCCAAGTGGTTGCTTAGGATTGAACTCAGGACTTCTGGAAGAACAGCCAGGGCTCTTAACCACCGAGCCATCTATCCAGCCCGTAATAAGGTTATGCTGACATGTTGGAGCCTTGGACTTGACATTCTTCTATTTATTTCGCTAGCCAAGTGGTCTTGTAGCGTGCCCATTGTAGATTACTGCCAGCCTCCATGTGAGAACTGAACAGAAGGTATAATCCTTATTTCTGGGGGGCTCACGCTTCCTCTAAAGACCTAGGCGCACTTACATCTGATTGACAAAGTGGAGAGGAATTGAAAGTCAATTTCTAACTCATACTTCCCTAGTCCATCACGAAGAGTCCGAGGGATAACTGGTGTTCAGATGATCTATTTTCTCATAGGTGCAAAAATCCCCGTCATTCCCTCCACCCCTTCATCTGAGATCCTAACACTTTAAAGAATAAAAATCCAGGGCACTTGAGAGACAGCTCAGTGACTGAGAGTGCCTGATGTTCTTCCAGAAGACCAGAATTTGATCCCCATCATCCATAATAGGATACTCAAAACTGTTTGTAACTCCAGATTCACCTTCAAATACATGGAATTTGCACACACACACACACACACACACACACCAATAATAATGAAAATAAACCTTACAAAACCCTAAGAAATTTCACTTCAAGTCCTGACTCCAAGTTGCCAGTGATTTCTCTCTGCCTTTCAATGGCTCCTTCCATGGAGAGAGTGGGGGTCCTTTCTGGCCTCGGCAAGAGTCCAGCATCACTTGGCTTTGAGTCACTGTTCAGACTGATCTATGTGTAAATAGTTATCCACAGATGTAGTGTGTCTTGGACACTATGAGAGTGACCTGGGACAAGGCAGACAGACCTTTGTCTTCTCTGAGCTAGATGAGGGTAAATGAAATCTAGATCTGGAAGCAACTTCTAAGAAATTTCTTTTAAAAAAATCTTTCACACCAGTTTCCTATGTATGTATATGCAGAGCCCAAGAGCTGCACAGGAACATTGTACACAGGACCATCTCAGACATGGGAGTTCTAATTAAGTACTACAGCCTGCACTATTTGGGGAAGTTAATATTGTGTGTACTCATGTACATGTGTGTGTGTGTGTGTATGTGTGCAAGTGTGTGTGTATGTGTGTTGTATGTGTGTGTATGTGTGCATGTGTGTGCATGACTGTATGTGTGTGTGTGTGTGTATACTAGCCTACCTCCATTGACCACTCTTTGGGATAAGCATCTTCCACCTTTGGCATCCCTAACATTAGAGTGTTTCCTGGATCTCCGAAATAAACGGCTTACACTCTGATTTTACCTTAGACTCTGGGTTTAGGAGAAATTAGTGAAAACAGTCACTTTAACATATACCAACACATTTGGTCCTTGGAAGGACTAACTGTGAATTTTTGAGGACACCACTGTGATGTCTACCCAGTGAATTCATAAAAAAAAAAAAAAAAAGACTGTCACATCTGAGTACCTTATCCTGAAGTCACAAAATGATGACTGAAATTTCATCCATCCAGTGTCTCTTGTGTTTTTCTGATCCAGCTAACTTTGGCAGCTTGGAAACACTTTGGGGGCTGAGTACATAGCTCAGGATGTAAACTGCAGCAGGCACAAGAACCAGAGCTGAATCCCTCGGCCTGTGGTCCCAGTGCAAGGGGACGGAGCATCTGGGTTCCAGAGACTCGCTGACCAGCCAGCCTAGCCAAAAAGGAGAGGTTGAGGTTCTGTGAGAAATTCCATTTCAAATAGTAAGGTAGTGAGAAATTGAGGAAGAAATCCAGTGTCAGCTCACAAAGTGCACCCACACGCCTGCATGGATGGCTTTACCTGCATGGTGGAACCAGACACACATCACATGCTTTCTCCTACGTAAAAGTTATGTCTTCTTATTAGATATTATATGCATTGGACCACTAAAGGGTTCCTGTATTCCATTGTATCTTTGCAGGTGTGATCTAGGAGAGTAGAGGGATTAGATTAGGTAAAGAATAATACTGGACCCTAGGAATGTAATTGAAATGTAACTTAAGCTAAATGATTACTGTTGTGTAATCTGAAATTCACGAGTTTCCTCTGGAAGTCCTAAGGGGAGTGAGGTGGGCAATGACTTCTTGTGAGTGTATCTTGATGTACAAATACATGTTCTGAGGGGTCCTGATCATCTCACAGGTCAACCATTTACTTACTGTTTGGCAGAAGTCTGACCCTCTGGAATGCCTGGGTAGCTATACCTTTGGTCATGAACACGGTAAAGCCTGTATATTTTCTATCAGGCTTTGCAATTCCATATCACCATCCCAGAGTGGATTTCATTATTAACAGATGAGGTGTTGTGAGGCTGTGTGGGGCTAGATCAGACAGCCTTGACTTGTATAGTTCAATCCAGAGATCATCCGACAAAGTTTTAAGAAAGTTGGGTAACTTTCAATCAGCTCCAATCTCCCTCCCTCCTAGAGTTTATAGTTTTTCTGCCCCTACAGCTCTCAGATTATTTCCTGGGATTCTGATGTGCCTGGGCAAACTTTTATTTTAAGAAATCCTGCCATCCCTACGACGGCGATTGAGCACAGCCACAGACTCTCTCTTCCTGCTGTGGCTTGTAAACACTTTGCCATCTGATGAACGCATTGGTTCTGAGTTCTGAGTGACTTCATGCTATGGCTAATCCACTAGGTTTATGGTTCCGGACTAATAAAAAAACAGAATAAAACGATGCCAATTCAAGGCTAATTTTCTTTTCTGTTTAAGTTAGAGTGGGATAATTAAAAAAATACTTACAAACTCAAATTATTTTGCCTTATTCCTTCTTTGAACAATCCAGATATGTCACCAGGAAATTGAAGGTGATGTCATTTCACACTTTAACCCACAGTTTTAAGGAGTTTTTTTTTTCATCCATCTCCTTAAACCATTTCCTCTGCAAATCTTTGGAAGTAAAATAGTTTGCAATTACCTTCTACTCCAAAAGTTTATGTAAAAGAATTACATAAAAATATAAATAGCTTTATTATAATAAACTGAAAGTAAAGGTCAGAAGGTAGAAATATAGCTTTTTAATTACTTATTTTATTCAGGCTTTATGCACACGCACACGTTTAACATAGGACAATTACTGACCACATCATCCAGTAGCAATTGCTTTGTACATTTCACGGTCATCTGTGACGCCGATGTATTTCTTCCTCATTTTAATGCCTGTCCTCCACTGGGGGACCACAGCCCTTTTAACACATGTTCTTTTATCAGACACGCAGGCTGTTTCTCAGAGTTTGATTGTACAGGTTTTCCTGTTATAAGACTCTGTGATTAAACCTTTGCAAATATTATTAGTTGTTTTCTTGGAGTAAGTTCTTAGAAACAGGAGGCTTTGCAATTTTCAAATTTTAGACTAAAATAATCTGTCTGTGCTAAGAAGGAATTGGGGTGAGGGCAGAGTTTTCTTATTGCTGCTTGGACAGTTTTAGGGTGGGTACTCTTCTATTGGAGGCTTTCACGCAAGCCCAACCATGGGAATATACCTATAAAATGCCACTTAGGAGCAGGTTAAAGGCAAAATACAGACCATGGGTACTGAGCATGAGTACCCATGATATGGGAATGTCTTTCTGTATGCTGTGAGTATCAATCTTTAAATAAAGAAGCTATTTTGGCCCATGACAGGCACCATAGAAAAAGTAGGAGGAGAAATCAGAGCATAGGTAGGAGAAGTAGGGCAGAGTCAGTCAGATGAAGCCAGAAGCCCAAAGGAGCAACATGTAAGGAACACAGGTGAGCCATGGGCCACGTGACAGGCAGATTAATGAGAATGGGTTGAGTTAAGATTAAGGAGCTAGCTAGCAATGTGCCTGGGCCATAGGCCAAACAGCATGAACTTAATATAAGCATCTGAATCATTTTTGGGGCCTAATCATCGGCGGGCAGCTAAGGGGTCTGGGACTGTAGGTCTGTGGGTCTGGACCTCTGGCCGCCCGGGGACCAAGAAACCTCATTACAACACAGGGGAAAGAAAAGTGTGAACATGTCTATTGAGGACCACAACACAGTAGTGGAAATTTCATAAGTTTTTATCTTCCATAAAAACACTTCACTTATATAATGCATTTGATATGTCATGAACCTGACCGTCAAACGCCATCAGGGTGCACTATGTGGAGAGTGTTCTTATTTGTCCTTGGCTTCTGTCAGAATTAAATTAAATTAAATCTGAGAATTAAATCAGAATTAATTAAATCAGAATTGAATCTGAGAAGAACATACAAGTGTATGCTTGCTATAGATGGGATTGTCCTATGAGAGAATTCGGACTACCTGTGTTTTTACAACTCTAATGGGATTATGACACTAAACATTTTCCCTGGATTCTCTTTGGCAGACGTAGATGACAACTCTAAGGGTCTGCCCTGGACCATTGGGGATAGTCTTTGTTCTTCACAAAGAAAAACAAAAAGAGGTGGTATATTGCTTCCCCTCAGAGTTTTCAGAGCACTGTGTTGTGGCCACACTGAGCATTTTAGTCATAACTGAGTCAGTCTTGAAGGGGACAGATCTGCCTTCCAGCCAAGCAGAGGATACTGAAGTTTATTTACCATGATCAAAAACCAAAGTGGGATGAGTGGTCTCCCCACCCCCCAAATCATGATAGTCTGTGAAACTGCAGTAAAGCAGAGCCCTGGGGAGGCCAGATGTGGGCTGGTGACAGCACCTGAACATGCAGGCCTATGGTCAGGAGTTGGAACCTCAGTCACTAAGGTGTGGCAGAGAGCACATTGTTGAGCCTTGGCTATCCCGTCTCTGATGGATGATGGAGATCATATAGATCATGTGATCTGGAAAGCTACTTTTCTGGGATCCAGAATCCCCAAATGCTCCCCAATGCTGCAATTCTCTTGTTGTTGTGACCCCCCAACCATACAACTCCAACCACACAATTGTTCTCTCTTTTTAAGATTTGTATTTAAAAGCTTTCCCGCTCATTTTAGATACCAACCACAGTTCCCCTACCTCCCCTGCTCACACTCATCCCTCAGCTTCCCCCCTCCCACCCACCTCCATCCACTCCTCAGAGAGAGTAAAGTCAGAAAAGTCTGGAATATCAAGTTGAGGCAGGACAAAGCCCCTCCCTCTGTATCAAGGCTGAGCAAGTTATCCCTGTACAGGAACAGGCTCCAAAAAGCCAGCCCATATACTAGGGATAAATCCTGGTCTCACTGCCAGAGGTCCCACAAACTGTTCAAACCACACACCTGTCACCCACATTCAGAGGGCCTAGTTCGGTCCCAGGAAGGTTCCCCAGAGTCTGTGAGCTCCCAATAGCTTGGGTCAGCTGTCTCTGTGGGTTTCTCCGTCCCGATCTTCATATACTTATTTTCATTACTACCTCATAACTATAATTTTGTTACTGTTATGAATCATAATGTAAATAGCTGATTAGCAGGATATCTGACAGGTGACCCCCGTGAGAAGGTCACTTGACCTACAGGTTAAAAGCCTCTGTTTACTGCCTGTGGTCACTGTGATTTTAAAGGGCACTTTCATAAGGGATACTGGTCGAGTCTCCTGTCTCCACAAGAAGTGTCACTCAATATGCTCATACAGATTCCTGGAAGAGCTGAATTGCCTTTGGAAATGGGTGGCTGTTGTTTGCATGTTGTAGGCAGCCTTGCACAGCAGTGGAAGGGGCGTCTGCTGACCATCTTGGTTTGCTGTGCTCACTGCAGCACATTTTAGGAACTTTGGGATGGGGAGTGATTGAAGGGGGAAGCCTTGTCCTGATTTATGTCCGTTCACTCCCTCCCTTTCCTGACTTCTCGGCCCATGTCCTGCCCCTCTTAGTTGTAGTGTTGAAGAAGTCTATTTCTGTGCACCATGTCACTCAGAATCCTTTGTCTCCCGAGTCATTGGATTTAACTAATGGGTGCACAGTGAGAGACCGGAACAGAAGAATAGTATCTTGCTTCCAGCTTCTATGTGGTTCTGGCATACCCCTTGTGGCATGGTCCCTCTTCCCAATAGTCAGTGCCTTCATGCTCATCTCAGTGACCCTTTTGCCTCTCAGTCCCCTCCAGGCTTCCGAAGCGACTGATATTGCCTGGGCTGATACCTTAAGGTCCTTTCCTGAGTTCTTCTACTCTGCCTGCACCTCTGAATGTAATTCTCTCATTCAAGCCTCCATAGAGAGATGTTACTATTACTACTTCCCACTTGACTGCCAGGTTGTATATGCTCAGATGTCAGAGTCATTGCCGTGTGGCCTCAAGAGACATTGACCTCATGCGTTCTCAAACACCAGCCACCTAACATGTTCATGCCATCTTCTTCTAATGAGAAATGAGGGTGTGGTATTGAAGTCTCTCTAGAGGTTAGAACATATCATGTCACTAACATGATCTCTCTCATAAAATGAAGTGCATGTTACAAACACCCAGCATGAGGTCATTCACAAAGGGGACATCCAGAAGATGGTCATTGCTGGCATCTGTGGGCAGCTGTTTTCTCTCTCTAAAACAAAGGCCCCTTGGCCAGCCAAGCATGGCAGTTCCTGACCCAGACTGGCTTTTCAGGGCTGGTATTATGTTCTCCAAGAAACAAACTAAATTTATCGGCCCTGTGAATCTATAAAAAGATTGATTTTTTTTTATAACATAATTCTTTATTGCTCTTTCGGGAATCTCCTCCCAGATCCCCTCCCTTTACCCTTGCAGTGTTCCTCACCCAAATCAATTAAAAACAAAATAAAACAAACCAAAAACCCCACTTTGCTCCTTCATCTTTTCAAAATCTCTTCACTCAGTCTAGTGGCATCGGATGCTGCAGTGTGTCACAAAATATACCCTCTGTCCAATTATCCCACCAAAAACATGCTCATTTGCTATGAGTCATCGGTCTGGTTCAAGGCCTCTGGTACACCATCACCACTGGACCTTCACTGAAACTACTCTTAAATATCCTGTTGTTGCCTGGACTCATGGGGATCCTGCTATTATTGTTCTGTAGGTCCTATCCCTTCATGTGCTCCAGCAGGTCATAGATGCAGTAGTAATATCTATGTTAACCAAACACAGGGTTTGGGTCTGGGTGGTAGCCAAGCCAGTCAGTTTAGGGCACTGAGATCAACCTCCCTCAGGAAAGGGGCAGGGCCAGCTCTTTTAGGCCCATGCCATCTGAACCAGCTCTCCTACACTGTGGTGAGGGGTAGGGATACCTCTTCTGAGTGCTGAGGGAAGCTCTTCCTTGGTGGCAGGGTCAGCTTTCCTGATATAGTCCAGTAAGGAGTAGGGATAGCTTCAGAGCCAGTGAAGGCTCAGTATGGCCCTTAGATTTCAACACTCATGGTTGCTATGGCTCCCTGTGGTAACATGGGCCATGGACATCATCATAGACTCCATCTGTAGCAGAATACAGACTGAGACCATGGCCTTTGGCAGCAGCTTGGGCCTGGATATCACCATGGTCCTGGTGGCAGTACAGGTCACCAAGATCAGTATGGCTCTGGTGGCAGCAAGGCCCTTGGACACCAACATGATTTCAGGCTACTGTCAAGACCCCAGGCATCTTCACAGTCCTTAGTGGTAACAAGAGCCATGGACAGCTCAGACCCTGACTACTGCTGGGCCTCAGACCCCAATATGGTCCTAGGCAGCAGTGGAGCCCAGATGACAGCATGGCCCCATATGGCAGTGCAGGCCACCCAGATTGGCAGCAGTATGGCCCTTAGACACCGACATGATCATAGTATATGGCTTAGACCCCAGGGCATCTATGTGGCCTTTGATGGCACCACAGGCCATGGACATCAACACCAACCCTGGCTGTGGTAGGACCAGGATCTACACATGGTCCTCATCAGCACCCCAGGCTTGGATGACACCATAGCCCAGGAGGCAGCACAGACCTAGGACACCAGCATGGTTCCAGGTGGTGGTCTAGACCCTGGGCATCCCTGTGGCCTTGGAAGCAACATGGGTCATATACATCAACAAAGACCCAGCCTGCAGTAGGACCATGGACTCAGACTTGGCCAAAGGCAGCAGCCCAGGCCCAGAGGTCACCTTGGTTTCCTAACGGTTTGTTGAGAGTCAGTGAGAAGAGAATGTGTTCAGGAGGCATCCTTTAAGATCATTCTCTTTCATTCATAAAGGGTCATACTGTGTGCAGTGTCCAGTCAATTCTATCCAAATGTAGAGAATCACATTATCTTCAAGAAAATCAATTCTACTAACACACATACTGTGAATCGTATAGACAAAATGGGAGTTTTGACTGTGTGCGGCAACAGTTGATTGCTGGTTATCTGATAATTCTTCTTTTAGACTCAGCATCTCTATTTTCCATTGAGAAATGATCTTGTTCCCAACCTGAGCCAAGAATTTTAGGTGGGACTCCTTCCAGATCTGGGGAGGATGTGATGCAGCCATGACTGATGGGAACTGTGCATCTCTTTGGCCAGTTACTGGTTGAGAGACAGACTCAGGACTATTTGGAATCAGATGGCTGTCGTAGCTGACCCTCCTGCCGGAATTCCTCATGGAACTGCAAATTCAAACTGGGTCCCCAGCCCTACCAAACAAATAACAATGCAATTCTAACCTCAACTGTTTGGTGGCCATCTCTTTTACAAAATAAAAGCCTACCAAAGTTGAAGTCAGTACTGAAGAGAGTCCTTGAGTTGGGAGAAATACCATCTTGGTGCCAATGCCTGCGTAACCAGATCTGTTCCAGAATTTCTTGTTGTCTGGTTCTGTCTTTCTTTAGTTAGTGTATATGGATTCTAGCAGTACAATCTAAAGCTCTGGATTAATTCACAGGGTAATTGTAGGGCTGTTTGGTTCTGATGCCCCTCCCCCCACTTATCTTTTTTTTTCTCTCTCTTTCCATACATGAAGACTACACTTACAAAGAATTTTCCATTGATTAATTTAGCGTAATTTTATTGAACACATACTATGGCAGGCAAAATTCTGAGGTATAAAGATGGACAGAAATACTTCCATATCAGAAAGACAAACAAAACCATGTGTGAACAGTGTAGCACGTCACTACTGTAAAACCAGAGCAGAGCTGGCATTCCACAATGGTGATTAGGAAGATGAACTGTGCTCCTAATCCATGCCAGACGGCCTGGGCCTACTGTACACTTTATGATTTACTTAATACGTTTCTGATCCTCTCTGCTGCCTTCCTCATCTCCATTTGTAAAATGAGGACATGGTGTCAGGACTGTCTTAGTTCAATGGGGCTTCTGTAACAAATACCCCAAACTAAGTCTCTCTAAACCTTCAGATTTATTTCTTATACTTCTGAAAGTGGGATAGTCAAGGTCAGTTGCTGGCAGATTCAGTGTCTGCTGAGGACTGCAGACATTCTAGAGTGAGGAAGGACATGTACATACAGTAGAAATATGACTTGATACATATTCATTGTAAGGCAGTGCTTACTAAGAATGAACGGAATGAGATGGGTTGTTTTTAGAAACAAATCAGTCTTCTTCTTTACAAAGCGTCTACAGATGTAGAAAGATGATGCTGAAAACTTTTTAAGGACTAAAAAACACAAGCATTTCCTCAAAATCTTTTCATTTTATCATTTTAATATGAAACCTGCTTTTCATTTCCCACAGCAGCTGTCTAACCCTCATCGTCACCCTGCTAATAACTTAAAAATAAATTCATCTTGGGCATGAGACCAATAGAGGAAACTTTATTTTAAAAATCCACTTGAAATAGATTTTTGTAATAAAGAATCATTTAAAAGATAATGTTGTAAACAATGCCTTTGTTAGGATGGAACTCTGCTCAGTCAAGAGAATGCTTGTTGGGAGCACACCAAGCCCTGGGTATGATCAATAGCACCACATACGCTGGGTATGGTGGTGCATGCTTGTAATTGCAGCACTCTGGAGGTAGTGGATCAGGTGATCAACCTTATCTTTAGCTATTTAATTAGGACCTTGTTCAAAACTGCATCAGTAAATCACAGTCAAAGTGCAGTTTTAATTATATAACAATCTTGTGGGTCATGGCAGGTCTGCATAGCTTCTCCGTTTTGATTTCTTAAGCAAATTCACCTGCTTTCAAATGGGCTGTATTTTATTGCCTATTTCTGTTGGCTGTTTGGTATACTATATTGTCTGGATTCTAGCGGCAGCTGTTATCTGTAGACAAATGACTATCTCAAACTAATTTTCCCCTCTTTTTTGGGGGGGTCTATTATTGATGCTGTTGCCCCTGGGCCTATGGATTGACTCAGGGGAGCAAGAAGTAGATCAAAGGAGTTCATGTGGACTCATGTTAGGAGCTGAACACTGACTCGTTTACACAGGCTGTATCATCGCCGTGTCACATTTGATGAAGACAGTACCCCACTTTGAGCCCCATTCCCATAAATAGAGTACCCCACCTGGGACTGACCCCCTGCTTCCTCCCCATGGTCTTGGTTCTCATTTTCATCCAGCCTCACTGACACATGTCTTTGTGTGCTTTTCCCCACTTCGGTTACTCCAAGTCCTTTTGTTATTTAAGATCTGGTGGGGATAAATTTCCTTGGCCCTCTTTTATCACTCTAGAATCTGGAAGTTAACATTCAACACTTTGCATATTTTAGCACGCCCTTTTCCAGAACACAGGGACTTGTGTGTGGGTGTGTGAGTGTGCATGCAATTTCTTGTCTTCTTAGGAATCTGATGGTTGAGATTAGGCTACCTTCATCTCGGTGTTCCCTCCTTGTCACAGAATGCAGTATGGTGTTTTATGCACAGCAGGCATTAAAACTCTTATCGAGCAAGGAGAAAGATACATAGAAAAATACAGGATGGAAAAGGCGAAGAGAATTTCATTACTGTAGACCTAAGGAGTGGTACACAAGGCAGACTCACGGATGAGAGTAAGCACAGAACCCCAATGGGCAGCAAGTGCCAACAAGGAAGTGAGAGGCTTGGAGGACTGATGGTTCCCACATTCAGCCTCCCTCCTCCCTGTCCATTCTCCACTCCAGCTCATTCCTAAGTCTGGGGACATGTGCTTTGCTGCATTCTAATTTTAGGCAATCTGTGAGAAACATTTTTTTTTCTTTCCATAATTAAGTGGTGTCCTTGTTTGGAAGAAACCTATTTATCCTAGAAAACTATGAGGTTAAAGCATTAAGTTAAAGCCCCCTTCTCTCCAATCATTACTCCCTCCCGGGCTTGTCATGTGGGATGAGGAGGATGCAGAAGCTGAACCCTCTGCATCAGTTGTACTCAGAGAAACATACCTTGTGTTCTAGTGTTTTCCTGTGTATGACGGCTTTTATGATATAGCATATATTCAATAAAATAGTCTGCAATATTAGAGGATTTTTTTTTTTGAGGTGGTTTTCTGTGTAACAATCCTGACTTTCCTGGAACTTGATTTGTAGACCAGGTTGGTCTCAGACTCACAGAGATCCTCCTGCCTCTGCCTCCCAAGTGCTGGGACTAAGGGTATGTGCCACCACTGCCTGGCATTTAGGCCTTGAACTCACAGAGACCCAGACTGAGTGATGGGATTAAAGGTGTGGGTCTCTACTCCTTGACCTTCAGGGTTTGGCTATGGGTGATTCTGTCCTCTGATATCCCAGACAAATTGTATTAACTATACAATATATTTCCAGTCTTTGGCTTCTAAACTTAGAAGTCATGGGTCCTGTGTGTCCCTAGCATCAAATCAATCTGTTTGCCATGATGCTCATAACATAAAACTGTGGCAGAGTGTTCACCACACACTAGCCTGACTGAAATAGGGTTATGACTGTTTTTCCTCCTTTGGGTCTGATCAGCACTCAGTGTTTATACCGAACAGTCTCAATAAAGAGCTGCTGAGGGCTGAGTTGATAACCTAGTCAGTAATTTCAGTTCTTCATAAACTCAAGGACCAGAGTTTGATTCCTAAGAACCCATGGAAAAACAAGCTGGGCATGGTGGCATGTGCTTGTAATCTTTGTGCTGGAGAAATGAGAACATGTAGCCTCTGGGGCTCACTAGTCAGCCAGACTACCCAGATAAGTGAGCTCCAGGTTCAGTGAACTCTCTGGCTCAAGGAACAATGTGGATGGTACCAGAAGTCTTCCAGGTCTCTCTCTCTCATACACACACATATACACACAGAGTTGTTGAGTGTACATATAAAAGCATAAAGGAATAAATAAATTTATCACTCTTTTAATTTGTTAGAAAACTCTTAGCATCTCTTACTTTTCTGATTCCTGAGAATTGTCAAAGAATTTGTCTATGAAGTTAGATCATCCTAAATAACAAGCAAAACTAGAGTTTTATGAATGTTTAATGAGGCAGTGTCACTACGGCTGGTTGTATTGCCAAGGGCATTTAAATTTGTTAACATTATCATCAATTTGCTTAGATATTTATCATCAGTACTTTCAAAAGGTTCATGTTTGGAGTTATTTTATACTACTTGGTTGTGATTTCAACTGGTTGGTAATTTGTCTTATTTTGATACATTTTGCCAGGGCTGTCTTCCAATGGAGTTTCTGGGTCCTCTTCACTTGTTCCATCTTCCAGCTCCCCAGATCAAGTCAAAGTGTAAACCGCTGTTTTCTGCACCATACAACATTCAGGTCTGTGGTCCACATCACAGCTCATCATCTTCTGATATAGAATCCAGGTAATCAGTGTCAACATAGAGGAGAAATCCCGAGAATAAGCTGTCTGCCCACCCTGGGTCCGAGAAGAGGCCGTTCTGGTCATTGAAGAAGATCTCCAGCCAGACTTCATCTTCTGGCTGCAGGTAGATGACTGTTGACCCTGATGCCACATCATGGTTCCCTGTGTTGGCATCGAAGGTCCTTATCCGGTACTGTCCATTGTGTACCAGTCCAATTGCTAGGTGCTTATTGGCCAATGTGATATCGTAAGAAAAGTAATAGATCCCTGGGAAAGCACAAATGAACTTCCCTGTGGCAGGGTTATAGTGTTCGCCCTCATTGAAGAGGACCTTGTTAAATATGATGGGCAGCCTTTCTTCTGGGTAACTGGTTGTGATACCAACTGAAAAGGCAGATTTGAGCACAATGCTTCCACATCTGCACACTCCAGGCAGCCCCGGGTCCCCTTTATCACCTCGGTCTCCTTTCTGTCCTGGAGGCCCAGCTGGACCGACTTCTCCTTTCTCGCCCTCTGGTCCCATGGGTCCTTTCTTCCCGGTCTCTCCTTGGTCTCCCTTTTCACCAGCAAGGCCCAGGGGTCCAGTCTTACCTTTTAGACCTTCAAAATAATTAATAGCTAAGTCAATAGTGCTTCTAGAGGGTCACAAACAACGCACCTACATAGTACCAACACAACCTGATCCTAGCTTTTCAGTACACTATCAAGAGCTTCCTGCTAATTAAAAAGCCTTTGGAAATCATTGCTATACTAAAAACGAAACTAGAAAAACTCATAGATTTTCTCCAGTATTTGAGACTTCCATTAGACCCCGACTGATTAAGCTAGTAAGCTATTATTTTTAAGACACGTCACCTGTTGTGCATTAGTCATATCCAGGTTCTTGCCACTACAGAAAGGATTCAGGGAGCCCTTAGGGGAAACAGAACCAGATGATGCTTTGGAAACAGCTTAGTCATTGTCTCAATTCTTTCTATGTTAGTGTTGATAATAAAATTAATCAAAATCAAATTTGCGATTTATCAACTACTATATACAAGGACTAATGTTAAATGTCTGATTTGCGTGTATTTTCTTATTTACGTCTCACAACAACTTTAAAAACTAAGAATTACTAATGTCATTGAAGATGAAGAGACTGAATCAAGAGAATAGAGCTGCTGAGCGAAGGTGCTGTGATGTGAACACAACCTAAACCAACCCTAGATCCTGGGAACCCCATCCTCACACACCCCTACCCAACCTTGGAGCCTGGGAACCCCATTCTCACACACCCCTACCTAACCCTGGAGCCTGGGTACCCCATCCTCACACACCCCTACCCAACCTTGGAGCCTGGGAACCCCATCCTCACACACCCCTACCCAATCCTGGATCCTGGGTACCTCATCCTCACACACCCCTACCCAACCCTGGAGCCTGGGTACCCCATCCTCACACACCCCTACCCAACCTTGGATCCTGGGAACCCCATCCTCACACACCCCTATCCAACCCTGGAGCCTGGGAACCCCATCCTCACACACCCCTACCCAACCCTGGAGCCTGGGTACCTCATCCTCACACACCCCTACCCAACCCTGGATCCTGGGTACCTCATCCTCACACACCCCTACCCAACCCTGGAGCCTGGGTACCCCATCCTCACACACCCCTACCCAACCCTGGAGCCTGGGTACCCCATCCTCACATACCCCTACCCAACCCTGGAGCCTGGGTACCCTATCATCTATGAAAATGTGTTTTTGATCCTGTAAACTTTAAGTGAGGCATCATATGCTACTATAACTAAAAACTGATGACTGCTTTTACCATCTACAGATCTGCTTTTGGAGAAGAAAACTGAGTCCTGGGAGGCAAAGGGACTTGACTATGTATCGGGATTAGAAGGATCCTGAGCCTTCTCGGCCTCGTGGTGCCTTTCTCCCTTCCATCTAAATACCTCTTACCATGCAGCTGGCTCTGCCGCTGAAGGTATCACTTTAGACTTGTCTCCTATCCTCTCTAGGGTCCCTTACATCTAGAAAAACAATGGGCATGAAAGTATTTCAACCAAGTGTAAGACATTTTATAGGATTATTTTCTGCATGTCCGAATCTTTACATCTGCAGGTTAACTCGAGGCTAACTAAAGAGAAAAAAATGATCTTGATTGAAACCTATTAGCAAAATTGACTTTTTCTTTTTATAAAATAGCAATGATTAATATAATAAAAGGTTTTAATTTTGTGATCAAATTCGTGTCACAAATAGTACTTGGGTAATGGTATTTCCACTCAAAGTATCTGAATTGTTGGTCTTAGCTGTGTGTGTGTAGATACATTTGTCATTCAGCAAAATGTATTGCTAACGCATACTTTCACTTGTAACCAGGGTTTCTTCTCAGTGACTCATTCAGGCAAGACTTTTCTCTTGCTGATGCTTTGATATCAATTACTGGAGTGCCGTACACACTTCAGTACCTGTATGCGATAACTTTTGATTCTTTTTTCTTGTTAACTGGCAAAATTATCAAGGAAATAGCTTGGTAATGTGAAGTTTAGAAGAATTAAAGCTTTACCCTTAAAATGTCAAGCGCAATGCTTTAATCCTTACGAAATGGCTGTGTAACAGTGTATGATGCATGGAGGTTATTGTCAATGAATGTCACCGCTGTTGGTGGGACAAGAGAAGCACCTTCTCAGTGACAGCTGCATGCCCCTTAATGCAGAGAGTCTTGTTAGGTTGAAACTCTACTGGTCCAAGCAGAACACACACGATAGTGTTTCTTGAAACAAGGTCATAACAGTCTGAGCTTCCTCAGTGCTTGGTTCTTTGGGGGTAGAAATTGAATATAACTTTTTTTTAATTGTTCATGAATTAAAGGCTACAAAGTCTGAAATTTGCATTTTAGTTTCAACAGTAGCTTTTCTACCTTCATCACGGATCTTCAATAAAATAATAGAGCCATTTCTGTTTCAGTAACAATTTTAACCATAGATTTCATTACAAACCCAAATCATGCAGTTTATAAGATTCTGGGTTAGTCATTCCTTGTCTGGCTTCAAAGACTCCATTCGTAATGCAGAGACATTGTTTATAAAGCTACTCTAACTTAGCCAGAAACAAAGTCAGTGGTAATTCAGCGTATCTGAGAGAGAACCACGTCATGACTGCGTAGTGAGCCTGAAGAAAAGGGTAAGATCCTCCTGGCTTAGGTTTCCCAGTCGTTGTAGGTTGCTTGAGGTCTCACCTTCTTAAAATTTATTGAGAACAGCTCATACATACTGAAATGCAAGTTATATACATGAGGAACTCTTTATAATCTCAGTGCTTAAATTTTCTATTATAATACATATTTAATACCCCGAATGGTCAGATAACCTACCTAGTCATAGAGTAAATGTAATAGTAATATATAGGACTTCTTCCTTTTTTATATAAAGAATTTCCACATGTACCAGGAGACTATATACTCAGGAGAAAGAAAATGATAAATCATTATGCATTAAGGATTAAACTATGTGCACGTACTGAAGCTTAGACATACAGGGTTTCTTTTTTCTTCTTCCTTAAAGGGCTCTACCTATATTTTTCTTTTAGAATGTTTTTTTTCCTTCCTTCCATCCATGTATTATCTATTTAGTCATTCATGTCTCCTTTCTTCCTTCCATCAATGGATCTATACAACCATCCATACATCTACCTTATGCTTAGAACCATGTAATATTGTCTGAACACTCTCATAAGTGATCAGGACTCAGTGTGATAGGCTAACACATACTAAAATCTTTACATTAAACTGAAATTAATAAAGCTTCCTGAAGGCTTGAGAGATGACCCAGATGTTAGAGGCTAGGCTTGCAACCAAAAAATATAAGAATGCTTTATGAGATAGTTGTAACAATATTTGAATGAGCAAGCATTTGGATCTAATTGAATATGATTAATATATTATGATGATGGCTACAGAACAGTGAGAAATGTTTTTGCAGAGAATTTTCAGTTTGGTATAATAATTGATTCATTTCTAGTTTAGGAGGGCAGAGTTGGGAGAAGAATTCAATTAGTTCTGCTTGGTCTTGGTTGAGGTGAAGGCAGCTTGGTATCTAAAAAGGATGCGCCAATGAAAGGACCGGTGCTGGCATTGGAAAGGAAGCCCTGGACAGGACTTCCCAGTCTCGGACCCATTTGCCGCCACTTTACAAATGTTTCTGCGACATGTGTGCATTTCTTCACAATTACAGTTAGGTCTGCTCTCTTCCTCTTTGAGCTGTGTGTATCTTGGGCGTGTCTGTTGGATTTACCTAATCTTCAGTTGGAAAACAATCTGTGCTCCTGGTGATGAGAGCAGTTTATCAAGCAGCCGTGGCCCTGGGGACAGTTTACAACATCTAGCCCAGTGGTTCTCAACCTTCCTAATGCTACAACTCTTTAATACAGTTCCTCATGTTGTAGTGGCCACCAGCCATAAAATTATTTTGTTGCTACTTTCATGGCTGTAATTTTACTGTTATGAATCATAATGTAAATATCTGATATGCATGATATCTGTTATAAAACCCATGTGAAAGGATCATTTGACACCCAAAGGGATCACACACCACAGGCTGAGAATCACTGGTTTAGAGCCATTTTTGGTTGCTACAGTTGGGAGAGGTGTGCCATTGAGATCCAGTCACATGCTGCCAAACATCTCACCCTGCCATAAAAACAGAGCACTAAATAACGTTGCTGCAGAGGCTGAAAAACACTCTCTGTAAATAAAAGTTGGTAATAGAGGTACACAAAGTGTTTCTGAGTAAATAGAACATGGATACGTAGAGGGATGGATTGATGTATACAGGACTGTTCCTGACCTCATAGAGCTAAAATTGCAATATTTAAGGATATCAAATTCTATCTGGAATAACAGTGAAGCTACCTTATAGATATATTAATCATTTATATTTACTTTATGGCTTTGAGTGGCCACATCTCTTTGATATGTAGCTCAAAATTTAATAATTAATAATATGTAACATTTACCAAGTACTTAGCACATGGCAATTATTTTATAGGACACCCTGCATATATGACTACCTTTAAGCCTTTCTGTTATGTGTTCTATTGCCTATTTACAAAAGAAACTCAAAGGGGCTATTTGCCCAAGACACTAAGAAAAGTGACTCAAAGGGTCAAGATTTGAGTCTGTTTTTATGGTGCCAATGCTTGTGTGATTGGCTACTACATTCTCCTCTCCAGAACGCAGCAAGCTTCAAAGGATAGTCATAAAGAACTATAATCTCTGTGTTATAGAATTTAAAGGATATTTATAATCATGATTCAGTAGTGATTTGTATTTGGATGAGCTTATAGACAGATACCCTTGAATAAGTACGTTTAAGCTCCAAATTCAAGGTTTATTTGACATTGAATCTTTGTATAAGGTTCTTTACTATTGACCAATGCTCACACAGCTGACAGCAATTGGTTTGCCCCATATGTTCTGCCTGGAGTACTTGGAAATGACACATTGGCTAATAATCTGGATATAGACTGTGGCACTGTCTCACAGAACCCCAGTAAATCAGGTGTGGTGATTGGATAGAGGCATATTTTTTAGATCTATGGATTTTTCCCTTCTTATCTTTTGTCTAACTTGTACGCTCAGAAGCACATTTTCAAAGATCAATTCCAAATCTTTTCCTCTTGTAGAGTTAACACCACCTCTGGAGAATTTCAGTTCGGTGTCCTCTGAAGGACTGTGGAATGTGGCAAGCTTATCTATAGGAGGAAAAGCCTGAAAATTATTGAAGACTAGAAGACAATTGTACTGTCACAAGTGAAAGAGCATTGAGTGAGAAAAGGCTGACTGTGTGACACTATTGTTCTTCTAGCTGCATACACGGAAAAATCTAGAAGACCTTGAGAAATATTTGTTTAGAGCATTAGCTCTGAGCAGGGTGGTAAACTGAGTTTCTAAATTCCAATTCTTTTCCTGCTCTGGCTCACCTGTTTGTCTAGTGAAACCTGCACACATCGGAGCTGTTGTCCGGCCACTCCAGGCATCAGCTGGTGATGTCCAGCTCCAGCAGCCATGCGTTAGAGCATCGCACCTATGCTTATCTCCCACACTGCCTTTAACTAGACCTAGGTTTCTTACCTTTCCAATGTCATAATGTCCACCCGAGAAAGTTGTCACCGTAGCCAACTTAGGCCAGAAGGAGTTAAAGCAGCGTTTGAAGCAGAGTCAGGGTAAAGCACATGGTTATGTGTAATGAAGGCGAAGTTGAGGAGTGATTGAGGGAGCGAGTCTCACTGAGAAGAAGGAACAGAGGGATCAAGCATAAGGAGGGTGGATGGGGTGTTCATGGAACCTCATCCCTTACCTGCAGTGCCCTTTTCCCCTTTCTCTCCTTTCCTCCCATCTCTACCATCCCTTCCGGGAAGGCCGATGCGACCGTGGGGCCCAGGGGAACCGTTAGCTCCAGGAGGGCCTGGGGGGCCAGGTAAGCCAGGAATGCTGCAGATGTACCTTGGAGAGTAGCTCTCTCCCTTGGCCTGATTGCCCCGAGGTTGTCCACTTGCACAGAGGGCAAGACTTGTCACATAGAGCAGGACAATCATCTTGGGCTCTAGAAGAGAAATACAGACGTCAGTGCAGCCTCCAGGGAGGGGCTCTGGCATGATGGAGTTGGTGTGAACTGGAGAATGGGTGAGTGCAGCGGCCTCCTCCAGCATTCCATCTTCCTCACGTCTAGAACCTGCTTCCTCTCATGGCTTAAAAGGTGTCAGCCCATTACTGACACAGAGTTCTCAGTGCCTAACCCGGGGGCTGACATAGACGTAGGGTGAAAACATTCTAAGCACATCTCCTTGCTGCATTTAGTCTGCTAGAATGAATGACTTTAGCTAAACGACCTTTGCTTTTTGCATTAGAAAAGGAAAATGGCATATTCATTCAAACAGCTTAAACACCAGCACAGTTGCCATACCATACCTCAGAGATAATTAATTGGCCTTTGTAGTTTAGTATATACATATTTCCAGTCTCTCTCTGTGTATGTGTGTGTTGTGGATAAAAGTGATACTGTGCCAATCCTATGGTTTAGAACTTTATCACTTACCATTTAAGCTCTTATAAGAACAGTTATTTGTAACAGTAATTACTGACTTTCTCCTTTCTTGAATGTAGAGTAGTTGTTAACAGAGTCATGCCAATGTAACACATGGTGGGTATCCTTCCACTCATCTTTGCATGCATCCATCAGGTTCTTCAGTTCATGGGAGGAAAGCATTTTCAGGAAAACCATGTTTTTCACTCGTTAATCATGTGCAGCGCCAATTAGTGTGAATGGCAGTACTGTGCATGTCCTGGGGGAATCTGAGACTTATTTAAGATCTGCAGGATCTAATGCCCCTGTGTCCCATTAAACTGTTAGCACTGGGGGTCAATTAAAAAGCTGTGTGAACTTAAGCCATGCATAGTGCCACGTGCACTCTATGAAATAGGCCTCTTTAAGTCTAACCTAATAGGACTTGCCTTCTTGCTCCAGAGAGCCTGTGCGCAGAGAGTAGTGAAGGATTTACTAGTATGACATCCAGGCATACATGGGAGGGTGTCATAAACTGGGGAGACCTAATTTTTTTAGGCTATGTCCTCCTTAGGGACGAGCAGCAGTTTCTTCAGTGGGAGAATGCACACAGCTGTTTCTGTAGGTTGTGTACATGAGTCGTTTTGGAGAGGCTGGGCCTGTGTTTTAATACAGAATCTTCACAGTGCTTGATCTGGACAGTACTCTCTGAAGGAGAATAATAATAAGATGTGGGGAAAGTAATCAGATATTATTTTTGACGACCATCCCAGAAGATTTAAAAGCACACCACTTTTATGGTACCCATGGAAAGACTGTAATATCTTGGAGTTATTACCCCCCCCCCCAATTTGCCCCAGCACAGGATTAATAACCTGCGAAAAGTAAATCAGATTTTGGAATAATATCATGCCTTAAAGATATTATCATAAAAATGCTTAAACAATGTATCCAATGTTTCCAGACCTCCTAACCAGGGATTAAAATATTGTCATGTTCTATGTATACAATATTATATCAGTCTATGTTCTGATACTGTAATGTAATACCTGAGGCAAGAGGTTCTCAAGGGAAAGAGGTTTATTTAATTAAAATCTGAAGACTGAAAATTCCATGTGGCACAGGCTTTCTCAAAGGCCACTGTGGGCTGCATCACACCATGGCATATAGTACCAAAGTGTGAGGGATGGGGAGATTGGAAGCCGGAACAACGGAGACTGCCTATTTTGTGACTTTGCTTTGGGCTCCACCCCTTTGCCTCTCACAACTACAGTGGGATTAAGCTTTTAACATTGGAACCATTTGTGTTAAATCACACCCTGAACAGGGCTAGTACCAACCTCAAACCACCCATCCAAGTGTTCAAATAGGACTACGGTACTTTCTGACAAACCCTGTGGTTCTGAGAACAATACGTGCTCTTCAGGAAACTTCAGAAAGAGAGACCAGAAAGATGGTAAGAGCCAGAGGACCCAGAGGACTGCTGCAAAAATAATTTCAGCTGGACATGGCAGGGGTGTTGTTCCCATAGTCTCTCAACATCTATGGCTGCTTGCCAAGACCTCCACAAGAGCACTCTAGTCAATATCTCAAATGTGGGCTCACAGAATTCCCTGCTCCGTTCCCATTTGAGAAGCTATAGGCAGTCTATGGCTGCTGAGAGAGAAAGTCAGTTTTATGAAGAGGCAGCCCCATGACGTGTCTAAATACGAATGGTCTGCTCTAAACTCATGTATGGACAGACGATATATGCATACGTAATAATTTTTATGTTTATATATCATATTTAATTACCTCTCTCTACATATATATGAGGAAGAAAGGGGGAAGGACATGAACTGGAAAAGATGTGGAAGAGCATGGTAGAAGTTGGAATGGCTATGATAAAAATGAATTGTACTTATATACAATTTTTTAAAGAAAAATCAAGATATAAGCTTTTTTGAAGAACAAAGATAAAAAACAAATAATGGAAGGAGCATCCTATGCGCAATCTTTGCTATTGTTAAAATTGGATACATTGATTAAAATGCCAGTTCCTTTTTATAGAACATACTTAAGGAGGCTGCTCAGGAGGAAGCTTTTATCCATATACACACAGGACACCAAGGGCTGCAGACCAAGAGGTCAAGAGGCATTTCTGGCTTCTGTAAGGCAAAGGACACAGTCAATAACACAAAATGGCAGCCTACAGAATGGGAAAAGATCTTCACCAGCCCTACATGGGACAGAGAACTGATCTCTAAAATATAAAGAGAATTCAAGAAACTAGAGGTCAAAACCTAAATAACCCAATTAAAAAATGGGGTTCAGAGCTAAAAAGGGAATTTTCAACAGAAGAATTACAAATGACTGAAAGGCACTTAAAATTGCTCAACATCTTTAGCCATCAGAGAAATGCAAATCAAAACAACTTTGAGATACCACCTTATACCTGTCAGAATGGCTAAGATCAAAAACACAGATGACAGCCTATGCTGGAGAGGATGCTGAATAAGGGGAGCACTCCTCCATTGCTGGTAGGAGTATAAACTTGTGAATTCACTCTGGAAATCAGTATGGTGATTCCTCGGAAAAATGGGAGTCAATCTCTCTAAGGATACAGCAATACCACTATTGGGCATATACTCAAAGGAAGCACATTCGTACCCCAAAGGCATTAGCTCAACTATGTTCACAGCAGCATTATTAGTAATAGCAAGAACCTGGAAACAACCTAGATGCCTCTCAATTGAAGAATGGATTAACAAACTGTGGTACATCTATACAATGGAGTACAACTCAGCAGTACAAAAAAAAAATGACATCCTAAAATTTTCAGGCAAATGGATGGATTTGGAGAATATCCTTCTGAGCGAGGTATCACAAGCCCAGAAAGATAGGCAAGGGATGGATGTACTCACTCATAGTGACTTTTAGACAAAAATCAAGGAATACCCAACTTAAAACTACAGCCCCTGAATAACTTTGGATCAGAAGGAACTTAGGACAGACAACCAGGAATTCTATAAAGAGAAAATAGAGAAGATCACCTTAGCAAATTGGGCCATAATGGGTTACAGCCAAAAGGAGCTGGGAACAAATCTTGAAAGAAGGAGCTGGTTGAATGAAAGGATCAAAGTGCTGGCCAGAAAGAGATGGATATCTCGATAAAGGGTTGGGATATATTGATATCCAATGTGTGGTTGGAAAGAGACCAAGTGGTAGGAAAACCTCTAAGCACTCACAGGATGTCCCTGACTAGGTCTCCAAACAATAGCGGAGGGGGTGCCTAACCAGGACTTTCCCCTCTAATCAAATGAATAACTACCCTAAGTGTCATCACAGAACCTATATCCAACAATGATTAGAGATGGAGGCAGAGATCCATGGCTGAGCACTGGGCCAAGCTCCTGGCTGTAGCTGAGAGCAGGGGAGGAGAGTCTGTATGAGCAAGGGGATAGGGATTATGAAGAGAATTTCCACAGTGATGGCTGGCTGGAGCACTGGGGACCTCACTGAATCAAGAACAGCCACTGGAAATGCATCGTGAAAAGGAGCTAGGCCCTCCAAAGGTAGGCAACTGTTGACTGGCATGGGCAGTATGTGGAGCCTTGAGGGGTGGGATCAGACTGTGTTCCTGTGGGTGGGCTGGCACCTTGGAGCCCATTCCCTGCAGAGGAACACCTATCCCAATTTGATTATGGGATGAGGAGATCTGACTGGCCTGGAGTGGATGCACCACACTGAGCTGACCCACCTTGGGACTTCTTTCCCTTTCGGGGAAGGGAATGGGTTTTTGGGGAGGGGGAGGCTGAAGGCTGACTGTGAGGGATTGGGAGGAGGGAAGTGAGGAGAAGCAGGGTGATACATGGATAAAAGATTTTTTAAAATAAAAAAAGTAAAAAAGAAAACAAACAAATAAATAAACAAAACAAAAAGAAAAAGGAAAAAGGAGACATTTCTGAGAAAGACTTGGAAGTATTGGGAGAAAAGGAGCTTTGGGGAATCCAGGTAGCAGTGGTGATGTGAAAGTGCTCATGGGAACAGTATGGAAGAGGGGTGAGCTGGGGATCTGCTGAATGGTAGACAAAGAAATCAAGTAGGTTTAAATGTGCTTGAAAGAAGGAATACTTCACTGATAGTCAAAGCACATGCTCAAAGAGGGAATTAATTGAAGCCACTGAAACAATTTTATCATTGAATGCATGGACTACTTTTCATTGACAGAAGCACCAGGGAACTGTCTGGTACAGGAGTCCAAATGCTTGTTTTCAGCTCTAGTCAGGACCTTTGAGCATCACTCAAACAGCATCTGCAGTAACCAGCAGAGGGGAACAAGATGCTGTGGTACTCACGGCATGACATGGTATGATGGTGAAAGTCCTTGCTCCTCTCATGACTCAGTCATGTATGAAGAAGAGAGAGTGGAGAGAAACTAGTGGCTTCACGCCACAGTGACTCTTAGTTTCCTTTCAGAGTCAACAGCACCGTGTCTACAAGACCTAGTTGGTCTTGACAGCCCTCCTTAACGTCTGTGACTTCATCTTTGATTTTATTCCCCAGTCCTGGTTTCAGTCGCAATGGATTCCTTGGTGTCCCTCAAAGGCACCTGACATAACGTGCCTTAGCATCATTTTAGTCTCCTTCTGAATAAAGCTCCTGCACCAACATGTTTATATCACTTAATTGCTCATCTCTTTCTTGAGATTTTTCTCATGTGTCATCTTGTTCAGAACAACCATTTTCATCTTACTTAAAATTGCAAAGCTCTTTCTATCCCCAACCCTCCCTCTGCCTGCTCCATTTTTCCTGTTTTTTTTTTCTTACCACATTTATCATTTCACCCCACTAGATGAAAGTATTTCTTTCAGATAGAGCCCACAGCACCCAAACTCCATAAAGGGAGGGGTCCTTTTCTTATTAATTGATGCGTTTTTATCACCAAAGCAGCATTTAACACAAACATGTAAGCTTAGCAAAGAGACATTTGGAGGATGAATCATGAGTTCTTTGGGAAGAAAAGCTAATGAAAAATTATGAGAATATTATAAGACAAAGAAGAAAAAGAAGGCTGACCGTTTCCCCTGGACCTATGGGCTCTTTTTGCAGTGTTTAAGACTGCACTTTAAGAGCTGAACCGATTTAGTTTTATATCTCCTACAAAAATATTAATTTTTGAATATATAGATAATGTTTTTCTTAAAATCAAAAGGAAAGGGGTGCAACATTATAAGTAAATCTAATGCTGTTTTTCTCTCTCCTAAATACTAGTTTCTTCGGCAAAGATGAGTTCTGTTGCCCACTTCCTGTATGTCCTTCTCAGGTTAACTTCCTGCATACAGTGTTTTAATTTTGCTCTCTCATGAGTCATGTTTGGGTGGAATTTGTTCCAAGACCATCACCCTACCATAAGTACCAAGCGCCAAGGAGTCTCAAGGCCCTGATAGAAGTCGGTGATGAGTTCACATATAACCCATGCACACTGTCCTGTATGGTTTGAGCCACTTACTGCTAGATTACTTATAATATCTACCATAACGGGAGTGTTTGTAAATAATCTTGCTGTTTACAGAACAATAAGAAAAAGCCTGCACACATGCAGCAGATAATTAATAAGCAATTACTACCTACTGTTTTCCTGTGATTCACTGAATGCAGGCATGTGGAACTTTTGGCTAGAGACGCAGTGCATCTATAATGACATTACTTCACATAGATGCACCATAATCCTTTGGTTTCAAGGATTTTAGGATATTGGTTATATGCATGTGTTAGTGTTATATTTAGATACTGTCCTGTCAATGAACATTTAGGACAGTTTCATTCTTTTGCTATTAGAAATGTTAGTATAATAAATATTTACAGTTACCTGTGTCAAATGCTTCATGACAATGCAAAATTGCTTTTCGAGGTTTTCTCCATTTAAAAAAATAATTATTTTACTTTTATTATGTGTCTCACAGTGTAGGTGCATGTGTGTGAAGGTAAGTACCTGAACAGGATGGAGATGTTAGATCCCCTGGGACTGAAGTTATAGGCATTTGTAAGCTTTGCATGGGTTCTATAAACCAAACCCAGGTCCTCTGGGAGAGAAGCAAGCACTCCTAAACACTGAGCCACCTCTCCAGCTCCTGTTTTTATATACATTTAAAGTATTTTTATTATTAAAACCTTTTCTAAAGTCTGATTTATTTTGTTTTGAAGATTTCCCCCACTTTAAGACACTAAACGTAATTTTATATTTATTTCAATTCTCACATATCATTTTATCACATATTATTTTATTGCATATTATATAAAAAATTGGTTCACCAGGCTTTCTTTGATTAAAAACTGTGAGGTAGCAATATAACTGCACATTTCTAGCACCATCTCCTGAACTACTCATTTTTATCTACTGGCAAAATTTAAAGCATCACAAAGAATTTGGTTGTTTTGACTGAGAATAAACCACATGAGTCAAAACTTTACATAATAATAATTTTGGACAGCTTGAAAGGACATAATTTGCGCAGCATAAAACTAATCAAAGTATACGACTCAATGCACTTTATAATCCAACCTTAGAATATGTTTAAAATCCTCAGGATAAAACGTCTTCATTAGTAATCTCCTCTCTTGCAATATGCTTTCAAGCATTGGCTTGAATTATGCAAATTTATGTATAATATGTATCGACATGCATTTTTTTCCACTTTTATGCTTCTTTGGACTTAGAAAATCAAAGCTCTGGATATAATGCTAATCTCAGACAGGCCTTGAATACTAAATGTAAATGATTTACTATTCTATCTTTTTCTTTAGGTATAACAAAGTGACAGGTTTTTAGATTTTGAAACATATATTAAAAACATAGACTTTTCATATAAATATGTATTCTGAATCTTTAAGAGAGGTTGCAGTAAATTGTAGCATGCAGTTTTTTAAGTCTTGGAACCTTTTCTTGACAAACTAGTCATAAGAAGCACTTGGGGCGGCATTGATTAGGTTAATGTAAATATTGAGCCTCCACAAAATATATATGTAGTTTGAGTCTCATTTGTAAGTAGGGTGATTTTTCTTCTAAAAATAGAAGATGTTATTTCTGAGAACAAAAATGCTGGGAAACACTTCAGGGACTCAAAATATGGTCAAGTAGACCTTCTTCTGGGAATATACTACAAAGAATTAAACACAGGGACTCGTATTGATATTTGCACACTCATGTCCGTATATGGCAACAGCATTCACAACTGCTAAAAGAAACAACCTAAGTATTAATTGACAGATGAATAAACCATGACACACATATGCAACAGCCTTAAAAATTATTTGACAAACGCCGCAACACGGATGGGCTTTTAAGTCATTATGCTTATAAAACACTCAAGTCAGAAAAAGGACAGATATAATAAGATTCCTTTTATTTAACTTTTCTAGACACGTTGCATTCACAGAGACAAAATTTTTATAATGCACAAATGACACAGCTAGGATTTGAACCGACATCTTGTCAGAAACATTGAGTATTCATCTATTATCTCATGGCAGAGACTGGATCTGATTCTTTCAAGTTCCAAATATACTTTGCCTGGAAATCATTAGGAAGAGGAGAGGTTACTGAGGAGGACCGAAACTAGAGCTCTCCTTGGCCTCTGAGGTAGACGTTGCTCAATATCAGGATCTGTTCTTCTAACTTCGATAGGAGGAGCTATGAGCTTGGGGCAGGATGGAGCCCTGAGCTTTCTAAACCCTGGACCCTGCTCTGAGATCCCCTTAGCTCCTCGCAGTTTCTTTTTTTCTGTATGGAACTGATTTTCACATTCAAATGAGGTACCTTTTCCTGGACCTATGCAGGTCCCCTCAAGGCCACACAATAATGGGTTTATACCTATTTGCTTGCTTACTTCCCTAGCAAGACATAAACTCCCATTCCTGACATATATGACAGGCTGAGCTAAGTAGACGCTCAACAAAATTTGAATGAAAAAAATACATATTCATTAGGATTTTCTTTAACAGCTTGTGATTTATAGTTTTGGCTGCTTTGTGTAAAGTGCTATGATGGAAGAACAGTAAAAAAGTGAAACTTGGACATTTGCAAAATTGTTTTTACAGTCTACAGACTAACCCCTAGTCAGTATCACCCACTCAAGGACCCCTTTGTGATGGGCTGCAGGAGAGCCAAGAAACAGAGACCATTTCCGTAGCCAAGAAGCCAGGCAGAGATTCAGAGCTAGGTCTTCAATCCTTTCATTCTTCCTTAAAAGCTTCTTGCTTACTGAACTAAAGACTCCACCATAACAAAGATGGGCCATGATCTCTACATTTGCCAAAGTCGTGAAAAAGAGAATAATCACCATACCGTGCTCTGGGAGGTGGGTTGCTGCAGGATTCCCAATGTACAAAAGTCAGGATCTTTCCTGAGAGCTCACTGAGAAACTTGCTTTGGTACCAGACAGAGTAACGGGTCCAATTTCTCAAAGATTTCCAAATAGTTGTGCTAAAAATAATTTTCTTGCTTAGTCCCAAAGAGCCAGAGGCCCTGGAAGTCATTCATCCAGCGAGGCAACTCAGGGATCAGTTAAAATTATGGTTTTGTTTGGGACAAGCTGTAAGTACCGGCTTTCCTTAACTGGTAAGTTTTGGAAGCAGACCATCTCTCTTGCTGTGGCCTTTTTTTAAAGATTTGCTTATTTAATTTTTTCCTCTTTTCATTGATTTTCCAATAAGAAGGTTCCGGGGGAAAAAAATTACTCACTGACTGGAAATTGGTTGTTGGTGCATAGAGAAGAACCATTTACTATGTGGGGGGTTTTAGATGGGGACCAAGAACTATCATCCCTACTCTTGGCAAATATGGCAGGAAACGGGACTTTCATTCTATGTATCAAAAAAGGAGGGCTATAAGAAAACTCTATTAATGGTTTCTTTGTTCTTTGCTGAACAGACAAATGATTGCCTGTTTTAGAAGATGGCTATATAGACTCCATTGCTGCTTGTATAGATGACATTTCCTAACAAATTCAAAGGCAGAGCGTGTCTCCAAAACCTGACTAGTTCAATGTTGCTGAAATCAATGTCCTTGTTTCCATCTGATATGTATTTCTTATATCTCCTTGGCAACAGCAATATGTCATCCATGATGACATTTATGGAAACAATGTGATAAAAGTCTCATTTTTATCCTGTTTTCCACCTAATTCTTCCCAACAGTAAGAATTCTAATCATAAGAGTCTTGGAATTGAGCATGGATCACAGATTTGAACAAAAACGTGGGTGGACCACTATTTCTGTGAGGTTTATACTATTTTTAATTGCCCGTCCTTTAAGATGTAATGTAGAACCTTTACATTTGTTGACCTTCAAAACCTGAACACCATTATGGCATGTGCAAACAGTTTTAAACATCAGCCAGGAATTTCATTTTCTAAATCAGTGTAGACTTCCTTTTCATCCTCAAATAAATATTTGTGTTTAATTATTTCTAAGTTTCCTTACACTTCTTTACACGTGCTAATAAATGTCAGCCAAGGACAAGCTTAATTTTACATGGTCCAGCCTCTTAATTAGTTAATTATTAGTTTTTTTTTCCAAGTGATGACTTCTTTAGTGGGGTTTTCCAACTGTTGGGAATAGAATAATCTTGGCTGAGGAACTTGATCTAGTTTGTTGACCAGTAACTGGGGATACGTATTTTTTTGTTGTTGTTGTTTGTCTGTTTGCTGGTTTTTGCTTTTGATTTTTCTTTCTCAAAACAGGGTTTCAACACATAGCTCTGTTTGTCCTAGAACTCACTCTGTAAACCAGACTGGTCTTAAACTCACAAATATCCACCTGCCTCGGTCTCCCCAGTGCTGGGATTAAAGGTGTGTGTGACCACACCCAACTGGGAGGTGTGTTCCTATTATCATCTGTCTTCAGTTAGTTACTTGTTGGTACAATTCATGGGTACTTATATTTGCTTTCAGTTCCATTGACAACTTCTTTAATTTCACTCTAGTGCTGCATTAAAGATCTTATGTTTGGTTAACACACAGTACTTGTACGTGTCAATGGCATTAATGATGCTCAGTGTGCTATTTCTACACATGTCTACATCATCCTCTAATCAAACCCAGTCTTTGTTTTTCCATCTTCTAGATACTATAGGTCTCAGCCTCTCATAACTGGTACTCCATACTTGTGTTTATTGTATTTTTTTCCCCCAGTCAGGTCTCACTATGTAGCCCTGTTGTCCTGAAACTCACTCTGTAATCAAGCTTGGCCTTGAACTCACAAAAATTGGCCTACCCCTGCCTCCCAAGTACTGGGATTAAAGGCATACACCACTATTCCCAGCTAGTGTTTGCCACATTTTATGTGCAAATATTTCTCATATAGTTAAAGGATCATAATATTTTTTATGCTATTCAATATTTGATTTTTGGTCTTTTTAAAATTTACTTTTAATTTCAGGTAACTTAACGTATTCTATACCTTTCTTGAACTTCCCTCTCTAGAGAGTCCTAACCTTTGAAAGACACTATCTTTAGGTCTAGTTCATACAGTTTTTTCACACTTATTTCAGAAGCACGGTTAAAAAGTTATGGGTAGAAAACAGGTTGAAGGGAGCCTTGACTTAAAGTAACACAGCAGATTGCATTTTTACCTGCTACTTGCCTCAAGGCCAATATCCTAATGTGTTTTTTTTTCCCCTAAGAATATATTTTTTTTCCTCTCAGATCATACTATTACTTTCTTGAAGTTTTTATTTACTTTTAAATTTAGTTCAGTTCAACTCATTCAAATCCATTCAATGTTTCCAGAAAACCCAACAGCCTTCTGGTAACCCAAACTCAGGAAAGAGAAAAATGAAGTCCATAACTACAGTTGCTATGTTTTCCTCCATGTGCACCCTCCATTATAGCCAATTCAAAGCTACCAACATGCCATTCACAAAATACAAAATTAGTAATCTGTGTGCAGAACTGGCCTTCAATGGTGGATCTAAGGTGGTTCATGACCAGGAGTTACAGGACAGTTGTGAGCTGCCATGCGAGTGCTAAGAATTGAACCTCAGTTCCCTGGAAGAACATCCAGTGCTCTTAAACACCGAGCCATCTCTCCAGTCCTAGAACTGCTTTAAGAGGATGGTTCCAGCCAATATTTAATGGGCAGATAGAAAGCATTGGGTCCTTAACCCTGCCTGTATCTTGTTGTCCTTCTAAGTAGCATGGGGAGCCTGATCCCTAGTTAGCATGTACTACCATGATACATATTTTCTTCCTAGGATGTTACTAACTATACAATACCAAGTTTCTACAGTTGATGGGCTTCACAGACTCGGCCTTCTTTTCCTCTCTGCGGGTACACCGAACTCCCTGAGAAATCAAATCTTGTTATTCTCACCTCAGAGTCTTGCTTATGGCACTCCTTGTGGCTTCAAGTCTTGATGACCCAAGTCCTTGCCAGGCCCTTTATTTTTCTTGCCACTGTTTTCTCTTGGATCTCTCTATGAAACTTTTAAGCATTTATGAGACTCTCTAAAATTCTCCTAATACGTTATTCTGAGCTTTCTGTGAATCCTAGCTCTGTGATTCTAAACCAGGTCTACTAAACTAGCACACCAATGGATAAGAATAAGCTTTATATTTTTCTCAAAGCTCTCCAGGTGATTCTGGTGGGAAGGATGGTTTTGGGAAGTTTCCCCTGTCACTCACTCATTTATTCACAACCTCATCTTGTTCTAGTACTGTAGTTAGGGGCCAAATTCCTGACTTTCAGAAACCATAGAGAATGCATATAGGGTTAAAATTGAATAGAGAAGACAGAAGTTCTTGAAGTAGTCCCAGAACTGTGCTTCGAAGGATGTTAAGGATTCCAATCATCCTGGAATTCCAGTTGATGAAACAAGACAGAGAAAACCAGAACCATCAGTGTCCAAGTGCGTTCCAAAAGCTGATTAAAAATCAGAAGATTCTGACATGCACTCTCATCCATTCTCAATGTGAAATTGACAAGACCTCCCACCAATCACTGAACAGGTTAGAGGGTGTCAGTAGGAAAAGTGATACAGCTGTTTCTGTCCTTAATACAGGATGTTATCTTGATCAGTGTCTGAGAGGTTTGCAAGTGTCTAATCAGAGACTGCAAGAAGACACTAAGCATTTGGAAGGCAAAAAATCAACTTGAGAAGAGAAAACAGAGTACGGTTAGCTATAGAGAGGCACATATTCCAGCACATGAAAGCAGCAATGGGAAACTAGATAAATCTGGGCTATCTATACAATGCCTTTGGCCACAACAAGGAGTTCCCTTGGGACACAAGACAGCAAATTGGCCTTCAGCTCGGAAGTGAATTGTCCATACCAGGATATTGTAAAGCATGGTATTCTAAGGATATTTCTGGTGACCTGCAGATGTACTTTACTTGCCAACATTTGAATGCTTGGGGCATGTAGCAGGCACTGTAAGCCAGGCCCTCCTGTATATAAGCACCACTTACATAATTTGATTGTTTTCTTCTAACTCTCTTATATTCTGAACTGACTGTAAAGGTACCAAAAGTGAAAGGGAATTGTGAAGGTGAAAACTAGGTGGTAGAGGAGCATTTAACATTGACTGAAGCCGTGGAGAAAGAGAAGATTTTGTACTTGATGTAAAATAGATGTTTTTACTTTTTTTTTTAAAAAGTATCTGAAGATGAATCATACAGACTGAAGTGTTCCTGTGTCTAATATTACCAGAAAGCTGAGGAATTTTCTTGATCTGTTATAAAAAGTCAAGGAAGACTCAAACAATGAGCAGGAAAAAGATGACCTTGTCTCTTACTTATTTCATGTGAAGACCAGAACTTTAAATCACTCATTAACTCTGGAGAGTGTTCTGAGAAGGAACCCAGAGAAGGGATTATTGGGTATTTCATAGGGTAGCACAGTTGAGTGTATGGTCTGGAGAATATCTCTCTAAAGGAACAGTATGACCTTAATATGAAACAAGAGTAAGCACTGCCCAGCAGAGGTGCATGAAAACAATGCCAGACTGAGAAGAAGTCTCTGTCAGAGCACCTGATGTAGAAGAGGATGAATGGAGGCCGCTGGGAAGGACCAATGAGTGTGGTGGTGATCCTGGACCATGTAGGGTTCTGCTCATCATGGGAGGTCCTGCTCTTTATCTTATATTAGGTCGAAGCTTCTGAAGAGTAGTGAGCAGGCACTGGGGTGGGGGTGGGGTGCAGATTGTTGACATTATCTTCATGCTGCTGATGAGGAAGGCAGAGCTGGTGACCTAAGTTTACAAAGTGGCCTAAAACAGTGAAAGGTTTCAGCCTGACTTTTTACATGGACCTACTTTCACTTTAGGGAATAAGTAGGTTCAGCAGACGAGAAAAGGAATTTTGAAAAAGGCAACACATTTGCCCATTTAGGGAACAAGTATAACTGTGTGTTAGGCATTGCCCCAAGCCCTGAGCACACAGCCTTGAGAGGAAAAAGCAAAGACCAAGTGTAGGGGATTATGTTGTTCCCTTGTAAATAATTGTCCCACCCACTGGTTTAATAAAAAGTGCTGATTGGCCAAAGGCAGACAGGAAGTGTGTGTGGGGGGGGCTACCAGACTAAGAAAAACTCTGAGAACAGGAAGCACAGAGCAGAACGCCAGAGAGAAGCCGAAGGAAGCAGAGGATAACCATGCTGCTGTGAGAAAAGGTACCGAGGCCCATGGCTGAACAGGTTAAAAGTCATGGGTTAGATTAAGGGTACAGAGCTAGCTAGCAATGTGCCTGAGCCATAGGCCCAAAAGCCTAAAACTATAGTAAGCCTCTGCGTGTCTCTGTGGGTGTGTGGGTCTGTGGGTCTAAACCTTGAGTCTAGGCCCAAAAGTCTGGAACAGAAACCTCAAACTACAACCAAGTTTGAATCCAGCTGGGGTTTTACCTTATTTCCCAAAGAAGGATCTTAGAAGAGAGCTGCCTGATTTTCACAGTTCATACACAAGGAACAGCTTAACGAAGTAGGAACATTTACCCACTTCCACCATGTTTTTCTGCTAAGTCAGAACTAGAGCTCAGGTTTCTACATGTTGGCCAAGCATCTCTCTACTAAGCACAGCCTCACCAAGACCCTACTCCTAACTTCCCATGTAGAAGACACTGGCATTTTCAATATGTACAAATATTCATCATTGAAAATATAGCACCTCTCTATGGTTATAATGCTCATTTTTGCATAAAACGGTACTTTTCGTCTTCAAATGTAAACATTTTGGGGGAAAAAAAACTACAGGAAAATCCAAACATATTCAAAGGAAGAAAAAGGGCTTCTAGCAGTGGGTTCCTGTGTCCACAATCCATCTTCATTAGTGACTAAAGCTGACCCTGTTGACTTGACAGCCTCATACTCTTAATTGCCTTTACCCTTCCTGCATTTTAATTATTCTCAAGCAAATATTTGACATATTTTGTCTATAATTAGTCACATTAAGTCCATACACATTCATAATCTTGCATATTAACTGGGTGGTTGACAGCACGTAACTCTCTTGGCTCTTGAGACCCTTAACCAAAATGAGGATGTCCCAATAAGATTCAAAACATCTTAAAAGCACTTTTCTTATAAACAACTATTTTGTGCACTCAAAATTCAGAAGTATGATTTTTATGTGACTATCAAGAATTTTTTTTCCCATGAAAATATCTGTGACCTGGCAGAAAGAGCTGTCTGATGACTTATTACAGAAATTTCAGAAAAACTTGGTTGGGTTCACTGCAGGCCCAACTGTGTGGACTGTGCGTTCTGGGAAGGAACAGGGTTCCAAGGTTATCTGCAGTGCCCTGACACATTGAGGATGGGTTAGACTTCTAGAAAATGTCCAAGCTTATGTTTTACAAGCAAAATCTGTTATAGTGCTTCAAGAGAGTTTGGGAATCGCATCCTAGATTCATGGAACATAAAAGCTAACAGAACGAACAACATTCCTCTAAGGGCCTTAGACATGGCTAGCTACAGACTTGAGCATGTCAGTTTTGGAGTGTGTCTTTTAGTGCATGTAAACATGTACATGTGCAAGTATATGTTTGTGTAGTTGTTTATGTGTGTTGATGTGTGTATAGACCGAAGACAGCCTTAGCTACTGTTACACAGGTGTCATCAACCACAGGTGTCAAGACCTCTCATTGACCTTGAATTTATAAGTAATGTAGGCTGGATGGCCTACAAACCCCAGGATGGATAAGCCAAATGATGCAACCACACAATGGAATATCTCTCAGCCATAGAGTGACAGACCACACATTCCAGCAGTGTTCAAGATCAATGCCAGTACACTCAGGTGGTATCAATCTGCTGCCATCCACAGTAGGCTGGAAGAGGACAGAGAAGCATAGGAAGATGGTATTTGTGCTTTGCTTGGTTGATTGAGCTGGGACTTGATCTGCTTCTAACCTGGCTACATCTGGTATTCAAACCTTAGGTCTTGGGCTGGAATCTTCACTATCAGCTCACCAGAGTTTAGAAATTCAAGTTCATTGACTTTCCAGAGCCTTCCACTTGAAGATGAACAAGAGAGTTTTCCACCTTCTACAATGTTCTGGAAGTAACCAAATACTTTTTAGTAAAAATCTGTTTTAAAATTTTGATTGTATGTGTTGTGTCCATGTGCAGCTGTGAATGGGTATGGATACTTGAGTTCAGGGGCTAGAAGAGTGTGACAGATCCCCTGGTTGTAGGGGACCAAATTTAGTTCCTCTGGAAGAGCAGCAAGCACTCTTAACCACGGAGCCATCTATCCATCCTTCCGACCACTTTAGGCTCTGTATCAGATGAAACCTATGCATGATACTTCTAAAGTAGCCAAGAATGTGAGACTAGCTGTGTCTTGGGGAAAAATCTACTATTGTTATTCTACTAAAGCAACATAATAATAAAATGACTCCTAACGACATTGTTATACCCATATATCAGTGTACTGTTCAACACTTATTAAAGAAATTTCTTATTGAAATAAATGGTAATCAATACAGAAACTACAACTTGAAAATGTGGAGAAAGTGAAACTCGGTCATAAGTTGGGTGTATTTATAAATTCTCTTTCCTCAGGGCTTTAGGGAACTATTGCAGGAGAGGAGGGAGGCATAAAGATCATAAGAGCCAAAGGTGGTGGGTGACCTCAAAGAACATCATCTTCTCGACCGAATAGCGCCAATGCTTATATAAACTCACAAAGACTATGACAACATGCTTAAAACCTACAAAGATTCAAGTCAGGCAAAGCCCCAGCACCGAGAAGAGGAAAGGGACATGGAGTCCCACCCCTAACCAAGAAACTATTTGCAATTGATACTTTCTGGGAGAGGAATAAGTTTTCTCCAATGTAGTGACTCTGAGTATATCAACCACACTCCAGGGCAGGATCTATGCTCAGAATTAGAAGACCAACACAAAATGGACCCAGTGATTTTTGTGTATATTTTTGTTGTTATGGTTTGATGTGATACACACACACACACACACACACACACACACACACACACACACACATATTTGAGCAATAAAAAGAAAATGAAGTTGGATGGATAAGGAGGTGAGAAGAATCTTGGACGACTTGGGAGGAGGAAAAAATATGCTCTAAATATATACTGCATGAAAACTTTAAAAACATAATAGACATTCATTTAAAAGAATAAATACAATATTTGCATAAGCAGAACAATCCAGTTTTTTGACCTATAATCTTCTGAGGACCCCAGCTCCTCATCTGTTTTAACCTGGAATGCTAGCTTGCATGAATCAGGCCTACCTCTGTACACCAGGAGTCCTTGAAGCTTCTGCTTTTCACGGCACTTTTCCATGCTTCTGTCACTTTGGAGAAAACACAGGTAACACTTCCCTATCTCCACACAGCTCTGAAGGAAGAGTCTATGCTCTTCCTCTGTGTCCAGTTGCCTTCATTTATCTTTACAATATGATGTCAATGTGTTCCCTATCTCATCTCCTAGTTTGTGTGTAAATCTCTGTCAGAAATGGTGAAACTATTTATTGGGAGCCTCAGTGCAAGTGAGAAAACCAGCCACTACTTTGAAAGGACTTGTGAGTACTGAAAACCAAATTTTTGTGCGTAAGTTTTTTGTTTTTTTTTTAATCAGCTATAGATTCAGGTAGAACATGTCCACCTCACCAAGGGGAGTCCTTTGAAAAATATTTTTCTCTCATTTGTGTGTGTGTGTGTGTGTGTGTGTGTGAGAGAGAGAGAGAGAGAGAGAGAGAGAGAGAGAGAGAGAGAGAGAGAGAGAGAGAGAGAGAGAGAGAGAGAGAGAGAGAGAGAGAGAGAGAGAACACATGTATGCAGGTGCACAAGGAGTCTATAATAGAGCATTGGATCCTTTGAGCTGGAATTACAGGTGATTATGAGCCACCTAGTCACAGGTGTCAGGAACTGAACTTTAGTCTGCAAGAGCATTAAACACTTTTAATCTTGAGCCATCTTTCTAGTTCCTCAAAGATCACCTTTGAACAGTAATCCTGATTCATTCATTCTTATTCCACCCATAGGCAACCAAGGACTAGAGTTCAGAAATTCTCATGTGTTGGCTGAGTTAAGGACTAATTTGAATCAAATGTGATAAGACAAGCATCATTTAGTCTTTGATGCTGGTTGGGTTTTCTATGCAACCCTTGATGAGCGTGTATCGAGAATCAGGAAAATAGCTTTACTTCTTATAGCAACTGCTACCTCTCACCTGATGCTTCTGCGTTGTGTCTTTCCTCTTGGCAAGAGTTTTCCTTCAAGTCTGGCTAAAGTGAAGCCAAACAACAGAGTTTTTGATAAACTATCAGTGTCATTGACCTATTTAAAAACTAGCAATTAAATATATTTTTATCCCTTTGACCCAAAGAAAAATAAAAATCAATGACACACACACACACAGTGAACAAAGGTGTCGAGTAGGTGCTATCTGGTAGGCATCTACATACTTTATTCATGGGTTTAGAATTCACTAGGCAGTGACTATGTTGATGTGCTGGTTGAAACTAGGATTTGGAAACATTTTTGATGGAAATTTTAGTTACATTCTAAGGGGATAAAGCCATTTACAATGAGACTGATAATAGTAATGTGTTATTAACAAAGGGGATCTCTTTTTTGTCTTTAGCTCTTACTGTGTGCCAGGCACTGTGCCCAGGACATGACATTTGTCTTTTTTTTCTAAAAGCAGGATAGGTCAGTGTACCCCATTTCAACCTTTGTGAGGACAAGGAAAGAGAACTTGTTTCCTAGTTGCACAGACGACAGGAAGCTGTCCAAGAGTAACTATTATTGCTCCCACTGCACATCCACGTAAGCTGCAGCTTCAGAGGGGTAAGTGTTGGAACCAGGATGAAGAATTGAGCTTCAAGTAAACACCTTATGGTCCCAAGTTTCCAACATAATCACTTCTCCTAAATGTCCAGCTAGATGGTGGGTGGGACACAGGCAGCCAAGAAATGCTTCTGGGATTTTCATTCTGGCCATGACTCAGTGGGCAGATTCTAGGTGAGGTAAAGATGAGGCGGGCCTCCCAGGCCAGCAGGGCAAGTCTGGCTTCAGAATGACACCTGGTGGCCAATGTCCTACCATGAAGAAAATGACAGAAGCCAGCAGGGACGAGGGACCTGGGATCTCACCTCAAGCTGGGCCAGGAAACTGGCAGCTCCTGGCAGCCAGCTAACAAAAACCTTCAGCTTGTTAAGAATAAACAGAAATTGGTCCCAGAGCTTCTCATTATACAAACATGGCCATGGGGCCAATGTAAAGGGAAAGAACTAACAGTGCCATTGGAAAATGGGTTGCTTTTCAGCATGTAGGTGGCATTAGGTGCAATGAGACCCACCATGCTCTTGGCCCATCGGAATACACTGGCAGCCAGAAGATTACTTCTACTAGTGTGAGAGAGACAGCTGCTCTACTTGTGGACAGGCATAGTCACTGCACTGCCCATAGGTGGCTTCCAGAGAAATATACCTGTGGGCCAGGAGATGATCTATCTGAAGGGCTTCAGCTACAGCCCTGAAGAAGTTTTGAGTGAGAGGACTTCATGTTTATTGGGACTCCCAATTTGAAGCCATCTAACAACAGCTGTTTATGGACTTTCATTAGCCTTCAGCACAGCCAGTCCTGACCACTTAGAGAAGTGGCTTTTATTATCACTTTACCCCAGTGTAGAACCTGGGCTTTCCAAATGAGAGGCACAGGTCATAACTTTGCAGCAATGTAGAGATAAACTCCTTATGGGAATAGTAAATTCTTTTCCATAAACTGAATTTTTAAAAATGCCCAAACCAGACTTTTCAGAGCCTGCCTTTTAGGTTAGGATGAGGGCAGTGATGACTTGAGACACTGTAGTATGAGGTTTCTGGCCCAGACTTTCGGGCCTAATCTCAAAGTTTAGGTTCTCAGGTCCACAGACCCGCAGTCCCTTAGTCCCACAGTCCTACAGAGATACACAGACGCTTTCATTAGTTTTTGGCTGATCAGCCTCAGGCCTAGGCATATCACTTGCTAGCTCTCTACCCTTCATCTAACCCATGTCTCTTGTTCAGCCATGCGGCTCAGTACCTTTTCTTAGGGCATCATAGTTGTCCTCTGCTTCTTCCGGGCCTCTCTCTGGAATTCCCTCTGGTGTTCTTCTGGCACTCCGCTCTCAGAGATTTTCTTAGACTGGTAGCCCCGCCTACACTTCCTGCCTGCCTTTGGCCAATCAGCTCTTTTTATTAAACCAGTGGGTGGGACAATCATTTACCATGAGACAATACAATACCCCTACAAGATACTTCTTAAGAAGTGCACAGCACATAGTGGATGCTCAGTAGACTTTAAGTGTGCTATTATTACACTAGAGTTTTGGCTGCCGACCTAGGCTAAGTGCCTTTATCTATCTGTGTTCCTTCTGTTCCCCCTGCTGAAAATTATCCAGAAGCCCTTCCTCAGCTTTAGGAGAGCTACCAAATGATACCACCTAGACAATGAGAATTTTATGATAGTATGTATAAGGACAGTAACAACATAGGTGATACCTTTATACTTATTGTTTAATAATAATACTATTAATTAAAATCTGCTAAACTAATTTCTTTCCACAGTTTCAGGTCTATGCAGATGTTTTGGTATTTTAAAATGGTTGTTCCAGTAGTGGGAGACACATGGGTCCTGCTTGGCTTCTAGCTAAAGACACGTGAGGCCTCTTGGCACATGGGCTTGTGAGTTGCGGCCAAGGGCAGTGTCAAGAGCTGCCACAGACCTAACAAAGGCACATTTAGAAGCATGTGGTATCTTTTGCATGAACAACCCTTTTTAGCCAAAACAATGTCCTCACAAACTATATCATCGTGGGGAGAGCTGGGAAACCCAGGAAGCACTCATTGCATGCCAGGGAGAATTGGGCATCACAGACCAACAGAAGAAAAACAAAACACAACAAAAAAATTGGAACTCTTGGAGTCTGAATTAGCAGACTCTCCATGCCTTCTCTCTGTGCATGGGCATTTCTTTGTGGCAGTGGGACACTTGGCTTTAAGCTAAAGTCATTATTGTCAGCCTTGGGACCTTGGGCAAAGGGTTCAGGTTTCAGCTTTATCTTCTGGAAAGAGTATTTCCATAAACTGATTTTTTTTTTTTTTAAAAAAAAAGCGCAACTCATTGTGTGTGTGTGATGTTCAGCCATGCAGAAGACTAACACTGTGTGAGTTGTAGGAAATTTGACACAACTGGAGATAATCATATTAGCTGAATTTAGCGAGTCTCTGAAAGACAAATACATTTTCTCTCTTTTGTGACCCCAAATTCTATATAGATACATAAAATCATGTGTGTATTCGTGACATGTAAGTAGAAATGAAACTGTCATAGAAGAAAAAGGGGATTGATATGGATGGGGAGAAAAAGAATAGATGGCCTGTGAGCCACCAGATAACAGGTGCTGGGAACTGAATTCCAGCCCTCTGGAAGAGCAGTATATATTGCTAGCCACTGAGCAATCCCTTTAATTCCCACTTGAAGAAAAACATTTAATCCATGCTAGGGATCCAACCCAGGGTCTCACAAAGGCAAGCACTCTACCTCATTCTTTTTGCTAGAGATAGGGCATGCATGACTTTCTGCCCAGGACCTAGATGTGTGCTTTCATCCCAGTGATTGTTGAAACTTCCCAAGAGAAATTTCTGAGTTTCTTGAAACTCCGTTGATCGTTATGGGATGTCTAGGAAGATGGGATTTGGATAAGCTGGAAGGGTATTTCCAGATAGAACTTGAGTAAGAGCCTGGCACTAAGTCAAGGCATCCAGGTGCTCTGGCAAGAATGAGGGGAACTGGAGAGATCAGAAGAGATTAGATGCACATAGTGAGAGACAGTGGTGCATGGACTCCATGGCTGGAGCTGAATCTGTATGTAGTGAAAGGCTCTAGGGGGTCTTGGCTTTGATTTTAGAAACAATAAGAAACCAGCAGAGAGTATTTTCAGAAGAAAGGAGACCACATATACACATTAGAATCATTTCTTGGGCTGTGTAGGAATTGGAGGAAGTAGGGGGCAGGGAAACAGAACTCTTGGTAGGTAGCATTCTTGAGAAAGGATTAGCAACAAAACTAGGCAACTATCAGGTGTGCTTCTGAAGTAACAGGTTGTCACAGGCCACCTGTAGACTTGGGTCATCTGGTGTGTGTGTGTGTGTGTGTCTGTGTACGTGCACGTGCATGTGTATGTATGTTACTCCTAATAGTTCCTACTAACATTTTACAAAGTTTTTTTTAATAAAAATACTTATATTGCCATTTACATCAACACTTACCTTCTACGCTTTACAGACCCAGTGTAATTGCCATAGGAAATTAATCACACTTCATTTAAAAGACAGTCTCCTTAAAGAGAATTTATAAAAAGGACAAGGTACAAAAATATAAGCAAAACTACTTACAGTTCTATTTTTTACGTAACTACCATTGCCATTTTGTGTTCCTTTTGTCTGTTTTTGCTTTGTGTGTGTGTGTGTGTGTGTTCATTCAAGCCTTTTATTATCACAGTTGTACTGTGTGCCTTCTCTTTAACATAATAGCACATCACAAGGATTCTTTTCTATTAGTTTTTGGAGCCACATAATATCCATAAAGCAGTAATTTGATAATTTATTTAATATTCTTTTCTATGATTGCACAATGAAGCCATTTCCATTGCTTCTCTCCTGAATGAGATTGTAGTGAATGTTTTTATGCATAAGCCTTCATCCATATTTAGGATTATTTCTTTGGGATACTTTCCCAGAAGTGGAGTTACTGGGTCAAAAGGTTTGTATGTTTTGTGTCTGTCTTGGTACTTACTGCCAAATGGTGTTTCAAATAGCTGTGTGAACTTACACTGCCCTGTTCCTACATAAAAACAAAACTCAGGGAATTATAAGTCCCTCCATATCAGGCATACTTGTCCCTGAAGCACTGACAGAGCTGTCGCATAATTTGGAAATCACTACCACAGTGACACTAATTCCCACTGTGGGGGACATCCAAGCTTGTTACAGAGTACTCTGTCAATTGTACCATTTCTAGATTAGCATCTTATAAGTCATTTCATTTGAATGCCCGGAATCCACACGACCTCATTAGAGGTCAGGCCCTGTTCGTTTGTAGCCGTGTATAGTTCTTACCCTATATAGCTCATGGCAGGTGTGTAGGCAGAACTGAACACAGATGAGGATAGTAACACCTACTACGTAAGGCAGTGGCTTTCAACCTCTCTAATTCTGGGTCCCTTTAATACAGTTCCTCATGTTAGGGTCACCACCCAACCATAAAATTATTTTTGTTGGTACTTCATAACTGTAATTTTGATAGTTATGAATTGTAATGTAAATATCTGTGTTTTCCAATGGTCTTAGGGGACCCCTGTGAAATGGTCATTCAAGCCACAAAGGGTTTGCGATTCACAGGCTGAGAACCGTTGGCTTAGGGGATGTTACCATTTTATTTTTTCACAGAGTGGCAGCATCAGCAGGATCCCATTTAGCTCTGAGTTGAAACACAGCAGCCACCATCTGGTGAAGCTGTTTCTCAAGGACATAAGAGCATTTCAGCCTATGAGTTTTTATATGCTTTTGTTTTTAAATTAAAAATTATTCATTTGGTTTGCCAGTATTTTACTAAGTATTTTTGCTCAATCTTCATGAGGGAGAATTCTCTTTCTTTGTTGCATCTTTATGTGGCTTGAGCATCAGGGTGATTGAATTGAAGACCCTGACATTAATCCACATACCTGTGAACACCTGATTTTTTTTTTAAAAAAGGCCAAAACATATGCAATGAAAAAAGATTGCGTCTTCAACAAATGATGCTGGCATAACTGGGTGATGGTATGTAGAAAAATCCAAATAGATCCATATGTATCACCCTGCACAAAAACAAAATCCAAGTGGATCAAAGCCCTCAACATAAGCCCAGTTACACTAAAGCTGATAGGAAAAAAAAACTGGGAAATATACTTGAACGCATTGGCACAGGTGACCACACTTTCTAAGTATAACACCAGTAGCACAGACACCGAGTGCAACAGTTAATAAATGGGACCTTCTGAAACGGAAGAGCTTCTGTACGGCAAAGGACATGATCAATAAAACAACTACAGCCTACAGAAAGGGAAAAGATCTTCACCAACCCTACATCAGACAGAGGACTGATCTCTAAAATATATAGAGAACTCAAGAAACTAGAGGTCAAAAAACCCAAAGAACCCAATTAGAAAGTGGGATGCAGAGATAAATAGGGAATTCTCAACAGAAGAACTCCAAATAGCTGAAAGACACTTAAAGAATTGCTCAACATCTTTAGCCATCAGAGAAATGCAAATCAAAACAATTCTGAGATACTGCCTTGCACCTGTCAGAATGGCTAAGACCAAAAACACAGATGACAGCCTATGCTGGAGAGGATGTGGAGCAAGGGGAGCACTCCTCCATTGTTGGTGGGAGTGTAAACTTGTACATTCACTTTGGAAATCAGTATGGTGGTTCCTCAGAAAACTGGGAGTCAGTCTACCCTATGATCCAGCAATACCACTATTGGGCATATACCCAAGAGATGAACATTCTTACTCCAAGGGTATTAACTCAACTATGTTCATAGCAGCATTATTTACAACAGCCAGAAACTGGAAACAGCCTAGATGCCCCTCAACTGAAGAATGGATGGATTAAAAAATTGTGGTACATTTACACAATGGAGTACTACTCAGCAATAAAAAAATGACACTCAGGCTAATGGCTGGATCTGGAGAGTATCATCCTGGGTGAGGTAACACAGACCCAGAAAGATAAACATGGTATGTACTCACTCATAAGTGGATTCTAGCCGTCAAGCAAAGGATAACCAGACTACAACACATGGATTCTAGCCGTCAAGCAAAGGATAACCAGACTACAACACACACACACACACACACACACACACACACACACACACACACACACACACACACAGTAGCTAGGTAACAGGAAAAAGTTAAGAGAGGCATCCATAGACCCCCTGGGGAAGGGGAAATAGGGAAGAAGCAAGGAAGTAAGAAAAGGTGAGAGGAGAACATGAGAGAATGGATGGTAGAGCTGGAAGGGGAGCAGAGAGAGAGAGAGCAAAGAAGTGGATAAACTGCTAGAGGAGCCCGTTTTAGGATTAGAGAGAAACCCCATACTAGGGAACACCCAAGAACCCACAGGATAAGCCCAGCTAGGAATCCAAGCAATAGTGGAGAAGGTTCCTAAACTTGCCTTTCTCTATTATAAGAATGACCGCTCTAACTGCCATTGTAGAACCTTCATCCAGCCGCTGATGGAGGCAGATGCAGAGATCCATAAATAAACACTGGAATGAGCTATTGGTCCAGCTGACGAGAGGAAGAAGAGTTTACATGAGCGAAGGGATCAGGACCATGATGGAGAGACCCATGGAGAAGGCATTCCTGTGCTGTTGGGAGCTCAGAGACTGAAATAACACAGCTGATGAAACCTTATGGAATGGATCTGGACCCTCTGAATGTGGATGACAACCTAAAGATGTGGGCGGTTTCTGAAGCCTTTTGTAATCAGACCAGAGTCTATCCCGGGTCCATGAACTGGTTTCTTGAAGCCCATGCCTAGTGGGAAAACACGTTTCTCAGCCTTGATGTTTGGGGGAGGGACCTGGTCCTACTTCAACTGGATATGCCAGACTGAATTGACTCATCTTGGAATTCCTTGCCTTCTCTGGGCAGTGGGGGGGGGGGGGTAAAGGGGGAGGAGACTGGGAGAAGTAGTAGGTATAGAATTTTTTTTTTTAAGTTAAAAAACAAAAAGAAAAAGAAACTCCAAGGTTAAACTCTAAAAATATTATTTATTAAAAATCCTGGAAACCTAAATTATTATTTAAATCAAGTGTATGTATATGATGCCAGGTGAGAGCAGGGGCTCATGGAGACCAGAGGCATTAATTCTGATTGAGCTGAAGTTATAGAAGTTATAGGAGTTTATGAGAAGCCAAATATGGGCATGAATAACTGAACTCTAGTTCTCTGGAAGAGCATTAAGTGCTCTTAACTGATGAGCCATCTCTCAAAGCAACAACCCCACACCTTTCCTTGTGGTCAAGAAGTTACATGACTGCTGGGTAGCCTCAAGATTCTAATGCCATGCCCTTCCCAAAATGATGGACTTTATCCCTCTGGAACTGTGAGGAAAAATAAAACTTTTTTCCTTTATGTTGCTTTATCAGAGTATTTTATCAGAGCAACAGAAAAAAAATTTTTTTCATGTACTGTGAGCGAGTTGCTGTGCAGAGTTTTCTTTTGTCTATCACGTATGGGACCATCTACTGTACTACACCCCAGCCCCATATGGCACCATTTCCACACCATCTCCCTTGTATAGATGAATTAACATGACATAACAAAACATCATAACATAACATAACAAGGGTGGCTGTATTAAATGCACTCATATGGCTGCAATGGTAGAACGGAGGCACAGATCCAGGTGTGCAGTGATGACCTTGCATGTGAGATCTGTACATCCCTCCAGGCTTGAACACTATGGAAACCAGGTCCTTGCTTGTGATGTGTTACAGAGTTGAAACCAGGTCACGAGGCAATAGGCAGCAGATAGGTATATGTGAACCTTAGCCCGGGTCAGTAGATTTGTTTAATAGAACATGATTGAGTCACAGAAAGGAACAGACTACTGATATATGCTGTAACAAGAATAAGTATTAAAAATGTTGCTCGGTAAAAGTTACAGTGGGTGAGTCCACATTTATATGATGTGTCCAGAAGCGTAAGTCCATAGTGTGAGAAAGCTGATTGAGAATTGTATGGAGTGGAGCATAGTGGTGCTGGGGGGGGATGCATGTGTTAATGGAGGTGCTGCTGTACCACTCTGCTAATATGAACACGCTCTAAGAAATTTTTTCCTGATATGAGATTCACCTAGTAAAATGCTACACGATTAAGAACGCACAGGAATGGGATACTCCAGCTTCAGGTTAAAGGTTTCCTAAGGGTCCGGGAAAAGGGACAAGGAGGGGACCATTTTCAGCTAACCCGGTCATTGTCAGCCTCTCCTTCCCTCCCCTCCCTCCTTTATCATCTTCTCTTTCTGCTTTGCCTCCTCCCCCTTCCTATTCTCTCTTCGTTTCCTTTTTCTGTTTTGTTTTGTTTTTATTTTCTGAGACAAGTTCTCGGTATGGAGTCCAGGGTAGCCTTGAGCTTTTGCTACAGTTTCCTGACAGCCATCATTACAGGTATATGGCACCGTTCTGGACTCAAAATGAAGCAGTTTTAGCAACCCCTTTGGTAAAGACTGAGAGTCTGAAAAATCGTACAAGCCTTTTGTCCTGTTATTTACACTCTTAGAATTTTATCTTAAGAAGGGGCGTGGCAATAGCTGTATGTACAGGTGCATTGACCACAGTGAAAACCTGTTTATTTTTTACCGTTGTAAATTATTTCTGCTACAATAAGAGATTAGGCCAAAGGAGCATCAGCAAAAGAGCTGTTTTGTAAAAATATATTGTCAGGACGTTTAATGACAAAAGCAAATAATTATAGTAAGCCATTTAAGGAAAAACTGGTTACCAAGGAGTTTGGAGCCTTCATCCTGAAAGTAAGATGTGCATGAGACGCAGAGATGAGAAGGACCAATGAGGGAATGCTAATGTGCTTCTACCGCCACATGACGGATGATGTTTATTTTCTGTTTTCACTTCAATTGTGCTTTTAAAGTTTGCTGCAAGGGACAAAAACACATTCCCTTTAATCACAGAAGCACATCAGTAAATGTTACATAAAATGAGGACCTACTAATCCTACTCGGAAGACAGTATCCTGAAGGAAGGAAAAGGGATAAATATGAACACCACTGAAGACTTCAGAATATTTTACATAGCACTCTTTTCTTCTTCATTTACCCCTAATCCTTCTCCCTGCTTTGATTCTTAAATGAACATTTTTATTTCTTATTTTCTGGCTGGTGCCAGGCTTAAGCATTTGGTTCAATCCAAGTTCCCTCCTCCTATATTTTCTCATTGAGGAATTTGAAAGCATGGAGTCTTGGGTCATAGGCATCTTGGAATGGCTGAGAGTTTGGCCTTGTTTTGTGAAAAGATGTATTTGTTAAGCTGAGCAAGTGTGAAACAATGCTTTCAGCATGTCAATTCATCTTAGTGGCCCGGGTGATATAAGGCTTCTCTTGCTCATGTTTTATGATGTTTGGTTTCATAAAAATATGTTTGGTTTCAAGGCATTGGCCTCTGCTCTCTGTCAACTAGGAATGAATCTGGACTATGGAAAGCATGTTGAATTTCATCCCAACCCCACTGTGTTTTTTAATCATCGGCTGGAACTCCTTGATGGCTATGGCTAACATGTTTTGTGAGTTCAGAAAAGTATTTATGCTAGTAGAAAAAAAAAGAACCCTAGACAAAGTGCCTGACACCTTGTTTTCTTAAAGAAGTTTTCGTAGAGCAGTTCAGTGGTGGCTCATCGCAGTGCGGGGGTGGGGGGGGAGGCAGGTGTTCTAAATTTAGGGCACAGGTCATAAAATCTAAAGGAGGCAAAACGAAAGGATTTTCTAGTCAAGTTGGGGAACTTCAGGCTGATTTATAACAGCTGGATGTGGGCAGAATTCTCTTCTCATCACTCCAGAATTGAAGCTATTACCACACTCAGTGAAGGCACATTAGGACATTCTGCATCTTTAATCAAGCTTTGGGACTATGACGAGTCATGGACCAAAACTTATGTTATAATGTTCAGCACAAAACTACACACACACACACACACACACACACACACACACACACACACACACACACACACACACAGACACACACACACACACACCAAAGACACACGCATATGGTTTTTATAAAGGAAAAATAAAAATAAAATAGCTTTGTATATAGAAGATAAAACACAGGCCAGAAAGATAAAATTCAACATTATTTGTATTTTGTTATGATTCTGGAAGTTTGCTGTGGCTCTTTTCTCTGTATGTGAAATTTTTCTTTCTTTTTTCTTCTTTTTTTTTTTGACTGTGATCTGTTTATTCTTTAAAAGGATTCCCCTACTTACTCAACAGGTGCCAGTGGTTAAATTTAGATACTGAAAAAGTGGATAGACCACTTGTCTGCCTTGAAAATCTTACAGCACTCTTGGAGAGAGATTAGAAGGTGAGAAGTGGATTGGTGCTATGAGGGAGCTACATCTGAGGTCCGAGTTTGAAATGCAAAGGCAATGATGATTATCCTTGTGGGTTGAGAGCCAAAACTAAACACCAAGTAAACACCCATACAGCACTACCTGCACATGAACGTCTGTGTCTCTCTGACTATGTCATTTTTGTTAGCTATATGTATATTTGAGAGAATAGGATCAAAACATATTTTTTCATTCACCATGATTCATTTCAACTATCAATTTGTTAAGATTTGGAAGATGAGAGATGGGTCAATGGACAGGACTATTAAGGATTATCTTTGAAAATTTAGGAGAGAAGGCCTTCTCACTGTGCATCATGCTTTTGTTAGCGTGTTTTATAACAGCAACAGGAAAGGAAACGGAGATGCCCACTCTGTGGTTGCTAAGTAGGGAGGGGGTAACATTAGGGTTGTGCTTTGCAGCTTGTCACCCTGAGAAGAGTGCTTCCTTATCTCTATTCACAGAACATGCCACTAGCTGCATCTTCTGAATTCTGCTAAGAGGATGCAGTGCTGTACCATTTCATCATTTTAAATAAACAATCTTTTCTCATTCACCTTGATCTGAACTGTTTCCAGTCCGGACTAGTGGGGCAGCTAAAAGTTCAAAAAACAGGTTAGAAATCAGCTTTTAAAAAGTAGATTTGGGCTCTGGATTATGTCTGGTGGGATTTTCCAAAGAAATTATGCACGCACTTGGCTGAATTGCTGTTTGTTTTGGCTCTTCAGGAGTTAGTTTTTTTTCTTTCCGAGCATTTGTTCATTTTTAGCATCCATCCTCCCCATGATGCAATGGTTGTGTTTGTTTGCATTGGTTATTTTTGGGACAGAGGAGTGTTTCTGATTTCTTACATAAGCATTTACTTAGTGCCTATTCTGTGCCCCTCTGCACTCATAGCTGGGGTAGCAATGGATGAGAGCCTTCCCTTCATGGGGAGGGCAATGACAGACAAGGGAGGTAGTCTGCCTCCCTTGCACAATGACCATACTGCTTTGAGCCACTAAATTTGTAAATTGTTTTTAGAGCTAGGTAGGGTTAAGGCTGGACTAGAATGCATTGTGGAGCACAGGTTGGTACTGAGCTTATGGTCATCACCTATCCCAGTCTCTCAAGTACTGAGGCTACAGGAGTGAGTACATTGCACCTGGCTTAACTTGTCATGTCAGTGATAAAAAACTGATCTACCAGGTGAAGCCTAGAGATCCGGAGACTTAGCCTGAGCTATATACAGCAACAAGAACATACTCTCTAGGGCTCATTAAGAAATTTATTTTGTGCAAGTTATGTGTGTGTGTGGCCCTAGAGATCTCTAACTCAGATCCTGAAGAGTTTTAGGCAGCAGTACTACTACTAAACTGCCCCCTTTGGCAAAGGTACTCACTGGATACCAATAGTCATTAATATAAGGAACTTTTCTAATGAAATGAATTTGCCATTTTCCTGGAATAATGGGAGATGAACGAATGTTTGCTACTAACACATGGATAAAAATTGCCAAATAGCTGACAAATGACACCAGGAGATAAGTTTTAGATGTGTTCATATTCATTAGCATTGTGGAGAGTTTCTTTGGATGGGGTCCAGTGTGAGAGATGTGGTATCCTTCCTGTTCACACAAGGGATGGGAGATGTAATTTGGATGATGAGGAGCAGTGGTTTCCCAAGCTCCACCTTGTGTGTTGGTAATAATGAATTATTAATTAATCATTGATAGAGAAGTTTTAGCAGCCAGAGAAAGTGCTGATCTTTGAACTTCTGTGTGTCTTTGGAAGATTTCAGGTTGCCTTGTGGCTGCTTTGTGAAACTTACTGGCCTGCAGTTCTGAAGGTCAAAGTGGAAGTTTATTCACATGAAATATTTGCCATGAATACTGTTTCCTAGTGTAATTTTTTTTTTTGCTCTCCAAAAAAATGCATCCCTCATGTAAGTTTAGAGGTAGGGGTTAATTTTTAATTACCTAGATACACAAATGTTTATTGAAGCATTATTGAAAGTTAACAGGGAAACTGGAATAAAGAGAGATCTGTTAGATAATTGGCGATAGCTGTTCATTGGAGTATTACACAACTAGTCAGAAGAGTTGACTAAAATGCTGGCAAAGTAAGAAAAATATTTGCAATATAATGTCAAGAGGTGGGAAGCAAGATTCTTTGCATTGGGATTTTGATGATTGTAGCTCAGATATAAATAGAAAATGTAGCAAAGTACTGACATCCACTCTGCTAAGGTGGCAGAATTATGAATTATTGTTTTCCCCTTTCTTTATTTTCCACATAGTAGCAATCTGGTTATTTACATCTCTAAGGGAAAATTAACTAAATGAAAACATAAAGCAGTAAGTCAAAATGTCAAAATTGTGTGGAAGGTATCCAAAAAAATTATGAGTGTGCCGACTTCTAACTCTAAATTAAAATGCCCAAGGCATTCTAATTTCCTTGATAGGCTGTGATGACAGGAAAGCCAGCGGCGGAATCCTGCCATCAGCACTTAACACGGCATGTGGAAGCTGCTCTGGTATGTAAGCTTTCTGCGTTCCTGTAGACTGATTTGGCTTCATGAGGCATGAAAGAGGTCTGTTTTCATCACTGAAGAGCCTCTTTTTCAGTATATGGAGGGGGGGGGCGTCCTATCTGATTCATTCAGTGTTTGTTAGGTGTACTGCTTCGTCTTGTTCACGTGGATGCATATCATCCTTGCTGGACATATGTCCTGTTTTCTAGGTGCTATGGTTTCAATCTGGAATGTTCTCTCTGGGGTTACATTTTGATTGTTTTTGATTGTTCTCTGCCCTGATGGTGGTGCCATTTTTGAAGGTTGAGGAAACTGTAGGAGGTAGGGTCTTTTAATAGAGTCTATGTTAGTGGTCACTGTCCATGAAAGTATGTGGACCCCGGCTGCTTTCCACCTCACTGTCCACACCCTTACTGGTTGCTGTGTTATGACCAACTCCTGTGATGAGAAAAGACACTAGTACAGAAATTGTGCTCCAGAAAGAAATCCTTGCTGTGATAAAGAGAACCAAGTGGTATTTAAGTCTTTGGAGCTGCTTTGTGGGGAAAGTGTGGAAGATTTTGATGAAATAGTCTAAGAAAGCACTAGTATGTTGTAAACAGAGCTCACCAGGCCATTTTCATGAGAACTTGGAATGCCAGAATGCCAAAGAGAAATGAATAGGCTGCATACAAGATTTCAGGTAATGACAAGGACTCTATCAGTATTCTTGGATGCTTCTTGCTTTGTCCTCTGATTGCTGATTAGCTACCATGATGTGATGTAGCTATTTTGGCCTATGGAAAGGCATCTTAGAAGTAGGCTGGAAGTCGGAGCATAGATAAAGGGGAAGGAGGGTGGCGTCAGATAGAGAAGCCAGCAGATGCTGAGGAAAAAAAATGATGCTGCTCTGAGAAAAGGTACCGAGCCACACGGCTAAACAAGATCAGAGCTAGCTAGCAAGATGCCTGAGCCATAGGCCAAACCAGTTTGTAATAAACATAAGCATTTGTGTGATTATTTGGAACTAAATGACAGCAGGACTGTTGGTTCAGACCTCAGAAGTAGGCCGGGTCAGAAACTTCTTACTCCAGTGATGTGATCTATAGTAACTCACTCTTCCTCTGCCGTAGATTGAGTCACCCCTTCCCCACCATTCTCCCTGTGATGCACGGACTGTATCATTTAAAAGTTGAGGCCAAATAAGCCTCTGTCTCTTTAAGTTTTTTCTGTCGGGTATTTAGCCACAGAATGAGAAAAAAAAAGGGTGGCTACAGTGATGAGATGCCCAGGAAAGTGAACGAAGCACACACAAGCTCATTTCCTGGCTGAGAGAGTGGCACCTGGTTCTGCCACTCACTACCTCACGTAGGAATTCTGGATAAGCAGACCCCCCCCCCCACAAAGTTCCAGGTGGATTTTGTGCAATGCTCTGTTATTGCAAAGGTCTTGTAGTTTGTCAGATAATTTAGACCCAGAACCTGGTGCTGAAAACCACTGTGCCAGTGACGTCCCAGGGACTCACACTGACAATGAAGAATCAGATATTCCATTGCCTTGAACCCTGTTGAGGTATATATGATCATTTAAGGATATGGGCACTGGGTTAAAGGAGAGACATTTTCCTTGGATTTTGCAAGATTTAACAGTTTTAGAGTGGTACATTTTAACTGGTGTGACTCTGAATAGTCTATCTGGGAGGAAGGAGCATAAGACATCTCGGTGGACTTGGGTTGTTGATGTCAGCTGTCACAGAGCAGATGGTAGAAAGAGCAGATAGATTTCTCACCAGTCTGAAAGACCAAGATCAAGGTGCTGGCAATTTTTGCTTCTTGGTAAGGGATCACTGTTTGTGTTTCCTATGGGTAGGGGTGTGTTGGGGAGGGGGGAGGGGGGAGGGGGGAGAGGGGAAGGGGGAGAGGGGAGGGGGGAGAGGGAGGGAGTGTAAGCAGTGAGTAAACACTCTTTAGCATGCTTTATGAAACCACTAATTCCATCCCTAGGTCTCCACCCCTAGAATTCCACCTAATAAACATAAACAGCCGAGGAAAACACAAATATTTAATCCATAACTTTGTTCTGCCCCCTTTGTGAAATATGAAGTATCCAAAATCCACCCATGGGGAGCCTAAAAGCCTTCTTTGGTGTTGAGGTGAAGGAACACTGGCCACTGAACAGAAGGGCTTCCAAAGTGATAGCTCTCCTTTACACTCTACAAGATCAGCTTTAAAAAAAAACCAAACTGTATCCTTTTGTGTTTGCATATGTGCGTTTTGCTCATGATTTAATAGCAATTTGCCTCTAGATCCTTCAGATTTCATGTTTCTCTGCTATAGCTCTGTCTTCTGCGGGATCAAATACACTGAATGTCTCATTATTTTTTTCCTCCGACTCAGACTTGTAGTCAAAGGGATGGGTTGAGAACAGCAGCCCGCGGAAATGTCCGGCCCAGGTATTAGTGGTTGACCAAGAGTCCCCCCCGCCACCCCCACCCCTCCCACCCCCGCCCAAGTACAGATCTAAGGCTGACACTGTGAAAGGACAGTGCAGATAGCCACAAGGGGTTGGGAATCAAGCAGAGTGGTTTCCAATGCCCTGCAGGACATTGGGGAGGTGCTCAGCCTCTGTGAACTTAGGCTTATTATCCCGAAAAGAGGAAACTACATCTACTTTGCAGTAACCTTTGAGGAGAAGAGACTTCGGCTCTGGGTATGATTCCAAGGGACACTCTGACTTCAGTTGCTTCCTAGGTCTGCACTGTGCTCTTGTTCACATTAGAGGCTGTTTAGGTTTCCTGGTGGGGTTGTACTATCAGTGAACGCCTTACAGCCTTCTTAACCCGTGCTTGGCTAAGCCCCTCCAACATCTGTGTATTCCTGGACCAATACTCCGAAGCAGCTCTCTAACGGAAAGACTTCGAGTTCTAAGATCACACTAGAGGATAGACTTTGGCATGTTCACCCTAACTCAGTGGTTTAAATTTGGGGAAATCTTGTCCAATTAAAGTATTAACCAGAGGAAACCTATATAGATAATAAGAGGAAGATGACAGAAGCCAGCTGTCCCCAGAGCATCCTCCAAATGACCCCATTACCATCCGGGAGCTGCATCTGGAAAGACGTCTATTCTATCCAGCATGCATCCCTTTGCTGTCCTGCCCTCCTTTGCTGATTTCATTGGTTTTAATGCTATAAAATATAATTTGAAACACAATTTAAAATCCTATCAAATGAACATGTTGGAATCATTTTCACTCATTCCTGCTTTGGGATGCTCAGTTGTCTTCAGTTTTTGACTTTTTAATCAATAACATTGTAACAAGCATCCCTCTAGAAAAATGCACCATTTTCCAACTAAGAAGCCCGAAGCTGGCAGCTCTCACACTTAGTCTCACTCCCTTTTTATTTTCATTTTTTATTTTTAATAACGTCCTTTGCTCCTTAACTTGTCTTTCTAAATGGACTATAGGATCCTTTGAGGGCAGTGAGCACCCATAGTTTCTTTTTACTGCCTCTTCTTGAGTGCCCAGGCCTGTGGAGGGTAGGGGTGTGTTTCTACTCTGTTACCCTGCATTTGTATGCCTGTTTCTGGTTCTGCTTGGGTAGTTTCCACCTTAGCTCTGCTCTTTTCCACACCCATTTAACTGAGCATCTGGCACATGGAATCAGGGATCCAGGTGGAGCTAAAGCGGTGGAAAATACACGGAATAAAAGCATTACCTTCAGATAGTAGCCTTCTAGAGTGTTAGCAGACAGAAAGAGAGGCTGTACACCGATCCTTTCAAACATTAGATGCTCTGCAAAGCCTGGACAGCGCTTTGATAGCACTGAGCAGGAAGAGGATGAACAGCTAATGTATATATGATGGGTTGGAGTGGGGTGGGGAATGGAAGCCTGTGAGGTACCATCTAAATTAGGCAAAGGTATCATTCATGGACAATAGGGTGTGAGGTCTGTGAGGAAACGTGCACCTGAAGGTCACAGGGCAGGAATCATCACAGCAGGAAAGAGAGAGAAAAAAGCTAGAGAGAAGGCATCAGAAGACAGAGGGACTAGATAGGGACCTGGATGTGCTTGTCTTCAAGGCCCTGAGGGAAGTTTAATTTCTATTAGAAGTTTGATGGGATGATCTTGAATGAAGCAAGAGAAGATCACATCCTGGGATTTATTTTTAAGATACCCAGTTTGCTCAATTTTATCTTTAACCTTTAAGAGAAAATTTAAGACATTTGTTAGGGATTTTTTAAACCAGGATAGCTTCGAACTTACAGATGTTTGCCTCCCACTCTTGATGCTGGCATTAAAGGTATGTACCACCACACCCAGCTTGGCCGGGTCTCTTTTGGGGATGTATCCTGATGTTTAACGGCTTTCACTTCTTCCTCTATCTTTGCTGCCTGAATTCCAAGTTTGTTGAGAAAACCACAAATGCATATCTATATCCTTCCTTTTCAAAATTCTTTCTAGGAGACTGGATGATATTCACCAGACCAAAGTTTAGCCTGTAGGGCAGCATCGGACACCTCACTGAGAGTTCTGGAGGGCCTTGATTTTCCTGATGAAAGACACTGAGCCACATGGCAGATACCCACCTCCTCCTCTGCCTGCCTCTGACACAGGTATGTTGTCTGAAGGGTAGAGCCACTATGCTGTCACAGAAACAAAGCATGAGACATGACATTTGAAGGCACACAATGGAAAGAGAAGAGCACCCTGAGTCTCTGGTGGCATTAATAAGTATCTGAGTGTATGTGTTGATCATTCACTCTGTCTCATGAAGCAACGCCAATACCAATTAGTGTCAGTCTCTGGTACTCAGGTTAGTATGCCTAGCTGATATGCATAACAGTTTCCTTTGGCCATTCCATGGAATATCACTGGCATTCTGAACACCTCAATATGTATGAAAATTGGCATGATTGATGACCTCAATTTAGTGTGTTGTGGAATCAGAGCTCATGATCTCAGATACTTTGGGGATTTGACATTAAAATGGCAGCTAATGTAAAAATGCTTTCCACAGACACCCTTTGCTGGAGATGAGCCATACTGAAGGCTTTGGTGCAGGTGATTGGGATATCTTTTTCTCTCAGTTTGGTGTCTCATGATCTTAGTTCCCATTAAGAAACAAATGACACCAGTACATCCAGCGCTGCTCCAATCTTACTACTTTAAAGTTTCAATTGTATGTCAAAAAAAGAAAAATAATCAAAGAACATATAGTTTAAGTGATCCTGATCATTGGCTCCTGAAAACATCTTTGAATTTGCTTTTCTGCTTTTCCACAGGAGCTTACTGATACTACCTTTGCTGCCACCCCCTCTGAAGTATGGTATTAGCATGATCAAAGCCTGCCGCATGTAGACACTTCATGGGCATCACCTTTACCTGACACTTAATCTTCAGTATGATTTAGTCACTAAAAATTATTTTCCTGATGAAAATCAAGGCCCCCAAAAGTCAAGTGACTTCCCCAACATATCTAATTAAGAGTTAGCACTCAAGTAGATTAGTTACTTGTTTTTAAATCACTATGATCATATCCCTGATAGAAGAAACGTATTGGGGGGGGGGATACTAATTTTGGTTCATAGTTTGAAAAGGTACAGTCCCATAATACAGAAAAAGCAAAACAGTAAGATAATGCAATTACCCACATTTCAGTGAGCAGAAGCAGGCAGCTTAGGCTGGATTTGGAGCTGGTCCTGCTACTCTCAAGTCAAGGTCATACAACCCATTATTTGCCAATTATACCACATGAGCAAAAACGTCCACAGCTTCCCCTAAACAGATCTACACACTGGAGCCCAAGCATTCAAATCCATGAGCTTATGGAGGATGTTTAACATCCAATCCACATTATAGCATGCCCTCCCCCCACCACATCACACACAAAAATTTACACACACACACCCCACACCACACCACACCACATACACACAGAACTGCACACTGGAGTCCAAGTATTAAATTCATGAGCCCATGGAGGACGTTCACATCCAATCCACATCACAGACCAGGCATGTTCCACATGGATCTGTGTGCTCATGAGCTCTTTGGGTACCAGATATTGTATGAAACCTTCTTCAAAGTAGAAGCTCACAGTGTGTATTTATACTATAGGAAGCTCCTGTATTGAGTCTTCCAAAAGACACATTTATCCCCAAATTGGTGAACTGGAACGTTTTAAAAAGCATGGCTTGTACAGAAATTGAGATAAGATAGTTGTACATCAGGACACACTCTAGATCCAAATGTTTCTTCAGAACAAGAAGAGAGACAGCAGGGAAGGAGACCCCAAGGACTGTTGGTAGCCACCAGAAGCTGAAAGAATCAACTTTTTCATTCCCGAGCCTCTGTAAAAACTCTAAGAACTTCCCTTTCCACTCTGAAGCCCCCTCCATTCCTGCAGGAGAGAGCCTTCCCATGCTGTGTGAGCTAATATCAGTCAGTTGATGTCAGGCTCTGGCTCTGGTCTCTTCTCCTCTCGGTCTCTTTCCTCTGTACTCCTTAGTATAACAGCATTTCTCTCAGAGTCCTCGAGGGAGCCAACATCTCTCAAAGCTTGAGTTAGGACTTCTGCTTCAAGAACTTTACTGTGAACATTTGTTGGTACAACAGCACCAATAAAGCACTCCTGAGCACGTATAAGGACAGGGTAGAGTGAGAGCAACATTTGAAACTGTGGATGAGAAGCATTGGACTAAATGTTTGGTTCACCACAGTGAGGAAGGAAAAGAGAAAAGTGGGCTGCTGTTCCTGCCTGGGGTTTTATGAAGCATGGAACTCAGGGTAGTGGTGGATTTCAGGGCTGATATCTCTTATATGGTAGAGCGTTTATGTCAAGTGGGAGTGTATCGATTATATTTGTAGACAACATAGCAGCATATCAAAATTTCACAGTTTTAGAAAAGAACACAGAAGGAGAGAAAGAAACTTAGAAATCCTTTGCCGACATTTGTGAATATAGTTATAGATCCTCCTTAGGCAAGTATTTAGTTCGAAGCCTTGGTGGAGACGGCGTTATGAACGGGTTCATACTGTGCATACACCACTTTATAAAAACGATTTCCACTAAGCCCATTTGAATTTACCAGAAGAATAAAACGCAAGAGTCAAACATAAGAAATCACTAAACTTCAGGTAAATATTTACGTGTAACGAGAGATGTTGGTTTCCAAAAGCTGTTTTCAGTTGAAAGCAGAATTTCATTAATTTTTTAAAAGATTTATTTTGTTTTATGTGTTTGTTTGCCTAAATGTATGTCTGTGTATCATACTTGTGCCCAGTACTGATCAGAAGAAGACGTTGGATCCCCTGAAACTGGAATGTGAGATTGTTGTGAGCACCTCTGGGTGCTGGGAAATGAAACCCAGATCTTCTGGAAGAGTAACAAGTGCTCTTTACTGTCAAGCCATCTCTGCAGCTGCCAAATCTCACTCTTAAAAATTATGTATTTTATCTTTAACTAACATTTGCTTTCCTCCCTGAAAGGAGATCATGCATATTTTCTGTCCCTGTATATACCAATGTCCTATTTTTTGCTAATTACATTATTAATCTTAAATATCCTAGGATTATAACATTCTCCTTTGTTCTGTGGACTAGTTCCCATCATTGTTTAGTCTTTGACTACATGTCTAGAGGAAGCCAACATTCACTCCAGCCTTTTTGTGGTGACTTCTCAGTTCCTCAGTATTTAGTTTTGATTCATGTTTTGTTATGTTGGGGTTCATTATTACACACTTTCAAGAGAGTATTCTTAATGTAGTCCTTGGATTCTCTTGTGTTTAAGAATGCTCACATGTTTTCTTTAGCAGCATAAGTTGGCTGAAAAGAAACCTTGAGTCATGCTTCTTTGGCCTTTAAAACTTGGTGGATGCTGTTTGCTGTGTTCTAGTAATGGATGTGGAGGTGATGGCAAGGACTGGCCAGGGTTTCCGCTATCCACACTGATTAAACAAACAACCACACAGAATTTTGAATATTGGAATTTCATAGACTATATTATTTTTAAAGCAGCTTCTCATACAGTCCAGGGTGGCCTCAAGCTCACTATGTAGCCTAGGATGACTTTGAACTTCTGAGATTCCTGTATACACTTCCTGAACACTGAGATCACAGATGTATACTGCCAAACCCAGTTTTATGTGATATCAGAGGTTAACTCCAGGACTCTGTGCATGCTAGCTTAGACACTCTACCAACTGAGCTACCTTTCCAGCTCCCTGGTATGGATCTGAGATCATCGGTTTGGTTTATTTTTACTGGGACAAGGTGTGTGTACTTCAAATGTTGACATACCTGTTTCTCATCGTTTGGGAAAATTTTGATATTAAGGTTTTCTTTCTCCCTCTTCTGTTCGGAATACTACCTTGAGTTTATCGGCCCCATTGTCTTCCCTACACTTCTTTGCTTCCTCCTGTTTCACTGTGTGGCTTCTTCAGTGACCGGTACTTTGGGATGGGGTGGGATATGTGTTTACCTCCTGCTGCTGCTGAGTTGAGGACCATTTCTTCATCTTTCTTCCATCATCCGTTGATTTCCTGAGCCTCTCCACGTCGACTTTTCAGTTTGGCTTCGTCTTATTTTTCTTTCGGCTCCTTTTCTGAATGTATTGTTTTTTTTTTTTTTCTCAAAAACTATGTTTGAAACCCAATTAAAGATGGATGGAAGCTAAGCTGTGTTCCACGTGGTGGCCAGTCACTTATGAAAGAATGTTTTTAATTTTTTGGTCATTTTCCTTCTATATTTATTTCTTGAAATATTTTTTGCCAGGTTCCTTCATGTTGCATTCATTAACAGATGAATCTAGCTATATTACCAGTTGTGTGTGTATGTGTGTGTGTGTGTGTGTGTGTGTGTGTGTGTGTTTTGGAGTCATGGCTAACAAGTGTTCTGTTAAGTTGGTGGTATTCCTCTGCCTTTTCTTCCCAACCTGCCTAGGTAAAATGTCCCTCTCAGGTTCTGGCATTCAGAACATAAGTGTGATTCATAAGGAATCCCATAGGGATATATAACTTATATTGCCATACTAAGGTCCCGACTCACTACTCTTCATCACTTTCTATCCCAAGAATCCAATCAGAAATACTTCATAAACATTTCTTGGTCTCTCCCTTTTAGATATTAGCTACTCCCTTCCCCTTCATTGATCTGCAATGTAGATATAGATTTTTCATAGAAATATCCTGATTACTTCTATGTGTGCGATGTAGTCCTGACCATATACTCTTCATGACTGCCAGTTTTCTCCTCTCTGAGGCACACAGAAGGGTCACTGTTCCTCATTCCTGAAAGCTGCGTCTGACTTGGCTTCAGGAATTGTCTAGAAAAGGGAAGTAAACAGAAGTAGCCTGAAACAGCAACATCCTCTGCCCCTTCATCCCTGAGCTCTTGAAGCCTTATGCCACACTGGTGACATTGGAAGATGGTAAAGCATCCAGTCCCTGTGATAAACACAGGGTCCATCTGGTTCACCATGAGAATATAACATCAAGACACAACATTTTCTGTTAGAAGCCACAGAATTTTGGAATTTGTTGTTTTTTACTGTTAAGCAAAGCAAGAAAAGTTAATAGTTTCTGTAGCAAACCCAAAGAAGCCAGAGAACAATGGAGGTAGGTAGCCATAGGAGATGGCTAGGTGTGACTCGGGGGAGATCATTCATCAGGCATCTAGGATGGACCTACTCCAAGGTTTTCTCAAGTGTTAGAGGAACATGGACAAGATCCAAAGTTAGAGTCTCAGGTTGCAGAGAGCTTCAGATTTCTTGTCTTCACCGGAAAAGAAACCAATCCCTTTGTGCTTCTCTCTGCTTCCTTGACTGCAAATACATCTTCCTAAGCACTGGCCAAATGCTGTTGACAGTGTTATTTACCACCTGGAGCAAGTGTGGTTGCTTTATGATAGATTACAGTGATCATCTCTATCTCCCAAAGAGTCATGGGAACAACCGCCATCCCCTTCTGTGGCAATTTATAGTCCATAAATGTTTTTCCTTTTCTCAGCCAGGTTAAAAAAATCTTTTTAAAATAAAAGAAACATGAGTACAATCCAGGACATTCTGTGTCTTTGAGAGACTGTTGGGTCTAATACCAATGGAAACTGTTTTAGCATTGGCCTCACTTTCTTCAAATATATCCTCCATGTTAGAGCTGCTTTGATGTCCCTTTTAGAACAATATCAGGTGATCTGAATCTCTGTCTGTCATGCCACTTACTAATGACATGTTCTTAGAAACTTTATCATCCATAAGAATGCAAAAGTAGCCATAGCAGTTTCAATCCTATGGGGATAATGGCATTTAAAGATGAGCAAACAGGAGGGGAAGGCTCTGGGGTGGTGCCTGGTCTTGAGACTCAGTATAAATTACTTGAAAGCACCTTGTATATTTTGAGAGTGACACTTCAGGTTACCTCTTGGGCACTAAGTATTGAAGTACCAAGCATTCTGCAGGACAGTTCAGCTTTAGAGTTATACAAGGCAAGAGGTGGGCAGACCAATTCAACTAACAAAGGAGAGAAGATGTGAGAGTTGCTTCTGAGATATAGTAGTTGGTGTTAGGCTGATGGTGCTTCACATTGGGTATCTTCTGATGTGAATTGCACATACATTGTTATTCTTATCCCTACTCTATGCAAGAGGAAGTCAAGGCCCAGGTCCAGAATGGGTTACAGGAAAATTGCAGTTTCAATATTTCTGATCTGTCTGGAGAGGGTACCCAGTCAGGAATAGATATGCCTAAGAGATTTTTTTAAAAGGCATACCCAAGGCCATATCCTTTCTGTGCAAACGAACCAACCCAGAGCCCACTGCTTAAGTCATCCACAGCTATCTCTTGCGGTGAACTTGGGCACACTAAGCCAATCCTCCTCTTGTAGTCAATCATCCCAAGGTGAGACAAAGTCAACACAGGATGGTTCTTGTGCTCCTGAGCCTGCTGCAATTACTCCAGCTGCCCAGACATCTTCCTGTCTCGGCTCTATGTTCCTCAAGAAAAGCTCATCCTCTGCCCTCCAGGTCCTGTCCCCTCCATAGTGTGTGTTTCAGTGTGACACCATGTATCCCCTATTCCAGAGAATAAGGGCACTAAGTGTTACTTAAGCACTAAGTTGTGGGGTGGATTCCACACACTACAATCTTCTTAGGGTGTTTGGAGACAGCTCTGCTGCAGTCCTTCTGTAAATAGCTGAGGGATTCAACTTGCTATTAGTTGCTAGAGTTTTCTGGGACATGGATGTCTTACCTAAGGCACCAAGGGCTGATGTCTATGGTCAGAAGGTGTCAGAGGCCAGGATTTATGGTTTAAGATACTCTGATATTTCATTGTCTCTCCTGTGAACCCCCAATATTAAGAGTTCATAGTCTAGTTCAACTTGAGTCCAGCATTTATTTTATACTTTTGAAAGTTATAGAATATATTTCTCATGAAAGTCAAATGAATGTCCCTCTGTGTAGAAGTCATTCTTGGAACCCCATTCTTTATGTTTCCCCCATTAGATGTTTCATTATTCCACATTATTTCACTCTGAGCAAACATGGATGGAAACCCATTCAGATAAATTTACTTTTAAGATGGCATTTTTTTCATGCCTGCCTTCTGCAACAAGCTTTTGTACTCAGAAACACATGTTGGCTGGCTGTCTCTACCCTAATTTTTAAAGAACAAAACGAATAGTTTATCCAGATGTTTTCACCCCCTAAAATAGTTAGGTTGTCTTTAAATTTAAAAATCATTAAATTTTTTGGGCAGGAAACTGCTATGTTACCCATGCTAATCTTAGCTCCCAAGCCTCCTGATTCAGCCTGCAGAGTATGTGGCACTATGGACATGTGTCTTGTTTGGTTGACTGTCGTGTGTCAACTTAGTTCTTAATTTTGGAAGCTGCATCCTGTGGCTTTGGGTTCTTCTCTGACTCAGTTATATCAGCTCAAGGAACTCCTTAGATTACTTGCTTTCCTCAAAGTCTTCCTCAGGGTCTTTTCCTAACACTTTCTAGCTGTCCTGGGAGCTTATGGTCTATAGCATCTCAGGCTATCTTTCTCACCTCCTTCAGAGCCCTGTGGATATGTCAGCATCCGCAAGCCCCTACGAGGCCCTCAGTATGAAATAAACCCTCCATTCATAAAGGCCCTTCCTGTCCATTTACCCGGCTCCACCTTTCATCTGGTATAGTTCTTCTCTGATGTAAGGAATGGCTACCAACTGGCTCTCTCGCCTCAGCAGAGGGGAATGTCCATGTGGCAGTCTCTGTCTTACTTAGTGCTGTGTCCTCATGTCTAGGAAACTCTCAGCATATTAATAGGCTCTCAGTAAGCATTCAGTGTATGAGTGACTTGCCTGTCTCGGCGGCAATGCTCTCATGTACTCAACTCATCCCAGCCAATCAAGCAGAGTGGGTGTGTTTGCCACTTTTTAAAGCTTTTAAATAGGCCCAGAAAGGACAGCAGCATTTCTTTAGATCACACAGTAAGGAAGTGACCTGGCGTGGTAGTCTCAAGACCACCGACCTTTCCAGAGGACGTCTTAAGTACTAGCTACACTAGCAAAGCAGAACAAGCTTCTCTTTCTGGATGATATCAACGTATGGGTGTCTATTCCATTCCTTCTTGTTTTTTCTGTCTTCCCCTTTCAGCACAAGCTAGCATCCCACTGCATTTGAAAGTCCTCACTTATGTATATTTAACCATTATTGTTCAATAAGCATATTTACTTACATATGCTTTCTCATTTCATCTTAAGTAGCACTGGGGCTGTGAGACATGCTAAAAAAGTTATTATGCTCCCTCAGAGATGGAGAGCAGACTGACAGTCAGTCTCTGCAGCTCAACTGTTGCTTCTAGAAGAGAGCCTGTCCGGTTTTCCCTAGTGACTTGCCCTTCATCTTTGCTTACATTCGGTTAGAATCCCATCTTCAGCAGCTCCAGGCTACTCCATTCTTGGTTTACACTGATGAATTTGGGAAGCCACTGAGGCTCAGCCCCGGGGTTCTACCCACACTTAGGAGATAGTAGTCTTTTCCATTTAGGTGGCTGAAGTGTAAAAATATAGACCTCGAACTGTAGATGATTCTCTTCTCCCATCACCAAGAATGGCCTGGGTAAGAACGATGCTACCGCAGAGACAAGCAGACCCAAGAGCTAGAGCATGATGGTATTCAGAACATGTGTATAGGTTGCTTGGGTTCACCAGCACCTGCAATCAGATTCACCTCACTTTAGAGTGTACTGTTGCCTTGCTCTGAGGTATTTGGAGTTAGATGTTTCAATAGAAGGATATTGGCAGAAGGATTTTCCTGAAGGGGGTCATGGGTAAGCTATTCTTTCCTTCATATTTTCCAGAGAGTGCTGGACATTGACTGTGTGGTCATAAATGCTTGTCAACTCCTTAATCATATTTTCAGTGGAAGACTGGGTAGGGGATTTTGATCTATTACTTAAATATCCTGACATGATGGAAAAATAATTATCTCTTGAGATGCCTGGAGAAATTTAGAATGGCTTTTCTCTGGGGGTCTACTCACCTTGCTTTCTCTCCCACTGAGACTATCTCTAGTTCATATGGATTTGCAATAGGCAAAGTCATATTCGGTCTTAAAAATCTTTTTTTTTTTTTACCCTTTTCTAAGAATTCTCACCATGTAAGTATGCAGCTGTAATCTCTCTCCACTGGAAGGTGGAATTCTTTCCCTTCTCTAATGTGCCATAGATTCTTCTCTGCTTGTGAAGAGAGTCCCCCGCAGAGCATATCTGGGTTTATAGAAGTCACTAATGCCATGGTTTCTTTTATAGACTCATCTTGTTAAGTTTCAGTCCCCAGCCATTCATCAAACACTCATCTGGGTTTTATGGGAAGATATCTTATTCATGTGATTACATTCCATGATCTGTCGACTTTGCATGAAGTTTTAAACATTCAATCAGTTGAAAGAAATTAAGAATAGAGCTGTGGTCTGGACTCCCCGAGAAAGGAGAAATTCTGTTATCTGTAGCATCAGGTTCTGCCTGACACATCTAGCCAATTCTCCTTCCTGGAGGTCCCCTCTCTCAATTTCAGACTTCTAACCAGGGCCCACATTCAGAGAATCAAAACCTTTTCAGTGAGTCAACATCTATCTCCTGCTGGTTTCAGGTTTCAGACTGAGTGTTACTGCAGGATACATCGGAACTGTAGGCAGAACAGACACACAGGTATGTAGCAGCAGCAGAAAGTCTATAATCTTTATAGTCCCAGAGGAATTATGAAACATCACGAAGCCCAGTGGTCCTAGTGTGCTGGGTGACACATGGTTTCCTCCATAACCTGTTCTTGCCTCATTTACTCCTCTTCAACATTCTCACATTTTAGGATGAGGGATATCAATGTGCCCATCAAGGTACTAGGTAGCAAAGAGAATTCTGGACATTTATGGGTGCTCCATATAAGACTCGGGATTCCCCTGCCTCTGATCCCCACAGATAGGAGTGAAGAGTTCCTGTGGGCCTGGCCTCACCCTTTCCTCTTATGTACTGGCTCACTGGCAGGCTTAACTATGAGACAACAGGGAATTTAATCACACCTTGAACTACTTTGTGTCCTTTATAGCTCGCTCACTCGCTCCCTCCCTCTCTCTCCTTTCTTCCTTCCTTTCTCCCTTTATTCTTTTTTTTTTCCAAGACAGATTTTTTTCTTTGTGTAGCCTTGGCTGTCCTAGAAGTAGCCCTGGAGACCAGGCTGGCCTCCCAGTCACAGAGATCCACATGCCTCTACCTGCTGAGTGCTAGGATTAAAGGTGTGTCCCACCATCTCCTGGCCATTGAGCACTTTCTTGATCGACTTTGCAGCCCTCCTGACTTCACACCTCTTATTGCTGACCCCTAGGATACAAGACTAATGACCAGAATTGTCCTCTGAATTCCCTTCCTCACTCTGAATAACCTCTGCCTCCTGATTATGTCCAAAGTTTGCCTTTCTGCCCTTGGGAGAATCCTTGTGTTCTTCAGACCAACTCAGATGGTGACATTTTGTCCATGTTACTGTTGACTGCATGAAGCAAGTAACCCCCATTCTTTCTCGCCATTTCCAGACCATCCATCCACCAGTGTTGAATCCCATGTTATTCATATATACAACTCACCACTCAACCTGGTAAAAGTCATCTACTGATCCCTGCCACCTCTTGTTACTTGTAGAATTTAGCTCTTTGTCAGTGGCCATTTTATCTACTATTACAATTCTTCATGATTTCAGTGTCTAATTGAAAGACCGGTCCTTAACTCCAGGTCTCAAAGTTCCATTTTTTTCTCTAATGATCCTGTCTTTCATTCCGCTATAGGCTTATAGTCACATGATCATACCTTTGAATTTGTCCTTACCTATAAACATTCTCTTTATATATTAAAGTTCAAGATACACACACACACACACACACACACACACACACACACACACACAAACACACACACATAAATCTTGAGAGGATCACTGACATGTGTGTGTAGATAGAGCAATGTGGATAGAAATATACTATACATGTAATATATATTTATATATGAAGTAAATGATACACAGAGTAATATATACATACATAGCAGTATTTTTAGAAAGTATGTATAAATGATACATGTAGTAGCACATTGTATGCATTTCTTCTTCATATACGCACACATTATCATCAGGATTTAATTTGGTTGGCCCAGTGTCGAGTAGAAATTCCCTGAACAAATGACCACAACTTACTATGCAGTTCACTCTTCCTATTTTGTCTTCACTTGACCCCTTTTGGTCTCTGCCCCACTGCTCCATGAGCATTGCTGTTGACAGGATCCCCAAGAATGCCTGTGTCTAACTGGTCAGTCCACCGTCCCTGGGACGTGACGGTTACCCTTCGTCTTCTTGCTATCCCCAGCTTTCTAAGGGCGAATCCCACTTCTCTCTCTCCTCTGCCCTTAGGTCTCCTCATTACAGGCACCCCACTTGTTCCTGTAACCCTAGTTAGTTGCAGGGTTAGGAAGATCCCAGCCCAGCCCTCCTTTCTGATGCCATACACCTACTCATCTACCAGTTGTCTCTATGTGCCTCTCCAACAGGTACACAACTCACACATACAGTGTGTGGCCCTCGGTCTTCCTCAGCTGTGGTTCATGCTTCTTAATTTTTTAGATGTTTAGGCTAAGCACTTCATAATCCCTTTGATTCCCCTGTTTTGAAGATCTGGCAATAACCATCCTTTCCAATTTCCTTAAATATTATTTCAAGTATCTCTACGTTTCTCACCATCTTAGCCATTGCTATCTCTGCCTCCTTCAGTGTCGTTCCCTGCTTAAGTAATCTTCCTGCTTTTGTCCTTAGAGAAGCCAATGGACAGATGAAAATCTTCTAGAATCTCCAGTGGTTTCCCTCAGCAGTGCTGCAAGTTTAGAATGAGCCTCAGGAATGCCTAAGGCCAGCTTCTCCTCACCTCACATCCTCTTATTCCACCTCTCTCTTCTCTGATCCTTCACCTCTGACCACCACTGATCCTCAACGATGCTAGGTACCACCCACCACACAATATCTGCACAGTCTTCTTCCTGCATAGGGTTGTCTGATGAGTTTACCCATTTCATTCTGGGTCATATAGTCCTATGCACATCAGCCTTCATATGCAGCCACTCTTGGTTTGCATATATTCAAATTTCATGTTCCAAGTGATACTCATAACTTTTTCTCATTTGATTGCAAACCCGATCACTCTTCACCACCACCTCCTTTCTCCTCCCCTCCCTGCATGCGTCATTAACCAGCATGTTTCATATTTGACTAATTTTTTTGCATCATTTGTATTTTTCCATAAAAAAGGAAGTTCTTCAAAGCCTGGCATTTTTGTTCTCTCTGTGGCTGAATCCTAAGTGTCAGGAATAGAGCTGAACGTACAGCAGAGACATGTGTTACCTGAAAAGAACAATGAATGGAAGGCTGTAAAGGATGTGATTTCCTGAATTCTTGACTGCCATCCTTGACCACAACATTAAGATTTCTACTTGACAGCATCATGTCAGGGCCTTCATGCAATCTTAAGAAGCCACACACACCGGAGTTAGGAGTAGAGAGAGGAACATTTCTGTTCTAAACCCTGCAGAAGATGCCTTTCCCCTCAACTCACAGAGAGCATTCACTATCCATCAAGACTGCAGATGACTTTCTTCTGCTTCCTTCCAACTTCAGGTGTCTGGTTTGGCCACAAACTACTGAGTAGAAGCCTCGAAAACTGTTGAGCCAGCCTGGCATGGGACTCCCTCCCTGTTGTCTGTGAAAAAGCTTTCTCATCGGGGGAAGGGGCATGTCCAAGGAGACAGAAAGCAAATGGTTCCATACTCTGCTTTCTAGTTCTGGTTTTGGAAATGTATTTCTGGTATTTGAGGTTTCCTGCTGATGAAATGAGACGATACAAATAGAATGATCCTTGACCGCATTGATCTCATTTTCCTAGCATGCTTATGACACAGTATAAGTCCTCAAACAGGGTACTTAGGCTGAGAGCGCACATACGCTGTAAATGCTGTGCCTTCCCTTTTTAATGCATGACGCTTTGATTTGGGCCTGGGAGATTTTTATCTCTAAGCATGCTGTTGAAATCGTCTGACCAGTCTGCTGAAGATGAGAATGATGGACCCATAATGCCTGGCTTCCTCATTGCCTGTTTTCCAAATAGTGGTTAGATTACACTTTTAGATTCTAGTCAGAGTCCATCCGCCAGCCATTCTTCTGTCCCAAATCTGCAACAACATCCCATCTCCTCACAGGTGGAGCTCACAGTTTCCCCAAGATAACAGATGGTCCTCTACCACTTCCTTCTGACCCCAGCTCTCTGCCTCAGGCAGCTAGACCCTCTGGTGCCTTTGGTGTCCTTGAGCCAAGCACAAGCAAGGCCCATGGTGTCCTCTTCCTTCCCATGTCGCCTGGGCCTAGAGCACTATTTGAAGATGCTGCTCTTAGAGTCTCTATGACATGCCAGAAGTACCTTCCTGGGACTCTAGCCTTTTTGTCCCATCTAATGGGACTCTACTTCACGATCTCTTTGTGCTTTTTAAAATTCATTTTTTTTTTTTGTTGTTGTTGCAAATCTACTCCTCGGCTGGACTCTAAGGTCCGGGAGAAAAAGACCTGATCTTGTTGGTTGTTCTTCCTGATCTAAGTGACCACAAGAGTGCCAGGCCAGGCACATCCTAAATACTTAATCCTGGGTCCCTGTGTATCTGCTAATCTTGCTACTCATGAGAATTTCTTAAAGGCAAGCCAAAGAGGCCCATTCTTACTTATACAGAAGAAGAAAGAAGGGTGGGGATGAGAACACAAATTAGTTCAAGAACCTCAAACACATTGTTCACACAGGAACATTCTCCTTGTGGGATCCTTGAAAAACTAGCTGAACTTGACTGAACCGAACAGTCTAGCCACACTCTTATTCCTTGCCTTTCTGGTTGATTGAGGGGTTAGGGAGAGAAGTGAAGGAGACTGCTGGAGATCACTACCTGCTGAGTTCTGTCTGTCAGTTGCCTGGGAACTTCCTCAAACAACCCTATGATTTCAAATAATCAAAGGAAGACAGTGTAAATTCGAAACATTTGAAGCCAACAACCCGACTTGGCTCACGCTTATTAAAATCTTCAAAGGCTGAACATGAAAATAGCCCTTGTTTTAGATTATCTCCCTCCCACATGTCATGTCTGGAACCACTTTTACAGCATTGAGTCCTAAAGCTAAAGATCTCAGTTTTCTTTATACACACACACCTCTTGCTGGCGAGGGTCCAGAACTCTATAGGCCTATGGGTCACAAAAGAATACGAGTGGTCAGAAGGCTTCTCTTTGAATGTCTCTGAGGCGAGCCAAGTTATTGTCAAAACTAAGATGAGTTAAGAGAAGCCGTAACTAAGAGTTTAAGAACGCTCATGTGTTTCCTGTAGAAGACAAAACATGTGGGTGGTGCCCTGAGCTATTTTTATTCGAAGTATTTTGTAGATAAACACTTGTTATAAATTGCAGTCTTTCAAGGGAGGTGGAGTTGGAATCTTCTCTTCTAGGGCAGACTTTGCAGCACGCCCCAGTGGGTTCTCCCACTGCACATGGAGGCAGCTCATTTTCCTTATCTTAAGCAGTGATTGTGATTCCAGCCTCCTGAGGAAAACACTTGTGTTGTTACAGCCCCTCTGCATCTCTTCTCATCAGCTGCATCTCTTAGTCAGAAGACGCAGATACCACCAGTAAGAGTATGAGTTTTCAGTACCAAACTCTCTGTCTCTCTGGGTGTCTGTTTTGACGCCCTTTTGTATGTGTGAGTGTGTGCATGTGTGTTTACACTCATAGGTATGCATAAAAAGTCCAGAAATTTCACTTAGTATTTTCTTATACTCTCTGTTGCCCTTCCCTTCTGGAGGTGAGGGTGGGAGCAGGGTCTCTCACAGAACCCAGAGCTTGCCATTTAGGTTACACTGGCTGGCCAACTAACCACAGCAATTCTCCTGTCTCTGTGCCCCTAGCCCTAGAGAAACGTATGTGTACCACCATTCCTGGTTTTTAAGTGCATGCTAAGAGTTCAAACACAGGTCCTCATGCTTACACAAGAAGCACTTTATCCGGGCCCTATTTCCCCAGCCCTTGGCATAATTAGATTCCTGAAACATTCATTTTCCTTCATTCTCTGGTACCTTAAATTCTACTACAGGGTGGTTATCTTCAGTTAATACAAATGTTTGAGTATCTCTCCTCCTGAAGTAACCTGACTTGGCTTCTTTGACCATCCCTAGCCTCTGCATACACCTATCTCTCAAAAAAGACCGAGGCCTGGCATGTTAAAAGTAGCCTCCAGTATAGTAATGTTTTTTTTTTTTTTTTTTTTTTTTTTTTTTTTTTTTTTTTTTTTTTTTTAAAAAAAAAAAAGCAAGCCAGCACTTTTTAAGGATGCTGCAGAAGGTGATATAAGAAAGCATGTAGATGCAGCTGTTCGATGACTTCTGTCTTTAAAGTAGTACGGTTTGGAAATAATTTTCACCTCCACTTTCTAATCGGGTATTGATAATAAGCATTTCCAAACACTATCAATTTGAAGGCATGAAGCTTTACAATTGTTTTCAGATTTTCTTGGTTTCTAGAATGTTCGAGCTAAGGCAAACTAGAAGGCAGAGGTAGAGTTGAAAGTGAGAAGTGGGAGGGATGCAGGGTGCACAGTCCCAGAGAGGGGAGTGGCCAATAACATTATATTCTTTCTGTTGTCCTCTGGTGACTGGCTCTGAGGACTTATGGAGAAAGTTCAGACAGGCAGTGCAAGCAATATTTTCCAGGAAAATCTTTAAGTAGTGGCTTGAGCCTCTACAAATAAGGAGCCAGGTGACTCAGCCTGAAAAATCAGCACTCTCTACATCTCTGTCCCAGTGTTCACAACTCTTGGCTGATGAAGATGACCAGATTTGGGAAAGCAGAAGCTTATGTGGGTGCTCTATGTCATGAGAGACACCAGGGACCATGGTTTGCCTCTGCATAGTAGTTATTATTACATTGGATTATGGTCCAAGGTGGGCTCAGCACCTACATTAAGAGGTTGTTCTGTGAGAGGAGAGCATGGCAGTGGGCTGCTGGTGTTTCTTGTGAGGCCTGAAGAATGAAGTATTTCTGTCAGAAGAGCAGGGACTTTTTGTCTCTGTGGTCTGCTTTGGAGGTACTAACAGTTTTTTTCTTCTAATAAACATGAGAAAAGGAAGTCTCTTTGTGTAAGCTAGGAGAAGATCATCAGTCTGCAGACAGTGGGCTGCTTAGTCCTGACAGAGACTCAGCTAAAACTCAGGAAGGATCTAGCAAAACTATATCAGGAAAGAGAAGGGAACAGTGAAGGATAAAAAAAAAAAAATCACCTCCTGGAAGAACAATTTTTCCTGTGAGAAAACTTGTCCACAAAAGAAGATAAGAAATCAAAAGAGAATATGAGAGGTGCATGGGATTAATTCTGAGGGACAGCTTGGTGCACACTGTACTCCAGCAGATGAGAACTACTAACATACCTCTTGATGATTTGTGCCTTGTCTTGTATGTGTGCATTTATGTCATTAATTATACATAGGCATATTTTATCAGTAATTTTTTTTTATCAACCAGTAGAGATGTGTGAGAAATATAATGCTCATTTTTTTTTTATGGATAAAAAAGGAGACAATAGGTCAAATGATAGCTCGCCAGGGCTAGTGTTCATAAGAACTCACGACTTGGAACTGTTCTCTTGAATGTTTTAACCTTGCCATCTTGCAGAAATGAGACTTTGGCTGATAGGTAGAATTTTGAGTATGTAAATCTGTGAGCTCTTTTATTTTAGTTTGTTTATTTGCTTCTCTTTTACACTCTGCCATTATGGCATGAGGTGATAAGTGTCCAACATCCATCTCTGACTGGAACTATTCGAGCGACAAGGGAAACAATTAAGATTGAGAGAAAGCCAATGAAAGCCTGGCTTTGTGGGTTAGGATGAGGACAAAGCATTGCTATAGCCCAGTGCCTCTGTGAAGGCTTTATTTCACATCCCAACAAATGTGAGGAATTAGAGCCCTTGGTAACAAACATTGAAGTCACTTTTAAAAATGTCACCAAATGGCCCGGTTGACTCTGTTTTGTAACAAAGCACAGGCAGATGGCACTTTGAAGCGTATGATGCAGCTTGGAAAAATAAAATTGCTTAGGCATTTTTGTCTGGCTTGCTGAGATAGAGTGATTCCCTAAATGAAAGGAGCTTGGCACACGCTCAACCAAAATCCTGGGTATCATCAAGGATGTTTGCTTCCTTTTCTTGTAACAAGGAGGCTCTGACTGTTAACTCTGAGTTTGGTTTCCTGAAACAAACTTGTGGGATCAAAGATGCAAGGCAAGCAATCAGAATAAAAAATTCCCATTTCCTGAATGCCTGCTATGCACTTCAGGTGGTTTTTGAAAATTACCATGGTAGCTAAGGATGATCTTGATATTCGGATACTCCTGCCTGTATTCCTGACTGCTGAAATTACAGTGTGAACCACCACTCCTGGATTATGCAATTTAAGGGGTGGAGTCCAGGTCCTCTTTGTCCTGGACAAGTACTGTAACCAATGAGCTACAGACCCAGACATTTCATCCTGAATGTAAAGAAACTGAGGTGCAGAAGTGCCTCATAACTAGTGAGCCAGGATTAAGACCTTGGCCTAACACCCTGGATCTACCAATTTCATCTACTCCAGATAAAATTCTGACACTGTCTGTCTGTTGCTTATCCTAAAATCATCTTCATTCTTGGAAGGACTGTTAAATGTTCACAAGGCCACAGAAAGTAAAAATTGACATAATGTCTCATTTTCATGTCCAAATTTACTATTTTCAGAAGTAGGAATTGATAACATATTTTAATAAATACTCATTCAAAACACATTTCAAAATATTTCACTTGCTTTTTCTTTTTTATATAAAAAGACTGTAATGCAAAACATGTAGACTTCCAAATTATTTTGTAGGTGGGGGTAGCCATATCCCATACATTATTCAGCAATTTGCACATTCATGCATTCATGTCCTGAAAGAGAGGGCTTCCTCCCTCCCTTCCTTCCTTCCTTCCTTCCTTCCTTCCTTCCTTCCTTCCTTCCTTCCTTCCTTCCTTCCTTCCTCCCTCCCTCCCTCCTTCCCTCCCTCCCTTCCTTCCTTTCTTCCTTCATCCCTCTCTCTCCCTCCCTCCATCCCCCTCTCCTTCCCTCCCTTCCTTTCTTTTAAAGATTTACTTATTTGTTTGTTTATTGATTGATTGCTTGATTATATACACAGTGTTCTGCCTCCATGTATGCTTGCATTCTAGAAGAAGGCAACCAATCTTACTACAGATAGCTGTGAGCTACCATATGATTGCTGGAAGTTGAACTCAGGACCTCCGGAAGAGCAGCCAGTGATCTTAACTTCTAAGCCAACTCTCCAGTCCTTGAGAGAGAGTTGATCATCCCAAATTATAAGGCAAAGTTAGACAAGGAATTAACTTTTACTTTCCTGGATGGAATGTGACCTCACAGCTGGAATTGTCACAACTATATTGCAATTGTGAAAATAAAAGCTAGTTGATGACAAGGATGGGGCAAGGACTTTGAAGGGGACTGGTTTTCTGATGGCTGCACCCTGGACCACCTTCTTGTTAAATGATGAGATAAATCCCCTAGTTGTTACAGGAACTGGGTTTATAATATTCATAGACCTACACAATGCTAACTGACTCCTTAATGGAATTTTAAGAGAATTCCAGTTTTCTAACACAGTGCTGTGTTCATGCCAGTTTTTGTGTGGATTTGTGTCTCCAAAATTTTGGAAAAATTAACAAAAGAGTCCTCAGGATGGTGCTTACTTTGTTGGGCACAGAGTGGGATCTTCCACGTGACCCACCATTTTGCTTTGCATGGTTACAATGTGACCTTTGGAGAGTGAGAGAAGAATCAGAAGGACCATTTGTCTTTTTTTTTTTCTACCTAGGGGAAGGACCACACTGAAGCCATAGCAGACATATATGATAACCAATGTGGTTTTAATAGACCTCCAAAGAAGATGCTTCCTCAGTCTCTTCTTCCCTCAGGAGACCATATCAACACTGAAAACCTTGCAGCAAATTCTTGTTTTACTTAAATAGACATGTAATTCATGTGGGGGGAAAAAAAAGGACCTTCCTTGTCTGTGGCAGAGAGAAGTTAATGGGACGGCAATAGTGAAAATCCTGGGTTAAACCAGAGTTCTTACTCTCTAGCTCAAACCAGCCTGGTAAACTCTCTTACAACTCCACTCAAATAAGCCCCTTAATACAGTAGCTGCATCCCATCCCTCAAAACCGTAGGAAAGAGCTAATTACTGAGCCATTATTTGAAAAAAAAAATGGTGTTTTGTATCAGTACCAAATCTTATCTCCAACCTCACAGCAGTTCAACATCCATCTCAGACCCAACTGCCGAAGCGTCTCACATGTGCAGTTTCTCATACTGTGGGCTGATGTACTCCAACCCCCTGGCCCACTGTCTTTCCTCATTCTCTGCTTCCCTTGAATCTTAGCTTTGAAACTTGTTTCTAAAACAAAGCATTGAAATATGCTTTGCAATTTGCAAAGATGGCAGCTGTTATAAAGCGAGCCAAATTAAGAAAACAAAATCAGCCCTTGAAAACGACCCGGTGCATCTGTTCTCATCTGGGCTGCGGATCCATAATTCAGATTTGTATTCTGGAGACAAAGGCAAAACGTAGCAATGAGACAATTGTCTGGATCCTTCCACGAAGACTCCTCAGGGGCATGTTCTCTGCCTGGGGGCCTTCTCTTTGGGTAGGTGCTGTCTCAGGCCTGTGAGGAAATATCCCAGACCAACTGTTTTGAAAAGCTGTACACACGACACTTAGTTAATTGGGATGGGTTGGCTCCCTGTCCTCAAAACTGCATGTTGGCTCATTAACATATGTATGATTTCAGACTTGAAGCCACACAGGAAGTCTCTATGAAGCCACACCACTCACCCCATTCCAAAGTCTGCCATGTCCTGGCTCTGTCTTCTCTAACTACTTAATCCCTAGAAATGGTGATGATTAAAGCTTTTGAAAGAGAAATGATTATTTAATCTTCATTTAAGACCTCGTAATGTAGCTCCGATGAAGAAGAACATTATTTAAAATCCTAGAAAGTAGAATAAAGAAGCAAATAACTACTGGGGAAGATTGGTTCAGGGTTTTTTTTTCTTCTTCTTTTCACATACATACTCCTAGCACGATACTAAGAAAGAAAAAGTCAACTTCAAAACAGGGATCCAAGGCTTAAAAAAAAAACAAACAAAAAAAACAACCCTGTAGATATATCATAGCTCTGGGTAATGCGGAAATCGGGTATAAAAAGTGTTTCACTGGAGCTGGGGAGAAAGTTTAGATAGTAAAGTACTTGCCTGGAAAGAGGGAGGACCCTTCCTAGTATGAAGGTGCACACTTGAAGGCCAGTACTGAAGAGGTAAAAACAGGTATATTCCTGAGGCTCACTGGCTAGCCAATGTAGAATGGTTGGCAAGTTCCAGGCTAAGGAGACACCCCATCTTATTAATGATAATGAAATAACAATAATAGTAATACAAGGTAGACAGAGGTTGTGGACTACCTGAGATGGTCCTCTGCCCTTCAGGCATGTACACACATGAATATGCACATGATAATCATTAGTTTTCAAAGGACTTCGGTGCCTTTTTGTCATATGGCTAGTCTGCTGCTCAACTCTGGATTGAGTTCTGTGTGTTTCCTTATGACCCGAGTCTGCACTAAATGCCTCTTCATCATCAGTGAGTCCCCAACACCTTATCCAAGATGTGTCCTTTCCATGGCGCTTGCTAATCTTCTCCCATTGACTTATTTGTTCTTCATATGGTCTGTAAAGGGAAAACTGGGTTTGTGTGCCGTTTCTTCCAAAGCACCGAGTCCATGAGAGCAGGCCCTTTGGTTCTTGCTCCCTGTTACGTATAGAGTAATGACAGACACATGTTGGGTGTTCGCAGCAAGGCGGTCTTGTTATGCGCATGCCATGTTGAATGCTGGAATGGGCTGCTTATGTCTGTTACACAAACTTAAGAGCTAAGTCATATGCTTGGAGTCTTGCAGTTGAAAAGTGATGAAGAGAGAATTACTTTCTTTCCTTCCCTGACATCATTCCCGTTCCACTCTGCCTCCATGACCCCTTTCTCAGGCATGAAGTTCCCAGCTGCCCTTTTCTCCCTTCTTGTCTTCAGCAGGGGTGGGTGAAAATCAAAACCATTTTATAGGTAAAAGCTTTTCAAGTAAATCTCTCATAATATGGATACCATGTGTATACTCTTATTTATTAATAAAATCTATTAACTTATTTTTAAAAGCAATTTAAAAATACTTATTTATTTACATTTATGGATATTTACCCGCGTGCATGTCTGTGCAGTGTGTGCATGCAGAACCTGCAGAATCCAGAAGAAGGCATTAGATCTCCTGGAACTGGAGCTACCAACAGTTGTGGGTGGCTATGTTGGTGCTGGGAACTGAACAGAGTCTTATGGAAGAGCAACCAGTGTTCTTAACCATGGAGCCTTCTCTCCAGCCCCTTAACTGATTGTTTAAAATTGCAACGATTTGTAATAATAATAATAATAATAATAATAATAATAATAATAATAATAAAAATCTCAATAAAAGCAGTCTTCTACTGTGCTGCTTGAAGCTTGAGGCAGCAAATGTGACTGGTGAGCAAAACTCAGATGGTCACAGGATTTAGAAGAAGGTGACACTCACCAAAAGAGGAGGTGCTCACCGGACATAAATGAGATGGTAAGTAACCCTGATTTACTATTGACTCTGACCACAGAACATGACACAAATTGTGTGGGTCGGAAATTGTCAGTCTCTTGTCCTGAACTCTGCTTTCTTCAGGCAAAGTTTACTCTGGATACATCCAGATACACACCACCACACCCTCCAACTACAGAGATGGTGAGAACGGTGACTGGTAAACTCTGATGTACAACCGAACTATCTGGAAGATTTGCTAACAGGGAATCATAGGCACCCATGTTTGCAAATGAAGCACTGTGACAAGAATGGTTAGAACCTTGACAGTGACTGTGAGCAGCCCTGGCAGGCTTGCTTTCTTTTCAGGACAGACACAGTATGACCCCTGAACAGCTTGGCAAAGGCAGAAAAGAAAACGGAGTCAATGAGAGCATACAGGACACGGAATTAAAACACCCGTTTGAATCCTAACTCTGTTAACATGGAACTGCGTGGCACTGGGTGAGTCTCTTCATGTTTTTGAGCTTCTGTACGTTTGTAGGAAATAGTGTTTTCCCAGAAGGCCACAGCGAGAACTACTAAGGGAAGGCACATGAAAGAGCACAGGTAACAAATGGAAGAGATGAAAGTGTAGAATTTTTGCAACAATGAAAGCAGATCGTTTTCTTTCTAATCCTCACGTGATCCTGGCTTCTCGTACATAAACAAGAAAAAATACTTGCTCTATGAACTCTGTCCTTACTTGAATGCTGCTGATGTATTTATAGGGAGGAAACAGAGGCGCAGGGGCATTATGTAAGTACACACTCACACAGAAGCCAGTTTGTTTTCATGTTCCCGGCCCTTCCAGCTTCAGGTCCTGTATTCCTTTGTAGCTGTATACCTTCTCCACAGAGTAGGTGAGATGTGGCCAGGTAATGGATCAAAACACACTAAATGCCCAGAAATACTTCCCCTTAAGTCATCTTTCACATCTGAATTTGTTTTCTTCTTATGATACAGTACAGCACGCATATCAAATGTCAGCATCCAGCATCTTCAGTCTGTGAACTAAAAGTAGTTTGTGCTGTGGTGACCACAAACACAATTGCCTGGCAGGGTTGATATTTGCTGTGCCTTTCTGTCAGCACAATAGGCAAACGACATCTATTTATAAGAAGATGAAAGGTTAGAGATCACCCCAAGTTCAAAGTCAGTATGGTTTGTTCACTAGAGGTATATGCACTGGACTGTTAAGCATTCTTGACAACTTGTAGAATTTCATTAACATTGATAGTCTTTTAAGTGCATGCTGACAATTTCTGACTTACTAAAATTGAGACCATTCGCCGCCGCCTCCCTCTCCCCTTCCTCAGCATCATTGAATGCTATCATGTGAACCCAAGAAGACAGATATCAGTTAGCATTAAGAGTGCTTATATCTTGTTTATCTGGGAGCATTCCAGAGAGTCTGGAGCACACACTTTAGGCAAGGGTGTGGAACCTTACTAATTTAAACGAAAACACATTGAGGGATTCAATCTGGCGATGGATGGGAGAGGTGGTGAGATATTGGCATGCAAATTCATATAGCCATCAAACCATGATAAGGAGCCTAAAAAAAGGACGTGGATTCTTGGAGAAGCTGTGTAAGATTAAGGCAAAAAAAAAATTGCTAAAGAAAAACTTTCCTTGAAGTTTGTTATACTCTCTCTCTATGATTCCAAAGTCACAAACCACAATCCAGTTCGAAATACTTCTAAAAGAAATGCATGTTGACATAGCACGTCACTTATGAAAGCATATAGTCTATTCTTGGAATTGCTATTAACAAGAATCCATTCTTTACCCTATATTTATATTTTCGTCCTGCGCAGAATTTTGGATTGGGACATTTGTTTCATCATGTATATGTCATAAAGAAATCAGCACCCTTGACAAAAAAGAAAGAAAGAGAGAGAGAAGAAAAACAAATCGAATCAATTCGAATGCATTATCTATCCCACTACAAAGAATTCTGTAAGGAGCAGGGTTGGCTTGAAGGTTTTCTCTCTCCACTAGAATCTTACAGCAAATGGAAGGAAGCATCTTAACCCTGGGTTCAGCAGAAATAGAGTCACAGATAAATCCTGTCATTCACCGGGGGGTCAGAGGGCTGCCCTGACTGTATCGGTGTCATGTTCCCACGTACCAATCTGTTGCTAAGAAGACTGTACGTCAGGGGCTCTTCAAAACTAACCGAGTCTAACTTTCACTTTCCTTCTTTAGTTTGGCACACGTGTCCCCCAGAAACATTTTATTGACTAAAGCCCAAGTCAGTAAACACCCCCAAGCATCAGAGAAGCACACAGAGAGTGAAAGAAGCCAAGAGTCTTCTCCAGGGTGAAAATAGCCTGAAGATGTCTGCATGGATGGGGGAGGGGGGAGAGGGCTGTTTACTTACAGCGCTCGAAAGATCTCCCAACAGCTGGATGCTTGGAACGCTGCGCAGATGTGAGCTTTAGCTGAGAGCCCCTTTACTTTTGGAAGCAAAAAGCACTCTTTTTTTTTTTTTTTTTTTTTTTTGTGGCCTCAGATTGATGCTTGCTTCCCTGATTTGCTTTCAAAAGCCTACTCCCAGCCTTGAAAGGATGGCAGAGAGATGGAGCCTGTAAGATCAGAATGTCCAGTGGTGCAGGAATTTCTAGAGAGCATGGCTCTTTGAAGAAACTTCACAAACAAACAGACAAAAATCATGATTTTTTTTTTTTAATCTCCTGTCTTGCTCCCCACATTGTGTTAGGGAAAGAGAGCTGAGTCTTGATAATATCTAAAGTTCAAGTTGAATGTCTCACGTTTCCAATGTGGGAAATCAAGGCTCTCTGACAGATCTTCTAAGACTGTTGCTATTGTTTCTTAATTGCTGCTAGAGAACGCATTTGTGGCAGCCATCAACGTGGCAGCCGTCAATGTCCTCACCCTCAGCTGGCCGTGGAAAGACGTGAAAGCTGGGGTTTGCAAAACTTCACAAGGATCACACAGCTAAGGTCTCCCAGCCCCCATCAGCCTTTGATATCGGGTTGATAGCGAGAAGTAGAGGCAGGATTTTCATACCTGTATTTTGGCCTTTAGAAAATGTATCATTGGATAAGGTTATTTATGTCTTCAAGTTATGTTTCTGGCAGCTATAAAATGGGATGGTGGTATTATATTAGTGGCCTTTATATTGTAGAATGTGGTGATCTTTGAGAAAGTGCTTCATCAAGGCTGCAAGCAATTGTACCATAGAATGGAATTTCATCAGCACAGTCCCATTCTTATGCACTTATTCTCCACTCTTTCTCATAATCTTTTTGGAAGAAGACTCTGAGATGCTTTTAAGTGAAAAAGTTAAGTTTTGGTCAGAGACTGGGACAGGACGTAGAGAAAACATGTGGTGCCAGACAAAGAGGCATAGCCTGTCTAGACATTTGCTCCGAAAGAATATTGGATGTGGAAAGAGAAGATTCATGACTAAGCCACTGCCTAGAATCTTATCAGAAAAGGGAAGCCTATGGAGTGACTTAAATATTCCAACCCACTTTCCTTACTGGAGATATGGCCTTCATTTTGTTGTGGTGAAGACCTTGATGGGTAAATAAGTCATGAGGATCGAGTCCACACTAATTAGATTAGTGACCTTACTAAAAGACTTGAATGGCTCATTTTAACCTTCTTATATGACTACCCAATATTGGACTTCTCTGGAGGATGCAGGTGATATCTCATAAGCAGATGCTGAGCTGCCTTTCGCTTTGGTCTTGACCTACCGGTCTCCAGATCTTTGAGGAATAAATTGTTTACAAATTACCTAGTCTGTGGTATTTTTCTTCTAGCTTGACTACTGAATGAAGGCAGGAATCTTTTCCAGCACTGAATATTGAGAAAATCTTGTTAATGAGCTAGAGGCACTTCAGCTTTCCCACTTCATCCACAACATTGGTTTACTCCCCTGGTGTCAGGACTCCTGGGTCTGTCCCGCCTTTCCTCCTTCTAAGGAATGAATTTCTTCTCTGTCATCCACCTCATTGCCTCTCCATGCTTACTACTTTTGGTTTTCTTTGACAGTGTTCAAATTGTCTTTCTATCTTTCTTTATCCTTATGGCACCCAGAGATGCCAAATAAAGGGAGATCTACTTTCCCTTTGAAAATGTACACAGCCCAGGTTTAACTCATATTTAATCATGCCATTGACTTCCATTTTGCCATTTCATACACTCATTTTCTAAATGTCATTTGGGTTAAGATCCACTCCTCGTTGGCAGGAACAGTTTTCTAATTAAACCTTGTTTCATGAGCTCAGCCTGACACATGAATCTTGGGAGTATTTAATTCTGTCTGTGAGTGAGGTTGGGATAGAAAGAGCAGAGTAATATTGAGGACACCAACCTATGTCCTTCGCACTGAATCCTTGAAACAGCTTTGAGAGGTTGGCAGTGAGTCACAAAGATAGTGATTAACCAACTATGGCCTGTGATGGCCAGACCTGCTCTTTCCATGTAAGCCCTGGCCTCATTCACCCTTCCTGCACTTATAAATTCTCTGTTCAGACTCTCTTTTCTTCATGAATTCCCAGTTCACAAGTTCAGCCGGTTTGAGAGGAGATAGTTATTCATAGTATGGGGGAAGAAAAGGAATTTGGTGCATGGCCCCAGGGATTTCTACAGGGTCTCACAGAGATGGAGGTGACGGCTCTGGACACTGCCCAGATTGCCATTCCCTGCCTCCTTTCTCACAATTATCTCCAACTCGGATCTCATGTTCCTTCTTTTGGGGTGCTTTCTTAGATTACCTCCACTTCTATTCTTTATAATATCTTATAGCATCAATATTTCTCTTTCATAAAAATTTCCTTTTATAAAACTTTGTAAATGTGCTACACCATGACTGTAATTATAAAAACACATATGCACTTCCAAGATAAATTGCACGTCTGTGTGCCTTACTAGTTGTAAGTTCCCTGAAGGCAGAGACGTACTCCTGCTCTTTCTCCGTCTGTTATACTGACACATGAGGGTCCATATGGGGGAAAAGAGGATTGAATAAGGGCTAGCTAACAACGAAGATAAACAACAAAAATGTACTACATGGCTCACAGCAACAGTAAGACTAGCGGAAGTATACCGGTCGGAACAGTCATGGATCACTTTCTTATGTCTACATCCCTTAATGCATTCTTCCTATCCAACTTTTCATGGGCTCGCTAGCTCGGCTATCCAAGGATACATTCCTGAGGGTGAAGAGAGGCAACTGAGGACTAGTTCTTTACCTTTCTTCTCTGGCATTCTGATCGACATCTGGCCTTTGGAAGGGCAGTTTAGTCCAGCTTCTGCATGACAGGGCTACCTGCTCATCATCATCACTGGTTTCTTTCTAGAAAGAGCAGGGGGCAGGACCTCAAGGGAATAAGATGTGAAGAACTGTAGGAGCATGAAAGGAGGCTTCTTTGTTTGCTTTTTATTTTTTAACCGAAAAAGACATTCTCAGCCCAAGTGGTGGTATATACAAAAAGTGTGGGTTGAGGAATGCTGGGCTCAGAGAACTAAGGAGCACAGCTTTATTTGAAGGGCTTCGGGGAAAATGGATTGTAACAGCGAAAGTGTCTCACATATGAAATGTTTTCTTAGCATCTGACTTTTCAGTGTCTAGTTAACCAATGAGAAAACACATTCTGAGCTGTTTTATAAACTGAAAAAAAATCCTTTAAAATATTTTTATTATAAATTCTTTTGGATAAAGATAACCAGATTATTAGACTAAGGAATCATTTTTCGAAATTGAATTACTTATGTAATTCTTTAATTTGCAGTCTGGAAAGGAAAGTCTGATTAATTTTCTTTTGATCTCTCTTCAAAGCCTAGATCATAAACTGTCGGAGTCTTAAGTATCAGTAGACTAGACTGTTTCCCTCTTGGGGGTTGTCATTGCTGATTTGGTCCCGCCCTCTCCCCAATTCTTCTGCTCTTTACTTCCTGTTCCTCTGCTCTCTCCTCTTCTTCCCCCCTTTTCCCCTTCCCTTCCTCCCTTTTCCCCTTTCCTCCACCTTTCTTCAGAAACTGACCACTTAGAGCATCGAATCAGAATCCCCAGCACCCAGCCAGTGAGAGCTCCTTAAGGATGTGGGGGCAGAAGAAATGTAGAAGACATTGTTTTTCATTGCATTTGTTAGCGCAGAAAATTTTGCCAGCTCGTGTGATATTTGGGATTCAATGTAGAATTTGTTTTTGGAACATTTCAGTGTGGGCACTCTGTGCCTCTGGGTTTACAGCAAAACATCGTTTTTCTCCAGTTTTCCACAACCCTTTCAATAAAATGTTTTATTTAGAACTAATTAGTTACCCACTCCTGGGAAGCAACAGAAACAAAAACATTAAAAACGCCTAAAAATAAACTAAGCTAACTTCACTACTGATGACATTTTCTGGAAACAGAACTGGAAAAGTAAGCGAGCATCAGGCTTAACAAACAGGGCTGTAGTAACTCACCCCTGTGCTGTACCGTTCAATAGAGTTTAATGGATGCATAAATTCTCTGCTCTTTCAATATATTTTTAAGGCTTCAATTTCTTGTCTTCAATCCCTTCCTATAATGATATTTTTCTCCATTTGGATGCTAATGGACAGGATTAATGGTTTCTGAGCATATCTCAAAGTTTAAGTTTTATAGTCATTTTGTTACTTATATCCAATTGTGTTTGTTAATTTTCTCAAATAAAATATTGTTCATTGATATTTTTTATCTCTATTTCTTAATCTCCTTTCTCTGCGCATCATTATACACAAACAGCCACAGCAGCAGAGCTTAGCAGTTGTTGGGCTTTAGTTGTTCCAAGTTTGTGTGAAGATTTGAAGATACTTGTCTTCTCTGAAGAAGCCCATGCTGAATGTCTATAGCTCTTGTAGCAAGGTTGGGAGGGAGAGCCTTTAAGAGGTGGCTATGGCAGAAAGGGGGCCAACACCTTTCTTGTCAGACTATGTTAGGTTCTGCCTTTAGTCTGGCTCCCTCTGGACCAGCCCACTCATCCCTGAGGCCTCTGTTGCATTACAGGACAGGCTGGATCTCTAATAAGATGTGGCCATCTTGTACTTTCCGGTGGAATTTGGAGTCAAAGTGAACTTATCTTTCTTGTAAGTGCCTTGATTTTAGGTATTTTGTTATAGCAACAGGAAATGAAGAAAGAAACTTCTTAACCAGAGGAGACCAAAAATGCAACTCTATTGCCATCATTTTTAAGTACTTAGAGCTGACAAGATCAGAAGCAAAAGCAATGGATCTAGTTACTGAGTTAGAGAAGGCAAAATTAACACTAAGGTTATATAATCAAGTTGATGTTTAGTGTCAGAACTGTTTTGGGGATCAAACCCCAAGCCTTACTTAAGCACACTATCACAGTCTAAGCAAATTCAAAACAAGCCTTTAGAAATAGTATGTGTTTGAGAAGAAATAAAGGTGATGTCGCAGTCATTGGGTATAACCCTATTAACAAAACTCACTACAGAAACCAGGCACACAAAAATCACCTTCTCCCACAACACAAAGACTGCTAAACATTAACAAGTAGTGTATACAATCCAAAATGCTTCTGGTTTCTCCAAAAGGGAACGTTCACTTCTTCTTGTCTGCTTCTCTGTTTTGTTTTGTTTCTGTTTTTATCCACTGAGCTGGAATAAGCTCTCCTTGCATGCAGAGACTCACAAAATCTTCACAAAGACTTGTTTTCCCTATGAATCTATGACCACAAATGAGGCTTTGTTTCTTTCTAATTGGTACACATTTTCTTTCAAAGTACCCTGCTCTGTGGAGAGAAAACCACGACCTTAGAGTATTTATGTATGTGTTTGTTTATTGCTTATGCTTTGGGCCCTGCTAGTTCCCCTTTGTGGGAAGGGGCAAGAAAGCTCAGAGAACAATAACTCAGTCTCCCCGGACTAGTTGGAACAAACAAGTCAAGTTTATTGAGGAAGGGGCAAGCCTTAAATACCCTCCTTCCAGTCAGGGAAAGGGCATGCTTTGCTGGTATGTATTGCTTCCTTGTGGTCATCTCTTGCTGGTCCAGGTCATCTCACATTAGGACTTTGCCTCTTTAGCCAAGGCCCCCAGACAGACCCCAGGCTGGCTTATGAGAAGGTGCCCACTCAAGGGGCCCTTAAGCCTTTGAGGAAGGCTTATGAGCACATGTTTTAAGGTACCAGTTATAATCAGTTTGAATTGGCTAAGAAGCCAGATTGGCCCCCAGGCCCTTAGAAGCCTCTAGGGCCTATACATCCCACATTTATTTATTTGTTTATTCACATTTCTCCAATATAATATAAGAACTTGAAATCATGTGTTGTGAAGGTGATCTTGGCTGCACATTCATGATGTAGTTGGCTTTTCAAGGATACATAGACTCCTCCCTGAAGAACTATGTAAATTTTCTTTATTGCTATGCAGAGGAGAATCATGGCCAACATTGGAATGTGCTAGCACAGTTCACAGATTCTTCTGGAATCATTTTAATTAATATACACTATTGCACTGGAATAAAATTTAGGTCACTTTTATAAAATCTCAAGCATATCAAAGGGCAGAACAAGAGGAGAACCATATAGTTTTACAGCCTCAGTGAGACCCAAGAACACTTGATTACGGGTCATGTTAAGTTTCTTCCTAACTAGAATTCAAAAAAGTTTATAGTTTAAAAATTAGCCCAGACAATCTGGACTCTATGGGCATGTGTCTTAAAGAGCAGTGTTGGCTGATTCAGCTTGCCTGTGTAATTAAAGTGTAGAAGAACGGAGAGTGAATGGGTGCTGTGGTGGTACTGGGAGGGACAAAACAATTGTGAAAGTTGTTGAAAACGATGTCCTGATGGGATATCAAAGTTTGGAGTTAATTTGCATAAGTTGATGTCATTCACATCATTATTATTTTAAATATCTATGTGTGTGTGTTTATGTGTTTGAGTATGCATGTACCATGGAGTGTCTGAACAGATTAAATGATAACTTCAATGAGTTAGTTTTCTCCTTCTGCTGTGTAGGCTCAGGGGACTCGAATCCAGGTTCTCAGGATCCTCTACCTGCTCAGTCATCTCACTGACCCCATATTATTCCTAAGATTAAAATTTGGAATGTTGTTTTCTCCATTGGGAGATCTCTGTTTAAACACTGTAAACTGCCTTCTCTCTAATGTTAAGATTTTGGTTAAAAAATTTCAAAGACAGGCTTAGCTTCAAAGCATAGTTTGTGTAGCTTATGACCAAAAGGCATTTCCTGGTTCACTTCATAAATGATGACTCAAAATAACAGGGTCCCAAGTCTCAACATTTTCCCTTATTAATAATTTCTTTCTCTGTCAACAGTAAAACCAAGACTCCAAATTCTAGTTCTCAGTTTCCCCATCCCAAACCCAAACTATTCTCCTCTTATTGTTCATCTTCATCTCCAGCATCATAACCACACCATGTCAGCATCTGCAGCCACTGCACAGGTGTTTCTTGCCTTAATCAACAATTAGCTCCCACTTACTTCTCAGATTATTCAGGATTCGTGAGTTTACTGAGGCCTGGCTTGTTTTACAAACAATGCATAACAGCTACTTTGGAGAATCCAAACAAAATTCAAATCGTGTGTTGTTTGAAAGCTAAATACGACACCAAGAAAGAAACACAAGAAATGATTTGCCCAGGGCTGAGAAGTTCTCCAGAGCATGGATTTAATTGATAAAAACTGGGGAACTGTTGGGCAAAGTTGATCATTTGTTCTCTGAGTCAGACAGTAAATCTAATAAGTAAGCCTTTCCTTCTGTGCTTTGTGGAGCTCATGTTTCATGAAGCAGGGTCTCCATGATGCTGTCTTAACTTTAGTGAATATATATTTTTATATCTGGTTGGGACCTCCTTTTCTGTGTGGCTCAAAGAAGGCTGCCTTGTGCAGTGTCCTTTGTTCATCTAGCCCTCCCGAAGGTGAGCAGGTCAAACAGGGAGAGCCGTGGAGAACACATGAGATACATCTGGTAACAAAGGTCAGCTGCAAACAGGACTCAAGAAAGACAGTCTTTGGAAACATTTGTCCTTTCAGTTATTGGTCACTTCCCATTCTATAATGTGAAGTCCACAGACATCATAGAGGAAGGAGGAGACACACACACACACACACACACACACACACACACACACACACACACACACACACACACACACACACACACACACACACACACACACACTGGGTGGGGTAGATCCTGCCATTCCCAAAGCTAGGATTATCCAATGTTTTTGTTCAGCCACTTTGAGTCATGTGTAACCCGAAGACTTGGAGCTGATAGACAGGCATGAGTTATGGTGAGTCATGTGAAATCACCAACATCCTTCTTCCTATAAGGATAGATTTGCGTTATGCTCAATGAAGGTGCTATTATTTCCCTTATACACACAATGAAAGAACTGGGGTGATAAGTAATGTGTCCATACTTATACATTTATTACATGGAAGACCTGGGGGCCAAATTCAGCTTTTAATATAGGCTCATAAATAAATTTCTAATGTTTATACTGCTGAAAGAATCTCTTGTGATATCCTAGTTAGCATTAGATTTTGACATGCACCCCACGTGGCAGCATAGATGATACCAAACACCTGTATTTGCTTCCAAGATCCCCGTTTCCCTGGATGCTTCATAGAAAGGAGACATACGTCAGTGTAAAATAGAATGTGATATCCTGCTCTGCTGTGAATTTACATTTTTTCACAAGGAAGCTTAAGGCAATGCTGTCAGGTTGCCAAACTTGCTTTGGTGTTCACTGACAATCAGGAGCAGCCTCACAAAGAAGGCGTTCTCCAATGGCCCCATTGGCAGCCTGGAGACACTTTAACTGTTCCCCATAACTCAAGCATACCGTATTTACAACACTGGGCCAGTGAGATAAGCATTCTGGGAATTTTCCTTTATCAAATCATCAGTATGCCTGGCTACTGATGCACCTGAAAGATGCTTGTCTGGGAAGTATTTCTGTTCTGTGGTGGTATTTTCCCAATGCTATTCAAGTCAGAATCCAATTCTTGGAAGTTTGTGGGTTGTTTTTTTTCCCCCAGTATATTTTTATGTGAGGTTATTATAATTTGGGAGGGCTTGTTAATTTTAATTAAAATTAAAAAGATAATGTATCTTGTTATAGTACAGATAATAGTGTGTTAATAACTGCCTTTGGACCAGGCTTGGTGTCATAGACCTATAGCTTCAGCCACTCAAAAGAGTGAGTCAGGAGGATCACACTCCAAGGCCAGCCTGCAATACTTAGTGAGACCCAGTATTAAACAGTAAAAAGGGGGCTCGGATATGGATCAGTAGTAGAACCCTTGTCTATTGTGTGAGGTCCTGGGTTAAATCTCCAATATTACAAACACTTGTGCACGCATGCACACACACACAACTACACATGTGCACAAGTGTATGTACACAATTTTGGCATAATTTATTGCACCTCTCTTCTCCCTGAATATATGGTAGTTCAGTTTTCCGTTGTTGCTGCTGTCATGCTATGGCAGAATGTACAATTCTAAAATTTCACAAACTCAACATTTTCTTTTCTCTCCTATTGGAGGCGTGAAACTCACCCAGGATTGCAAGCTGGTAAATGATGATAAAGCTGAGATTCACTTATTCAGTGACTATCATAATGTCCCAGGAAGTGTTAAGCATAATGAATAAGTTGATAAAGCACCAATACCAAGGTTCTGGTATGCTAACTTGTGCTGATGCATCGTATATTTAAAAATCAGCCCAGAATATCAGAGAACAGAATCACCCACGGAGATTGGTAAACCACACCTTTAATCCCATCACTCAGGAGACAGAGATCTTTCTGTGTTTCTGTGAGTTCAAGACTTCACAACAAAACAGTAGTATCTCAAAAAACAAAAACAGTAGTATATCACACCTTTAATCCTAACTCTACGATTATGAGGCAGAGTTGAACCCACAAGTAAAACAACTGGGAGGGGAAGGTATTTAAGGCAGGCATAGGCAGACATTGAGGCATTCTGTAGAACTGACCAGCCAGGCTGAGGACTCTTGAAGATAGACAGCATTTACCCTGTTTGGCCTGAGAAGTTGGCTGGGTGGGAATTGACTGTGGTCTGTTTCCTCTCTCTGACATTCCAGCTTTCCCCCAATAACTGGCTCTAGATTTTCATTATATACTAACTACAACTTGTGAAATATTAACTGAACGTGACAACCTAGGATGTAGGAGATATTTGACTACGGTAGTACAGCAGTCGTGCTGTACTTGTGTGGTGCAGGGGATGTGGACAACATCAGATGGACAGCAGTGACAGCTGAATCACAACAGATTAACTAGATGGAGAATATGGGAAAACAGCATGACCTCTCTAATTTCATTTATGAGAGAGACAAAAGAGGAAAGAACATTGCAGATATTTCTGAGTGTCTGCTGGGCAAGTCACTCATTGTCTAGTGAAAAGGTCCACAGAACAACCTCTAAGAAAAGTATATCTTTCTTTACATTTTACATTTCTCAGGATTTTACTTTCCAGATGCTTAATGTGAGAAGCATGTTCTTTGTTTTTGGTATCGTTTTGAGCTGTACCTATCACACTGCAACCTTCAGTGAATGTCAGTTTCCCATTTGTTGCTCAATGCCTATTTCTTCCTTTGCTTACTACAGAGGTCTTCTTTAGGGGAGGAGGATAATCAGCATCCCTAAACTTCATTGGAGGCCCTGTGACCCACCCACTAGGGAGAATGGTGCATGAGCAAGAGGTTGATGGATGAGGTTGCTGGGAAAGAAGCAAGTGTATATTGCCTGCTCAGATTTGGTTATTTGTAGCTTGTCATTGGTCCAAAATAAAGTCATGACATTGAAGTAACAGAGAATAGCAACCATGATAGAAGTGTGGGAAGGCAGAGGTTTGTGGCCCTCTCCCACAATTCAAGTGTTGTCACCCTTGTGGTGATATGTTACATGTTTAGTAAAAACCAGTCTGAAATATCAGCGAGATCTACTCACAGTCAATCCAAGAAGATCAGAGAGTGATAATTTACACCTTTAATCCCAGCAGGTCTGAGTGTGAGGCCAGCTTGGATTCAGAGGGAGTTCTAGGCTTCCAGGCAGGCAGTGGTGGTGCCAGGCTCTAATCCCATAACTCCAGAGACAGAGGAGATCTTTCTGTGTTTCTGTGAGTTCAAGGCTAACTACAAAATAGTAGTAACCCACGCCTTTAATCTTAACCTGGAT